>JAWPHD010001050.1:0-363336 GCA_037043455.1 Cyrtodaria siliqua
TGATAGCTAAGATTTCTGAACATAATATAAATATATACGCTGAAAGAGGATCTCCTTGTCGACAACCTCTTCCTATATTAAAAAAAGATGAAATATTCCCTCCTTGTGTAACAGCTAACGTTGCATTGTTATGGACCCATTTACGTATTGAATGACCAAATCCAAAAATGTTAACACTTTATGAATAAAATTCCATGACAACGAGTCAAACGCTTTTTCAAAGTCAATAAATAAAAGCAGACCAGCTAAATTATGTTCTTCTGCATAGTGCATTATATCATAAAGTATCCTTGTATTTTCGCCAACATATCTTCCTGCTATAAAACCTGTTTGGTCTGTGTTTATAAGTTTATTTAAAGTTGTTTTAATTCGGTTAGCTATAGCCCCAGATGCCAATTTGTAAGTACAATTTAATAAAGAAATAGGCCTATAATTTTTAACTTGGTATCTTGATCTATTTTCCTTCGGAATACAGGTTATAATACCTTGTTTTTGAGTAATTGATAACTCATTATTATTAAAACCATAATTAATGGATCTGACAACAAAATGTCCTATATGTTGCCAAAAAACCTTCAAGAAATCAGCGCTAAACCCATCAGTTCCAGGACTGCGGTTATTTGACATTGACTTAAGAGCAACAGTTGCCTCTCTATAAGTAATAAGACTTTCCATTGATATAGATTCTTCATAATTTAATTTTGGAACAGAACAACCTTCAAGTTCTATTTCAATATTTGTATCTATAAGTTCACTATCTCTACTTGAATATAAGGTTTCATAAAAACATTTAGCTTCATTCAATATATCATCTTGATTATTATAAAAAGACCCATCTTCCTTTTCAATTTTTGGAATAATTTTATTTAAGCTGTTATGAGTTTCTAAATTGCAAAAATATTTACTAGGTTTTTCATCTTCTTCTATAAGTTGGGCTCGTGATCTAATAAGTATACCTTGCATTTTGCTTTTTCTTATATTTTGTAGCGAGATTTTTTTAAATTCTAATAGTTCAATGTTATTTTGTGTTAAGTTGGATTCCAGAATATTTATATCATCAATCAACTGTTTTTCTAACTTTTCATTTTCTTTCTTTTTAAACCATGAATAAGAAATTGATTTTCCTCTAATTTCCATTAAGAGTGTTTCTAAAAAAAGTTGATCGTTAATCATAAATTGAAGTTGATCGTTAGGAATAGTATTTATATTTTCAGTATTATATATTGGTAGCGCGTACTGCATTTTAACCTCATTAATTTTTTCTTTAATTATTGTTAAATAATCTATGTCTTTTAGTAAACTGTTGTTATGCTTCCATAGCGGTTTACCTCTTTTAAAAGGTGTAAACGTAATATTTAAAATTATAATAGAATGGTCCGACCTATAACTTGGTATTATAGAACATTTGTTAACAGAAGACATTAAATTTTCAGTTATTAAAAAGAAATCTAGCCTGGCTTGTTTTAGAATTGGTCTCTTGCGTCTCCACGAAAAACGTTTTGTATCTGGATTTAATTCCCTAAAAGATTCCAATAAGTTACATTGATCTTTTATTTCTAGTATCTTGTTATGTGATTTTACATTGTTTAATTGTTTATAATTAAAATAATCTAGTTTTGGATCTTGCACCAAGTTAAAATCTCCGCAGTAAATAACTGAGTTATTATCAAATGTATTTACTTTTAATACTAGATCATCAAAAAACTTGGGACAGTCGAGATTTGGTCCATATAAATTGACTAAGGTGAATCGATTACTATCAACACTTAAATCTGCTATCAAGTAATTGCCTTCAGGGTCATTGATGTAATTATGAACTTTGTAATCAACTTTTGAATTAAATAATATTGCAACTCCTCTAGAATTCGAAGAGAAGGAAGAAAATAAGCAACGGTTACCCCATTCGGACTCAATAAACTTTTCGGATGCTGTAGTAGAATGTATATCTTGTAGACAATAAATGTCACATTGTTTTGATTTTAAGTAGTTAAATACGTCCAAACGCTTACTGACCATTCCCAAGCCCTGGCAGTTCAAAGATAATATTTTAACTTCCATGTTTACTATTATGTAGTATAAAATAAAGTAATGCACACAGTGGAGTCCAAATCCTAACTAAATAATTGAATTGATGTACCAATTCGTCTGAAATCAATACATATGAAAAAATAACTTTCATTTCAAATGTATTGCACAAAAAATCCGTTAATTCATTATATATTTAGAAGTTTTTAGAAGAACTCTAAATTAAGGCAAATTCCTTTTGTATCTAATATATTTGCCAATTTTTTTCAAGTTGGTTTGGTTATTTAGTAATTGCTTGACCAATAGATGAACAGACATACATACAGACAGACAGACGGGCGGCCAGACTGACCACCGACAGACTGACCCTTACACACTAATTTAAGGTACCTTACATTTAAACAATGTCATATTCTAGATGTCAAACATGTAGCTTTAGTTCAATTTTTAATCTCTTGCGTCCCTATTTGACAGACGGACGGACAGAAGGTTGGAGTTCATTACCTAGACATATTAATTCAATAAAGTTTACTCTCATATCCTTATAAGCCGTCGATAACAAGCGGCTGTTGAGTATAATCATCCTCAGATTGACAGACGGGCAAACCGTTTGTATTTTTTTGTATCCGACAGACAAACAGACAGACAGACGGACAGGCAAGCATAATACTAAATCTATTCATGTAACAAATTTGATCATGATGAATATCTATTGCTAGACGGACATCCAGTTGGACAGACAGACAGACACTATAGGACAGCTACATGAACAACATCTAGTTTTAAAAACTTGTCACTGTTGTACAAGCATACTTAGTTACTTAATTTATATATTGAAATTTAATCTCTTTCAGATTGACCTACAGGTTGACTTATGACCAACTGACCCATTTATAAAGCAAACAAACAATTGTCCACTATATGACTGACACACCACTGCAAGTGAACACTTTTACGGTTCAAGATGTTAAATGCAAAAATAGTTTTATACAATAACTGCACTTAGACAATCATAATACAATTGTCCTGATTTTGTAAATCACGATTGATTTAACTGTTCAAATAATTGCACTGTATGTCCATAAGCACTATTAATCCTGTATCAATTAATTAACTGTTGTATACCGTTAAGATTCAATAAGCACAAATTATGCTCCATTAACTTCACGGGTCAAAATCCATTGTATTGTTTATCAACACTGGCAGGTGTAATAGTTGGCTTTTTTAATCCCTCAATTATTAAGTATTGAACACAGAATGGAAAGGTTGTGAAAAAATATAGTGATAATGGTTAAATAACAATTGAATCAAAATAAATCCTTTTCTTTATGAGTCGATACATATGGAATGCATTCTTTATTATAAATACATGTATTTGAGATCATGTGTGTATTTATATGTATTTGTGAACTAATGATTTCAAGATCACTTAGTATGCCTTATTATGCATTTCAGAGTGAGTCGTATCTACCATACGAGTCATACGAGTTGTATCGTGTCTACGATGATTAATACAGATGTGTATATATAAATGAACCATGGACGTAGTTTATTTCCAACTCCAGTAGTATCTACATATACACAGTACCGTAGAGAACCCCACTTTCTCTGGGAAAACCCCACGGAGTAACATTGGCGCCCAACGTTTGGTCAGTGTGTGTGGTTTTAATCTGGACGCGGTTAACTTTTCATAGCCGGAAACTTCTTCTTGAACGATATTTTAAATATATCTTTAAAAAAAACACCTCAAAAGTTAATCTACACAAGTGAATAATGGACATGTGCAGCTTATTATATAAAGCTGGGATTAATTACATGCATAATTTACATGTATAGCCTAATATGGTTACGCAGTCGCGGTGGAGTGAAGTCCTGTTCAACGTAGCATTATGGATACCTGATGTTACCAGTCTGGGACCAGTACTACAGCATTCTAATGGAGCTGAGGACAGCTAGATCTTCAAAAGACGGGAGAAAGACAGCAGCAGTAGTAGAACTTTGAGAAACCGGAACTTTTAGTGACATAACATTTTAGTGAAAGTGTTCTAGTGGCAAAGAGAACTATTTTTAAGTGGGTGACTTGTGTTGTGCATTACTGTAACAGTGTATTCACAGGAGATAAAATTGACTGCAACTAGAGTATGTGAGTAAAATAGATTTTCTTTATACATAAATTGCAGTTAATATACATAAAGTGCTTTAAACTTGTATTTATTTAGCAAATTTGCATTTAATCATTCTGTCTAATAGCTAATACAGTACTGCTATCTTGATATGAATTATTTGGGTTTCCAAATTTAGCTTCTTTCAGTTTTGTCTGACGTGCAAACATTCAGGTTGACCTTGGAACTATTTTCATACGCTCAGATGGGATAACAGTGTGCGCATTGAGACCGTTTAATTACCTTGTTCACCCTTGTAATCAAACAGGTATTCAAGAGTTCAGGTATTAGTTAACCATGCCACGAGAATTCAACGTCTCGAGAGTCTCAAATAGTGTAAGGTGCTATTTGTTTGTGTCAGTGCACAGCTGGTAATTCGGCCATTTGCATTCTCGGTGTATTTGCATAGTTAATGAAGTCAGTGTTTATCCTGGAATCTCACTGGTTGATTATTGGGGTAGAGTGACATCATACGTCAGCCGACACCACGTGACAGTCACATGACCATAGACTTGAAGTCATTTTAAGTAACAAATAAATACTTCAGGTGACATGGTTTGAAGACTAGTCTATTTATAGCAGACACATGTGTGGTAAGAGTGTGTTTATCTAGCCCAGTAGTTTAGTTAGTACAGTAAATCAGAGATCATGTGAGTAAAATAAATTGAGGGGTGAATAAATTTAACATTGTTCAGAGTATAGTATAGTGTGCAGTTAATAAATTACAAATTATTAACAAAAAAATACTTTGATATTTATATTGCTGAAAATATAAAAACTTTATAAAATAATAAAATAAAATTTATATTAGTCTTTCAGTGAATAACAGTGCAAGACAATAAAGACAGAGAGTGGAAATATAAATTATTTCTAAACTCAACCAAATCAATAATGTTCTGAGATTGATTTGTGAAAATCAATGTCAGAAATACAAACTGATGGTGATATCGTTAGCTAGCAATACTTTCGCGATTCGTAGCTTGTTTCATGGAGTTCGCGACATATTTCGTGTTTTCGTGACATTTTTGTCAGTTAAACCCCCAGTGGCCTACTTTGCCATTGACCGTTCCAAGGCGGTAGCCCTATTGTCAACCCTTTTGTGTTTGGTATGTCGTTTGCATTTATTATTGCTTTTGCCTTCTTTTTTGTCTGTTTGCGTGTTTGTTTCTGTGTTTTTGGTTGACTGTCCTCCTTGAATGCTACTTTCCCTGTCCGATCTTTTTATATTTTTTGACATCTCTGTATACATGTACATTATAAATGAAAATATAGAAAACAATGCATATCTATTTATAGATTGAGTTACACAATACCATACTAAACCAGATTATGGGTTATCAATGAACAGAGTGAATATAATTGTGCAGTGAGCCTGACAATTTGTGTTGCAAAGTGAAAGTAGAGTTGAATATACTTGTGATGCACTTCATTTAATTAAATTTCAGTGCATGAACAGTAGTGCATATGTAATTTAAGCGAAGAGATATTAAAGGCGATATTGCATTAACAGTTGAAATAATTAGCGCAATAGTAAAATAAAGTTGACAATAGTTAGCGCAAAAGTGAATTAAAGTTGACAATGGTTAGCGCGCAATAGTGAATTAAAGTTGACAATAGCTAGCGCAATAGTGAATTAACTGTAACATTGACAATATTTAGCGCAATAGTGAATTAAAGTTGACATTATTGAGTGCAATAGTGAATTGATGTGGAAATGATGCAGCGCAATAGTGAATTAAGTGTTGATATGAATTAGAGTGAAAATTTGAGAATATACTTGAAGGTGAATCAAGTTGGTGTAAAGTGAGCGTAATAGACACTTAAAGTTAAATTATGATTAAAAGTGAGCGTAAAAGACACTTAATTTTGAATTGTGATTGTAATTTGTGAGCGTAAAAGACTCTTAACTTGGAATAGTGTGAACTTAATTTAAAGGATACACTCTTGATAGTGAATTTACAGTGTATTTATTATAGGATTTAGAAGAGAATACGATAAAAGTGAAATAGAATGACAAGAAGAAAGGGCAACTGTAGTATTTCTGAGGAAGACAAAGACAAGATAGAATTAGCAACGGGAGGATCCCCAATGCCAATGGGAGGACGCCAATGGCAACGGTAGGATTACCAACGCCAATGGGAAGATTACCCACGCCAATGGGAAGATTACCATTGCCAAAGGGAGGAATACCATTGTCAATAGGAGGATTGCTATTAGGTTACGGAGTTTCGGAAGAAGACGAGAATGTGTTAAAAGCATTTCATGCGTTAAAACTTAAGCAACAGATAGTTAAATCAAAAGATGTTGTAAAATATTTGGAACATTATAAAGGAGAGGAAAAGGAAGTAAGGAAGAAAGATCAAAAGGATGCAAAGACGCAAGAAGACGATGAAAATAAATGGGGTCTACCACCACCAGGATCAGTAAAGGCATCAGTTTCAACACCGAAACCGGTTACAACCAACACTAGTGGAAGTGGTGCAGGGATTACTTCAGAAAGAGATGCAAGAAGATGCATACATACCATTTCCCTAAACTGTCAAGTTTTTATGGCGAAGCAGGTAAAGGGGAAGTGACCTGGCAGACATTTAGATTTGAAGTTGATTCATTATTGACGGAAAAGGTGTTCCCGGAAGAACAGATTTTGTTAGGAATTAGAAGAGCTGTGAAAGGAAATGAGGGAGATATATTAAGACGACTTGGAACTGGCGTGACCATCCAAAAAGTAGTGGAATAATTTGAAAGCGCTTTTGGATTTATAGAAAACAAAGAAGCCGTACTTCGAAAAGTGTATGGATGTCAATAAAAGGCTAATGAAGACATAACAAGCCATGCATCAAGGATTGACGAGATATTTACACAAGCAGTGAATTTGGAAGGAATGAAGAGAAGCGATGAACCTATTTTAAAAAGTGTATTATATCAGGGATTAAAGCCGAAAATAAAACAGATTGCAACGTAGAAGTAAGACACAATCACAGACTATGATAGATTCAAAATTGAATTGAGGAAAATAGAAGCGGATATGAAGGTAACGGAAGAAACAAAGAAGTGTAATTTAGCAGTCAATGTAGGAAAGAAGAACAGCGACTTAGAGGCGGTTAAGGAACTGCTCATGAAATTGAATGAAAGGATGGACACATTGGAGAACCTTCACAACAACAACAACAAGAAAGGTATCAACAACAACAACAAGGATATCAACAACAACAACCACAAGGATATCAACAACAACAACAACAACAACAACAACAACAACAACAACAACAACAACGATATCAACAACAACCACAATGATATCAACAGCAACAACAACAGGGATATCAACACATGCAAGGATATTTTAGAGGCGATAGAGGAATGAGAGGAGATCGTGGGAGAGTAGGAAGATTCAGAGGAGGTTTGACAGACCTTATAGAGGACATGGTCGAGGAACCAACCAATATCAAACGAGTCGACCGATAGCGTCAAGAATTTTCAGCCCAAGTTTTAATTGTAACGAGAAGGGACATATTGCAAGGAGCTGCCCAACATAGTGAGTGCCTCTGTTGTTGGGTCGCACAAAGGCGCGGTCAAACAAGACCCTAAATTAGTTGGAGAAACTAACGAGGTTACAATCCGCATTGGAACTATTGAAACAAGAGCCCTTTTGTACACAGGAAGTTGTATAAGCGCCATGTCGGAAACATTTTGGAAAAAAAAACTTACAAAATTCTCAGCTGAAACCATTAGATGAATTAATTAGAATAAAATGTGCAGACTGTCAACAATTGTCATATTTAGGATACATCGAAACGGAACTCATAATCGCAGAAGGATTACCAAAAGCTTCACCACAACATTGTTTATTCCTCATAACTCCATATACCAATTATTCAGCCAGGACACCAAAATCACTCATTATTAAATGAAGGTACTATATTTTGTATAGTATTATGCATACTTTTTTAAATTCTGATAACGTTTTGAAATTTGTTGGAAAAAAAGTGAAAAATGGAATATTTAGCTTTTGTTACTAAAAGCTAAATATTCCATTTTTCACTTTTTTTTCCAACAAATTTCAAAACGTTATCAGAATTAAAAAAATGTTTTTCCCCAAAAAAATACAAGAATATGAAGCAAGGTGTCCCAGTAATAGAATTAGTATGTCTCCGTATTTGCTACTTTTTGACCACATAAATTATTTGTTCTGGTTCCACAACATGTTCAGTTTGATTATTTAAATGACAAATACAATTTCTATGGTGTCAATGAATGTGCAGGGTCTAGGTGACAAAAATAAAAGAAAGGATGTATTGAACTTTTTAAAAAGTAAATATTTTTCAATTTACTTCCTACAGGATACACATTTCACAAAGGCAGAAGAAATCTACATACGAACACAGTGGGGTTTTGAATGTTTTTTTCAGTAGCTTTACAGGTCAGTCAAGAGGGGTAGCAACTTTAATTAATAACAACTTTGATTTTAAGCTTAAGAGCACAGAAAGTGACACAGATAGTAACATGCTTATTTTAGATGCAACCGTTGGGGACAAAAATATTACCCTGATTGATGTATATGGACCTAATAGAGATTCTGCCAACTTTTACCGAAACTTGGGAGATAAAATATCAAAATATGATAACCCTTGTATAATTACCGGCGATTTCAATTTGATTTTAAACCTAGACATTGACACATACAATTATGTCAATATTAATAATCCAAATGCCCGTGATACACTTTTGGAATTAATAGTAAATTATTTTTTTTATTGATTGTTGGAGAGAACAACATTTGGAAAAAAGAGAATACTCATGGTTTCGTAGAAATCCGGTGAAAAAAGCTAGATTAGATTTCTTTTTAATATCAGATAGTTTATATACTGATTTAGACGATTCAAAAATTCTCCCAGGATATCGTACAGATCATTCAATGACTTTTATACAGTTTGAGTTTGGGAAATTTATAAAAGGTCGATCCTACTGGAAAATTAATAACTCTTTACTAAAAGATACAAAATATGTTGAAGAATTAAAAATGGTTATAGAAAACACTAAAAGACAATATGCCTCAGAAAATCAAAATTATAACATGGATATAAGTAACATACCAATACAAGATTTAAGATTCAATATAGATAAACAATTATTTTTTGAGACTTTACTTATAGAAATTAGAGGTAAAACAATAGCATACTCATCTTATAAAAAAAAAAGCGGAATTAAATAAGGAAAGTGAACTTTTAAAACAAATAGACATTCTGGAAAAAGAAACAGAAACAAATTATGAACTACTTGAAGAAAAATAGAAACAATTATTTGATATTTGAAAAATTAAATTAGAGGGTGTTTTTGTAAGGTCTAAAGCTAAATGGATAAATGAAGGTGAGTTGTTTTTTTAACTATTTCTGCAGTTTAGAAAGCAGGAATTATGTCTTAAAATACATGAACTCCTTGATATCTTCCTCTGGGACTGTTTTAAAAACACAGAATGAAATTTTGGATGAAACCAGATCACATTTTAAAAAATTATATGAAACTAAAGAAACAGAAGATATCAACTTGAATGACGTTTTAAACAATTTCAATATACCAAAATTAAAGGAACATTTAAAACAATCAATAGAAGGAGCAATTACATATATAGATATGCTCCAAAGTCTTAAAATGATGTCGAATAACACGAGTCCCGGTAACGACGGATTTACAGTTGAGTTTTATAAATTCTTCTGGAGAGATATTGGACACTTTTTAGTTAGATCAATAAATTATGCTTACTTAAGGGGTGAACTTTCTATTACACAAAGACAAGGTGTAATAACATGCATACCTAAAGGCAATAAAGATAAGTTCTATTTAAGGAACTGGAGACCTATTTCTTTATTAAATGTATCATATAAACTAGCTTCATCATCCATAGCTTTAAGACTAAAAAATGTTCTGGGCTCTATTGTTCATGAAGATCAAACCGGTTTCGTACCAGGTAGATTCATGGGGGTAAATATACGATTACTGCATGACATTTTCTTCTACGCTGAAAAATATAGTATTCCAGGACTTCTGCTCTTGATTGACTTTGCCGCTGCATTTGACACAGTATCATGGTCTTTTATGTACAAAGTTTTACAATTGTTCAATTTTGGGCCTTCGATTATAAGTTGGATAAAACTTTTTATATCTAAATACCGAATCTTGTGTTATTATAAATGGGCACATGTCAGAATGGTTCTATTTACAGAGAGGCTGCCGTCAGGGCGACTCACTGTCACCTTACCTGTTCATTCTCTGCGCCGAAGTATTAGCAATATTACTAAGAAGTAATCCAAATATCAAAGGTATTAATATTGATGACAACGAATATTTAGTATCACAATATGCTGATGACACAAGTTTGACTCTACATGGCTCCAGAGAATCATTCTATAACTCCATGTTAACATTAAAATTCTATGCAAGAATCTCCGGCCTTGGTATGGTATTGTTACTGTTTTAGGAGTGAAATTTACAACAGACTTAAATTCATTGGTAAATATTAATTATGAGTCCAGAATTGAAGAAATCAAAAAATTACTAGCTGTTTGGTCTAAAAGGATACTCACTCCTCTTGGTAAAATTGTTTACTGGATTACCAAATCCTTCAGCGGATAAAATCAAATTAATACAAACACTATTTTACAAATTTCTTTGGAATAATTTGAGGGACAAAATAAAAAGAACTACCATTATTCAAGATTATAAAGATGGAGGTCTTAGAATGGTAGAAGTGGAAAAGTTCATACTAGCTCTAAAAATAACATGGATCCGTCGAATATCTCGGACAGAAAATAAATATAGTCATCTCGTGAAAATCTTCTGTCCGATTATTAATAATATATTTAAATTTGAAACAGATTACATTAAACAAAATTTAAATAGAATACAAAATCCTTTTTGGAAGGATGTTCTTATCAGTTACAAATATTTTGCTGATCAAGTTAAACCAATATCTTGGCAACAACTTCACTCAGTTAGTATATGGTATATCCCAGGTATCAAGGTCGGAGGCTCTAGTGTGTTTTACAAAAGATGGTTTATAGGAGGAATAACTTTTATCAATGACATTCTAAACAAACATGGAAATCTTTATTCATATATAGAATTTAATGAACACTATAATATACAGTCCAATTTTCTTGAATATGAAGGTATTATAACTGCTGTCAGGAATTATTTGGCAAAACTGAATATTGTGCATCTAGCCTGTAACAGCCCAAACCCTATTCGTCCACTAATCCTATCTTTAATTCTACAATATGGGAAAGGCTCTCGAAACATATATGACATTATGATTAGAAATAATGTATATCCCAAAGCATTAAGTAAATGGAAAAATGAAGTAGTTAGTGTTCCAAACTTTGAATTTGAAAGATTATATGCCTTACCTTATAAAATAACAAAATTTCCTAAGTTACTTTGGTTCCAATTTAGAATCAACCATAGGATACTTGGAACAAATTACCTTTTATCTAAAATGAATATTATCAATAACGATACGTGCAGCTTTTGCAATAATGCGCCTGAAACTATCCAACATCTGTTTTGGAACTGAGGAACATTAAAAGAATTCTGGTCAAAACTTCAAACTTATATTACAGAAAAATGCAATACAGCATTCGTAACTTTAACAGAAACAGATATTTTATTTGGAAATTGTAAATTTGATACAGTTTTGAGTAAAATCATCATGCAAGCAAAACTTTACATTTATCAAAACAAGATGCAACGTCAAATTCCACAGCTTAACCTTTTTAAAACGTATATAATATCTTTGTACAAAGTTGAGAAACTAATCGCATATAAAACTTAAAAATTAATAAGTTTGAAACCATGTGGAGTCAATACCTTGCTATCTGTGGAACTGGAGTACAGAGGTAATTTACCTAGTTGATTTTTTCAGTATCAAACTGTAGCAAATAAACTTAATGTTTTTATTCTTTTTTATTCTGGGACATGCAAAGCTTATCTTACTATCAGAAATAACATACCCTTGCTTATATCTTGGTCTTTCCTAATCAACCTTCTTGGTTTGTTTTAGAAAAAAATAATAATTTTGGAAGTTATGTATATTAATCCTTTAAAACATTCCTGAAACATTGTTCCTTGATATTGGATTTATATACAGATTTATTACACAGGATGGGTTATTGTTTCTTTTTCTTTCCAAAAACAAAATATGAGAAAAAACTCATTGAGCCTCAGAGTAGAGGCAATGCATAGATTTCATAATATAATATAATATTTATTTTTGATACTATAGCATTAAAATTATCTGTGTAAAATAAGTCTGTATGTATTGACAATGTGGGTTGTACACTGGGTTTTGAAACAAATATTCTTAACATTTATTATTGTCTTTTTCTCCGGAGTTTATATAGACTCGCTGCAATCTTATAGCTTCCATATATTCCCTATATAGCAATCAAACTATATTTTCCACCAACATAGTTTCGGAAATACCTCTGGATTGCAGTGGGGCCTTTTTCTTCTTCTTTTACACTCTGTTAAAATTGTACATTGTATAATATACTTCTATAATTGTAAAGAATAAGAAAACATCCCCATGTATTCTGTCTCTGATTACAATATATGCATTTATTCACTTGATTATATTTCCTATTACTTTATTTACAAACTAATAGATGCATATTACATGTTTTTTATGTAAGGTTTGTTGAGGGATGACCCACCCCGACTCTCACAAACCTATTACGGGGTGAATAAATGGATCACCAATAATCTGGTGATTGAAATTTAAAAAAAATAAAATTGTATAGTATTATAAAATGTTGATCTACATGCATTAAGTTTGTGACAGTATATTAGAAAATGTAATTCAGTTACTACATCAGAGTTACAAAGTGTACATGTTCTCTGCTGAGCTTTTAACTGCTTATATCTGCCTTCCTCAATAGCTAATCTATTAGCACTTATTCTTAATTTTACAAAATGAATACTTTTGTTTCTATCAATATTATTAGTGAGAAGGTAACTTTCCAGCATATAATTATCTTTGAGTTTACAATAAATCCTTAGTTTATTTCCAACTTCAATGTTGACCTTCTTGTGCCAAAATGTTTTATATAAATCGTTACGTTTATTAGTCAGTGAGTTTAAAAGTCTCACTTTGGAAAAAGTGCCTTGATTATCCACGACATGTCTAAATCCAGTCTAAAGAACTTCAGCTTAACAAAGCTAATATATCTGATAATAACGCTTCTTTTCTTGATTTAGATCTCTCGATTTAAAATGGTGAAATAATTAGCAAAATCTATGACAAGAGCAATGATTTTAATTTTGACATTGTTAATTAACCCCACTTGGATGGGGATGTTCCCCGAGCAATTTCTTATTGGGTGTATGTTTCAACTTATTCGTTTTTCAAAAGCTTATACTCGAGTTGAGGACTTTAATATTCGTAATCTTTGTATAACTAAAAAGCTATTCAATCAGGGTTACGATACCAAAAACTTCGCAAAACCTATGCAAAATTTTATTATCGTAACCCTGATCTTCTTTCCAAATATAAAAGCAATTTAAGGACTCTTCTGCGACAAGGACTATCACAACCTGACTTCTATGGTGATGTGATTTATAAACTTCGTAAGATTCTTGGTCATGATCACTTTCATACTATCTTTGTTAAACTTGTTAAAAAGTATATCAAAAGAGGTTATGACCCTATCATTTTGCAACGTACTGCTTGCTTGGTGGTGGACCCTTTTACAGTTCGCCACTATGCTTTCCTATGATGACGCCTACCTAACGGTGGAGTTTGATGTTTGTCTACGATCTTTCTTGTCTTGCCCTTAATGGTTTATTCTCTTGTTGCTCTGGCCTCTGCCAAGTCACTGAGTACCTTCATTGTGGCTTTCTAGGATATTGCTTTTTTGTATTATATTTACACGAGCATATTTGTGTTTTACTTATATTGCCTATTTATGTTGCCTTGTTGGTTAGAGATTAGATCATGGCGGGGAATTCTTTATTGACACTGTCCTGTTTTAATGAGATGACAGTAGGGTAAGAGTCAGGTTTGGTGCACCCTAGAACCTGGTTTAAACCCCCCAGTGACCTACTTTGCCACTGACCGTTTCAAGACGGTAGCCCTATTGACAACCCTTTTGTGTTTGTGATGTCATTTGCATTTATTATTACTTTTGCCTTCTTGTTTGTCTGTTTGCATGTTTGTTTCTGTGTTTTGTGGTTGACTGTCCTCCTTGAATGCTACTTTCCCTGTCCGATCTTTTTATATTTCTTTGTTCATAAAACAATCAAATTTAAAACCAAAACCTTTATGTAATTTCGTACTATCTTTATATGCTGTAAATGTTAGTTTATTAGTATCCATGTTAACCAGATGTAACTAAAAAGTTAGATTCTGCTTAAGACCAAACAGTCCCAATGGGTAAATGCCCAGCTCAGCCCTGACTGCATTATTACCCATAGAACAAGTTTGCAAAACTTGAGCTGTGTTTTCTCTTGTAAAAAATTATCATAATTATCTTCCACATTGCTATTAATATCAGTAATAAGACTAGTAACCATAAATATTTCATTTCTACAAAAAGTTTATATACGCCTTGGTACTTGTCGTTTTACGTCTTCAAAAACAGAGAAGATGAGCTTAAGAGAAGTAAGAATAGAATATCATTAGCCAAAAGTGCGGAAACAGGAAAGATTATACTTGGACCAATTGAGACCAAATATATTAGATGCTATACAGACAAGGAAATGAGATATGGTCAAACCAGTGCTATTATACATGAGACAGAAGATACGTCACTAGCACCATTTGTAGACATAACAGCAGGATGAGTGAACTTTGAATATGGAAGAAATAGAGAGTTGATAGTCAACATTTCTAATCTCACTACCTATAGTGTTGTGATATCACCCAAGTCAGTCATAGCGGAATTACAGCCAGTTACAATAGAAGACGAATTACTAGAGAAGGTACAGAAAGAGAAAATAGATGAAGAAGTAATGAATGAAATCCATATGGACAACAGTAATAGCCTCAACAATGAACAGACCAGACGAATGAGGGAACTTCTACAGAAACACATAGATATATTTTCTAGAAGCAACATTGACATAAGACAATGTGATCACATCAAACACAGAATATAGCTTATTGATGAAGTGCCATTCAAACAGACGCATAGGAGATTACCACCAGCAATGATAGGAGAAGTACGTCAACATCTACAGCAATTATTAGCAGCAGGAATCATAAGGAAATCTAGATCACCATGGGCTTCAAACGTCGTATTAGTTAGAAAAAAAAAATACTTTAAGGATGTGTGTGGACTACAGAATGCTAAACAACAAATCAGTGAAGGACAGCTAGAATAGAAGAGATGTTTGATGTTTTGAAAGGCAGCAAACATTTTTCAACTATAGATATGAAATCCGGGTATCATCAGGTAGAGGTGGAAGAATCACATAAAGAAAGAACAGCGTTTACTGTTGGACCACTAGGTTTCTTTGAATACAACAAAATGCCATTTGGATTATCAAACAGTCCAACAAGCCAACAAACAAAAGAATAATGGAGGAATGTTTAGGTGACTACTATTTAACTATTTGTGTGATTTACTTAGACGACCTCATTATATTTCAGACACATTTGAACAACATTTGGAAAGAATAGATCTTGTTTTGACCCGTCTAAAATAATGCCAATTAAAGTTATCTTCTGAAAAGTGCTACTTCCTTCAAGAAAAAGTTAACTTCCTTGGACATGTAGTAAGTGAGAATGGAGTAGAAACAGATCAAGCAAAGATAGATAAGACCCAGAAGCTCAGATGAACTAATATCATTTATTGCATTTGCAGGATACTATAGACGATTCATACAAGATTTCTCGAAGATTACAAAACCACTGACGGACTTGCTTCCAGGAACTTCTACAAAGAAAGGAGCCAAGCATCAGAAGAAAGAATGGAACTGGACGGACACAGAGCAGAGACTATTTGAAAACCTGAAGAAGGTCTTAACGTCACAACCAATACTAGCTTTTCCAGATTTCACCAAACAGTTTGAGCTACATACAGATGAATCTACGAGAGGTTTAGGAGCAGTATTATACCAGGATAAGAGAGTTATAGCATTCGCTAGTAGATCACTCTCCAAGTCGGAAAATAATTATTCCGCTTTTAAGTTAGAGTTCTTGGCACTTAAATGGTCAGTAACGGAGAAATTTTCAGATTATTTGAAGTTAAATCTTTGTTAGTACTGACAGATAACAACCCATTGATGTATATTCTTACCAGTGCAAAATTGGATGCAACCGGCCAAAGATTGGCTTCAGCACTTGGGGAATACAGCTTTGACATACATTATCGTCCAGGATTAAAGAATTCAGATGCAGATGGTATGTCAAGATACTCGCATGAGAGAGTTACAGAAGGAGAAATGGACAGGGTCAAGATAGACGACACCACAGTAAAGGCGGTTTACAGTAGCATCAACAAGATTCCATACATAGAGGTAATACCCGCATGTAGCATTAATGTAGTGGAAGAAATAGATTCACCTGGACAGACTATGGCGCAGTTAGAGTTGAGAGAAATAAGGCAGATGCAGAGAGAGGATCGATTGACAGAAAGATGGAGAATAGCGGTAATAAATCAGTATTTACCGTATAAGAATCAGTGTGTTATTAGAGACGACTTCAGTATGAGAAAAAATGTTTCCATAGTTTAAAAATGATAAGAGGTCTGTTGTATAGAGAGATAAAGGGAGAAAATGGAGACATTTATCAACTTGTGTTGCCAAAGTGTTACAGGAACACAGTACTGCAGGAATTGCATAAAGACATTGGTCACCCAGGACGAGACAGAACGCTATCACTCTTAAAAGAAAGATTATTTTGACCAGGAATGGCAACTGAAGTAGACCATTGGATTTCAAAATGCGACAGATGCATAAAAAGGAAGTCGTCAACTAACATAAAGACAGAATTGGTAAACATCGTCACGACTTATCCTTTAGAATTAGTTTCTATCGACAACCTCACGCTGGAACCATCAAGAGGGAACGGAAACATATTAGTGATAACGGATCATTTCACCAAGTATGCCTTTGCAATTCCCACAAAGAATAAAACAGTAAAAGTTACAGCAGATGCCTTGTATAACAACTTTGTCGTTAATTATGGAATTCCAACACAGATCAAGGAGCAAATTTTGAATCCGGTTTAAGGGCTATTGGTCAGCCATCTTTGAAAAGAAAATTCAAAATGGTTTAGTGCAATTTTACTCTAAGATGTTTTGTTTTTTATGTTAAATAAATTTGTTCATAGAATTGTCCATTTATCTAACAATGGCACACGAGAAACAAAACATCTTAGAGTAAAATTGCACTGAACTTTTCGAATATAAAGGGCACAATTTCTTTCAAATAAATATTGTTTCTGATATTATGTTCACATCAATACTGTTGCATTAATGCCATCTATTATATCATTGACAATGCTCATGCCTATAATATGCATTTGGATGAAAAATTCAATTAATCATACCCCATCCATTTTGGATTTTTTTTTCAAAGATGGCTGACCAATAGTCCTTAATCAAGGAACTGTGCAATATTATGGGAATCAAGAAGACTAGAACAACATCTTACCACCCAATGGGCAATGGCTGTACAGAGAGAGATGGAATAGAACACTACTGAACATGCTTGGGACACTGGATCCAGCAAAGAAGGCAGATTGGAAAAGCTATATACCATCGTTAGTCTATGCTTACAACTGCACAAGACATGAGAGCTCATCTCCTTTCGAATTAATGTTCGGTCGAAAACCCAAACTACCCATAGATACAGAATTTGAAACATCAGATATCGGAAAAGAATCGAGTAAAACAACAAGAGAATAAATAAGTGAACTTAAACATCGCCTGAAAATATCGCATGATATAGCAAAACAACAAGCAGACAAAACGAGACTGAAACAGAAGAAACAATACGACAGAAAGGCGACAGAAAGGCGACAGAAAGGCGACAGCATCAAAAGTATCGGTTGGGGACAAAGTGTTAATGAAGATGTTAGCACACGCACGATGGGAAACATAAGATAGCAGACAAATTTGAGGAGATTCCATATGAAGTCGTGGACCAACCAAGAGAAGAAATACCAGTGTTTAAGGTAAGACCGACGACAGGAGTAAAACGGATTCTTCACAAGAATCACTTGCTACCACTGTCAACAGTCGATGATGAGGAAGATGAGGAGTTGCAGAGAACTGTAGAAGTACAGATACCTATACCAAGGAAGAGAAATACATTAGAAGGGATGCATCCGATGAAAATTCTATTAACACGGTAGTACCTAAGGAAGTAGCAATAGAGGATATGGAGAAGACATTGAAAAGTGACGTCACAGAGCAAGAAGAGTAAGATGAGTCAGGGGATGAGTATACTTTACAAGTATACACCGATGGGGACGCCCATAGACCTGAAGTTAGAAGTAGTGCAGAAATTGGAAAAGTAGAAGTTGGGTATACATAGAGGAATAGAAGTTGATACAGAAGAAACAGTGACAGTTGATGCTAGAAAGGGTATAGAAAGCGAACAAGTAGAAGTAGGAATACATAGAGGTCTGGAAGTTGATAAAGAAGAAACAGTGACAGAAGTGAAAAGTGTTGAAAGACTAGGTAGTCAAATAGACAATCTAAGAAATACAAAGTTCAGCCAGAAGTTATAGAGTAAAAAATGTTGGAACATAATGACTCTGAAGAAGAAAGGGTGATAAGAGGTGAACATCAAGAACAAATGAAAAGTACAATAGGCATCGGAGAAGAGACAACTGAAGTACCAAGACAAGAAGAGTTAATACATATAGAGAGGGTCGTTGAAGACTTGGAACAAACGAGAACATTTACCACGACCTCAGACAAGACGTTCAGAGAGAAAAATTAAAGCGCAAGATATGAGGATTATCAAATGTATCAAGTTCAAACAAAACCTCTGGACCATAGATTACATGCCCTTAACGTTTTAATAAACTCAGGTGTTTTAATGACATTGATACTGAAGTGGTGCATAAATTAATTAATGCAGTTATGAAATAGGTATTTGAGTTAAATGAAAGAATAAAGACATTGAACCTGTTTTGTTTAACATAAATGCAGTAATACATGCTTAGGGAGATAGCGTTGTTTTATTCGATTTTAATGAAATAATGTATTGAGTTGTTCAGATTGAACAATAAAATAAAATAAATCAAATAATTAAGGTTATACCATTTGATGTATTGTGTTGACATACGTTGTAATTACTAATTATAAGCGTGGATTATAATTAATTGCAATAATTGTTCATCTTTTACAAATATCATGATTTCTAAAAAAAATAAAAAAATAAAAAAATAATAATAATGATCATAAAACGTTTTTAATATGTCAGTTGTGAGGACACAAGTCGGTTGAAGGGGGCAGTGGAAAGAAGCATTTGTTTTAAAGGTTGATACGTTCTGGTATGATAAGTGATTAATATGAGCTCAGATTGGAGTAAGTAGTGTAATAAATAGTAATTATGTATTACTGAGTAGAGTAGTTATCATATATTTACATATAATATATTTACATATAAATATATGTATGCGTAAGATACACATACGTGTAGGATAGATAGGTTATGGAGACCGTCAAACAACGGACTATGACAGAAATGACTGGAGTCATTTTCTCAGACAGGGGGAGTGTGTTACAGAGTGATAATTAAGGTTAACTCTGTAAGTTGTTTGGAAAGTGATTTGTACGAGTTGCTTCTCTTCAACTAGATTGTTACGCTTGAGTTGGCTTTTACCTGGAAGTTTGGTCACATGACTTAATTGTGTTCAACTTATTTTGTGTGTACAGTTCTCATTTCTACAAGGTCAGAAATGGTCAGACATGTTGTTTTTTTAGAGTTTCAGTATTTTAAACTTAAGTTACTGCAAAGAAGACATGGAGGTTTGTTAATCTCATATTTGCAATTGTTTCCTTTTTAATGTTCCTATGAGTTAATGTAATTTTAATTTTAACAGTTTGACTAGTTTGGTAAATCTAAGACAGTCTATGATTACACGCTATTGTACTCAAGATGGCAGTATTAGTTACTACATATTTAATACTTTTATTAAATACTCACTATCCTTTCAAATCTTTGCACAACATATAACAATGTTATTAACTTGCAGAGTTGACTAACTACACATAGTGGATGGTGAAGACAGTGGTATGAGAGAATGAGAGATACACTATATTCCATAAAGTGGTAAGTCAATGTATAAAGCTGTGTTGTGTAAGGTGTTACACCAGTGTATATTTAATCATGTTTTATCATTATTAGCTATAATAGGCCACTAAACACATAAATAGTTTATATATATTCTTTATGAGTCGATACATATGGAATGCATTCTTTATTATAAATATCATGTGTGTATATGTATTTGTGAACTAATGATTGCAAGATCACTTAGTATGCCTTATTATGCATTTCAGAGTGAGTCGTAACTACCATACGACTCATACAAGTTGTATCGTGTCTACGATGATTAATACAGATGTGTATATATAAATGAACCATGGACTTAGTTTATTTCCAACTCCAGTAGTATCTAGTTTATTGCCAACTCCAGTAGTATCTACATAAACACAGTACCGCAGAGAACCCCGCGTTATATAACTTTCTCTGGGTAAACCCATGGAGTAACATATACACTAGTAAATGTATACATCAGCTTATACCCAAACGTGCAAATTAGTTATAGTTTTTAATACCTATCTAGCTCATTGTAAATCAAGGTAGTTAATATTGACTTTGTGTTAAGAATATACTTCTGTCATATATGTGTAAATAGCTCTGTGTCCAACCAGTTTTCGGCGCCGAACTGTTTTCGTGATGTTTTAAACGCGTGAGTGCATTCCGGATGTTATCTTTACTGCAAACTTTCATCGGAATGGTAAGATAAAAACAAACAAGAAGAGGTAACGTAAGAGAACATAAAATCGGCTTGGTTCTAAGGTTGTCAATATTTTTCATTTTCATTTTCTTTCGCTGACTTGAAATAAAGGTTGTTGAATGCTACTTTCCCTGTCCGATTTTTTTATCTTTCTTTTTGTTTACAGCGGTGTCGTTAGAAAGATGAATATATTATTTGTACAACAGTTTTTACTTTATATAATGATAGAGGAGTACGTGAATATTTTAAGTGTATACTTTTATCAACATGTTTCAAGCTGGGCGGCATTTGAGCAATATTTTGATACTGGCTGGGAGAAACACACTTTAGTTATGGTAGCCATGTCTAAACTAGGAACGGCCACTCATAACTTTGCAAAAGACAATTGCCTTCCATAGTGTTTTCCCCTGGACTACAAAAATATCGTGCACAATGAAATCCTGTGTGTAAAGTTCATATCATGCTGACGACCTTATGTTCCACGATTGAAGTCGATATTCTTGTTAATGAATCGTTTGATTTATTTGATAATTTATACATAGGAGCGTTAGCGCTTATTACCAAATAATAGCAGGGGTGGATCCAGGCATTGCTAGCTATTTTAAAGTGAGTGCAGTAATTTATGTATTATATTCGTATATATGTACTTACAGAAAGATAAAAATATCGGACAGGGAAAGCAACATTCAAGGACGACAGTCAAAAACAGAAAAACGAGTAGGCAAAGGTAATAAAAAATACAAACGACATCACAAACACAAAAGGGTTGACAATAGGGCTACCGCCTTTGAACGGTCAGTGGCAACAAAGGCCACTGGGGGTTTAAACCGGTTCTATGGTGCACCAAACCTCACACTTACCCAGTAACATACACACATACACAGAATCACAGAATCACAGATACAGATTCACACACCCACACACTAAAGAAAGACAATGTAAAAGAGTGGTTCAGAATGCTGCTCATGAATGACTGCACCTTTCAAGGACTATTGGTCGGCCATCTTTGAGAAAAGAAGATCCAAAATGGATGAGATATGGTCAAGTGATATTTCCAATTAAATGCATATTTTAGAAATAAGCAATGTCAACCATATAGTTCATGACAGTAAAAGTCAACACTATTGACGTGAACATATCAGAAATAATAATTATATGGCAGAAGTTGTGCCCTTTATATGAGAAATGTCTGACGCAATTTTACTCAAAGCTTTTTTTATGTGAAGTAAATTGCTCCATAGAATAATCCATTTACAAAACGATAGCAGACGAGAAATCATTTTCCCGGACTCTACCAAAGGCCTTAACCCAGGCCGAAACTTCTTATAAACCACCTTAATTATGAGTGGATTTTAAGAGCAGCTATTTCAGCAAAGCCTACAATATAACGCATTACTCAAACTCTTACGTTTTTACGAATTCACTAAGTATTGATGAACATAAGGGCATTTCACGGTGGACAGCGCCAAAAATAGTGTGTATTGTTTTTCGGTTTTACTCTAAATTAACCTTTTATAAAAAGACATTATGCATATCTATATATACGCTTGATTCTAATAAAGTTATTTCAAATAAAGAAATCAGATGTTTACTCACAAAAAATGTTCTTTTAATGCATAATATTCTGATTTACATGCCAGAATCTGGTTAACAATGAAATTCTTTACATTACAACTGGTGGAAGCATACCTTAATTTGGTAGCACTACATGAATACATAGACATCCCAAATACTCTTAATGCATGCTTAGCAAAAATATCCAAAACAATTTTAGACTGCACAGCATACTTGCATGTATAGACGTGAATATTGTGTCAAATAATGGTTCCCCAAATAATAATGAAGTATTGTTTCACCCTGTATGTTCAAACGACATGACTTTTATGTTTGGTCACATGAGTTTTCCATAAACTTTAATTGATTTATGTTCTCCAGTATCAGGTATGACCACCTTTCCATCGACTACATAATCCTTATACAGCTGTTCATACAGCATCTCAAACCCATTTTAGAGAGGCAAGGAGTGGGGTGGAGGGGCAACATATATGCGTAAGAAGGTATGTGTAAGAATTTACCAAAACAATACAGATATATGTAAAAAACAATAAACATGAAATAAAAATATTACAGTTTCGAGCGTGGGGGCGGGGTTGTGGGGTGGGGGTGGGGACGGGTACAACATAGCTATGTGTAAGAATTGACTAAAACAATACAGAAATATGTAAAAAAAAAAAAAATCATGTGTGTGTGGGGGAGTGGGTGGAGAGGCAGGGGGTGGGGTGGGAGCAACATATATGTGTAAGAAGCTATGTGTAAGAATTTACCAAAACAACACAGTAATATGTAAAAAAACAACAACAAAAGTTTCGAGTGTGTGTGTGTGTGTGTTTGGTGGGCGGGAGGAGAGGCAAGGGGTGGGGTGGGGGGGAGGGGGGGCGAGGGAGAAACATATATGTGTAAGAAGCTATGAATTGACCAAAACAACACAGAAATAGAGTTTCAAGTGGTGGGGGGGGGGGAAGTGGGGATGAGAGGCGGGCGGTGGAGGGGAAACATATATGTGAAAGAATTGACTAAAACAACACAGAAATATGTAAAAAAAAAAAAAAAAAAAATATGTGGAGTGGTGGGAGGGGGGAGGGGGGGGGGGGGGAGCGTGAGGGCTGGGGGAGGAGGGAGCCCATGCCACAATATGGGTAAAGTATGAATAAGATGCAAAATGCTATAAGAAATCTCAAACCAAAATTATAGATATATACATACTTACATGCAAACCTAGATCTGCCTTTATTGCACATTTCATGGGCCATCACCATTTGGGTTCCATGGGAGCCCAGAATTTGCAGAAGACAAAATTACTTACCCAACCCTTTACAACATACTATAAGGAAACCAATTCCAAAATTTAGTTCAGCTAGGACAAGAAATGTAAGAGATATAGACTTGTAAACACAGCTTACACGCAAACCTTGATGTGGGACGCCGACACCGACGCCAACGCCAACGCCGACGTGAATTTGATGTGAAACAGACACATTTTAAGGGCTATCAGAATTTGGGTTCCATGGGAGCCCAGGGGTTACAGGAACCAAAATTACTTAAGCAGCCCTTAAGATAATGCTATAAGGAAGCTAATGGCCAAATTTGGGTAAGAATTGTAAGAGATATAGACTTGTAAACACAGCTTACACGCAAAATTTGATGTGAAATGGGACACATTTTATGGGCTTTCATAATTTGGGTTCCTTGGGAGCCCATGGGTTACAGAAACAAAAACTGCTTATGCAGTCCTTAAGATAATGCTATAAGAAAGCCCATGGCCAAATTTAGTTGTGCTGGGATAAGAAATGTAAGAGATATAGACTTGTAAACACAGCTTACACGCTTGATGTGGGACGCCGACGCCAACGCCGACGTCAACGCCGGGGTGATTACATAAGCTCTCTTATTCTTCGAATAGTCGAGCTAAAAATGAGAAGTTCGGCGTTTAATGCAGAACATTATATTTACCAGACTATATTCGGTATCAAATTCTCTCAAATTCTCTCTCTCTCTCTCTCTCTCTCTCTCTCTCTCTTTGTTTTCGGTTTCCATCAACGTTTTCTACTATTGTATAACTTTATAATAACTTCCCTTGAATGTACCTTTTTTTCTTGGTGTCCATACATGAAACGATAAGTTGTTACAACTGTTTTATGATTTAAATTATCACATTTTCGTTAGATCTTCTAGTGTACTGTCAGAAGCAGGAAATTGTTGTACATATGTGTATCAGAAGAAATAAAAATATTTAAACAAACAAACAAACAAACAATAGTTGAATTTAACAATACATTTTCTTTAAATAAGTAACATTACATGCATGTATTTACCTGTTCGACCAGCTCCTCTGAAAGACATTCCAAATTTGATTTCCCCACAGTTACTGTTGATTTTCCTGCTGATGACATAGTTGACAGTTCAAACGCCACTGAGATAGTACTCTTAGTCTAGGTCACCTTGTACGTGACTGTAAATAAAAAATAGCGTTGAAGGGACACACGGCAATCTTGAAGTTTGTATAAAAAAATAAAGGTTTAACGCAAGCGTAACATAGCTGCCGAGAGACATCCAGTCACAGGTGTTAAAATAATATTAAAAACATAAACACGCCACGACATTTTTTTCTTAAATTCTTTCAATTTTTACCAAGCATTTTACCTTCCTACCAAGCATTTTGAATCAATGTGGGTGACCTCGCTTCTTTCTGTTCAAATATCTTGACATGCCATACAAATTGATTAAAATTCACCCTTGTAACACGACGTGCTAGAAAGTACACATCAGTACAGAAATGTCAGAAATACAATTGTTCACATGTAAGGGATACGTGTGCGTTAGCGTGTGCATTAAAACACATATAAACTATTCACTGTTACTATGTGCAATTATAAGATTGCGTTATCAAAGTAAAACATGTAAAGGAACTGTTGCTACCTTACCATTAGCAATAATGAAAACCATAATAATGAAAAAAAAGAAAAAATAAAGGAAATAAGCAGGCTAGAAACCTCCCTTCCCCGGCACTAACACGACGCCTTCTGCGTTACTAACTGCGCTACTTCGGCCAGCGAATTTTTCATCGCTAATTTACGTGTATCAGGGCCTCTTGCGAGGTATTCAGACATGTCAATACTGCCCATGGCTCAAATCATTTATTTCCAGGCGTCGCAATATACGACGTAACTATATCAATAGTATAGACACCGTGGTATAGACAATATACGACGTAACTATATCAATAGTATAGACTACGATTTAAACCTGAAACATAGGAAACAATACTTGGTAAAATCTATCAGATTGCTAAACGGCTCAATTCAACAAACCCATTAAATCACATTTCATAAATAATATAAAACACAGTCTTACCAGAATCTCTTCAGTAAATCATTACTATGACTTATTTACTATATATAGATGGCAAAACCTATTTTGATTCACTATACTCTAAGTTTGGTCTCGCGACCTTACTCTCTCAAAGATAAATATTGAATGCCATTGTCTATAGAAACGGAAGGCCGGAGTTAGTAGTTTTAGCGCCATAAAGGGGTTATGGGATATAAAACACGAGCGTGCAGTGAGAACCTCTCATCCCCCGCTACAACATAGTACGCAACATAGTACACCACAAAACAGTTAATGTGAGCGCCTGACAGCTTATGATACAAAGCATAAATACAATTGATATTCAAGATTAAAACACTTTATAAACACCATGTTACATATTCCCCCTCTCTCTTGAAATACCTCCTGGTATCTCCAGCGACCATAGCAGCTGAATACACTGAACCCAAATTATTAATGATTACTGCTCAAAAAGGAACAACTCATACTACCTTCATCTCTTTACATACAGTGTAGTAACTGCCCCTGACACATTAAATAAAACAAACATCTGGTTGTCCAAACTGAATCCAACCATATTCCGGACAGTCATATGAGCTAAAATATCAAAATACATCTATATACAAATGACAATAAGGATATTAAGAACACTTACAAAATAAATGTGAAATTTAGTCTGCTTTGCTCTGAAAAACGACCAGTTTTTGTATTAACGAGCAAAATAAAAAAAAATCTTCTTTTCCGATGAATTATTTAATCCATTCGGTCACCTGAAAGGAAAATATGTACTTCATTAATCGGTATCTTTTCGCTTCTACAATTTACAATGAGTAAAGCTAACCGATAAGAAATAACAAAACATTTTATATTTCTTCTACACGTAACAAAATAAATAATGGAACGGAACCCTGGAGGGAAATGAAATCTGATAAAAAATAGAAATTCTTAGATTCATTACAATGCCCACTCTCCAAATCGGGTGGTCGTCTCTGCCTAACTGGTCTCCTTGGGCTGATTCTTGGTATAGGAACTGGGTCACTAGGTGACCGCATGCTATCCGCGACTGTGGTTGCCGGCGGCTGATCACCCTGATTTCGGAAACTGTCATTCCAATAATGACCCTGGTTCTCCCATAAGAACTGTTTAACTGCAGTCTCTGAAACGCCAGTGGTTGGGGTACCAACATCTAGGTTTCGGTCAGCAACAGAAGAAATCCTGCTACCGGAAGTGTTTCGACTTGCGTCCAACGGCTCCCTATTGCTGGTTACCTCTGACCTAATGGTACCGCCTCCATTTAACGGGCTTGTAGTCCGGTTTGCATCGGGACGGGTTCTGACCACAGGTTGTCGACGTGCCATCCTCCAAGAATGTCTTCTTTGGGGCACGATATACGGTTGGCTGTCACTGCTGTCTTTTGATGTGCTCGATTCCGATCCCAAAACAGTCTCAATCCTAGGGCGTGCAGTTGGTTTGTCTCTTTCTTGCGATGAAGAGTAGCTGTCGTTTCTATGGGTTCGGTCGGTGGAATCGACACAAAGGGCAGTAGAATGTTCCTGTGCAGGGTTCTGACAGGACCTTTATCAGTCTCTAACTGACTCGGGAGACAGACACATCACAGTCTTGAAAGTCCAGAATCACATATGGGTCTATCTCCCACTTATCCGCAAGCTTCTGTCTGCCTTGGAAATGTACTTTCCTCACTAGCACTATATCCCCAATCTCAAGCTTGTTCTCTGTCAATTGTTTGTCATAGTTTCGCTTGTTTATGTTGGGCCTCTTCTTTGCTACATTTCCTGCGACTTTGTATGCTTCCTCACCTCCTGGTCCTGTTCCAAGATAGGTGTCTATGGAATGGCGTGGGTGCCACCCAAACATAAGGAAGTGTGGTGACTAACCAGTAGCCTCATTCCTAGTGGAGTTGTACGTTTGAACCAGAGAAGGGGTATACGTCTTCCATTCACCTTTCTGGTCCTCTTGAAGTGTTCACAGCATCTTAAAAAGAGTCCGTTTGAACATTTCGGCACTTCCATTCCCCATCGGATGGTATGGCGTTGTTCGATTTTTTATTTGTATTACATCCGCTAACTTGCATAGCTCTTTGATGACCTTTGACTCAAAGTTTCGGCCTTGGTCGCTATGAAGTTGCTCTGGGAAGGAATAGTGAACTATGAAGTTCTCGTACAACGCCTTGGCTGTTGTGTTTGCCGTCTGGTTTCTACAAGGGATTGCCTTGAGTTTTCGTCCCTCGAGTTTTCTGGTCGTACCCTAGATTGGTTTTCTCTTTAGCTGCAACTACTATGGTTGTTCAGTACGATTCTGGATACATCCTGAGATGTTTATTATGTTTTTGTATGTGTTTCTTTAGTTAGTTTCTCTGGATGTGGACTTTATTGTTAGAGAATTCTTTTTGATGGGATGTAGATTTTGTTTACACTGTCTTGTCTATTTGGGCGCTGAAGACAGGATAATAGCGAGGATTGTGCGCATATAAAATTGATTTAAGCTAACCAGTAGGCCTTATTGCCTACTGACCGTTCCAAGTCGGTAGGCCTGTCTTCACCACCCGTTTCTGTTGTTTTTTGTCTCTTTCATTGTATTTTCAATTTCAAGTCATTGTTTGCAGTACGGTGCGGACCTACGATGCCATTGCGTTCGGATGCTGTGGTTTCTATAGGACCCTATATCTCATTTTGGCATATCTGGTGAAATGGTCAGTGATGACCAGCACGTCCTCGTATCCCCCTTGGGCGTCTCCAAGGATAGAAAGTCCATGCAGACCAGCTGCATAGGCCTCGAAGTTAAAATAGGTACGAGCTCCGCGACTGGTTTCACTGGTGTCTTCCTACAGATACACATCTTTCAGTTTTCGATCCTTGTGGTCATGTCGTTTTCTAATACAGGCCTATAAAACCTTTTTCGAGCCAGCCACAAAGTCTTGTCTTTCCGAGGGTGCCCCATATCGTCATGAATCCCTTTGAAGGCTATTGTCCTGTAGGCTTCTGGAATGATGATTTTATTCTACATCCTGACAATCCTGAGATGCACTTCCGTCCTCTATGTAGAGCCTCTTCCATTCTCTAAGGAGCTTCTGTTCTGGTAAACTCTCCTTCTCCTCGAATTGCATGTCAGTAGTTCCATCACCCTGGATACAGTTGTGTTACTGGCTTGCTCTCGTCTCGGACCCACCTGGCAAAAGTTGTCGGTTAGCGCTATGTCCTCAGTGGCCAACTGAGAACCAGCCTCACCCGCCAAGCTCTACACCAAAGGAACCTTGCCAGTTACTGACAAGCAGACGGCCTTGACCATGTCTGTGAAGTGCTGTGGTTGACGACTGAGTCCATCTACATCAGTATTCTTCTTGCCTGGTTTATCAAAACGTTATATGCTGACAAGGCTGCAATCCAGTGATGACCTGTGGCGTCCAGCTTCGCTGTCGTCATGACATATGTCAGCGGATTTTGTTATCGGTTAACATACTTCCAAAGAGGTAGCTGTGAAATTTATCTGTCACTGCCCACTTCAGCGCGAGAAACTCTTACTTGTGCGCTGGGTAATTGCGCTCGCTGACACGAAGTCCTCGGCTAGCATAGGCACGTTCAGCTCCACCTTGATTCTACAGCAAAATGGCTCCGAGTCCAACACCGCTAGCATTCGTGTGGACAATAAGCTGCCAGAAATCAGCATATGTCAAAACCGGTGGTTTCGTCAACTGCTGCTTTAAAGTGTCGAAAGCTGTCTGTTGGGCTTCGCCCCGTGTCCATTTGACAGGTTTATTTGCCTTCCTTTTTTCTTTATTGGCCTTTTTGTTGGTCGCTTGACCCTCCAACAGCTTATTCAAAGACTGTGCTATTCTGGCTTTGTCCTTTATGAAGCGACGATAATACCCAAAGTTCATAGGAAAGTTCTAAGTTCGGTTTCGGTAAGTTTTCGCAGGACCAGTCCCTATCCCTTCTTCAGAAATTATGTGTCCAAGGTATGAAACTGATGTTTTAAAGAGTTCACATTTCGACGGTTTCAATTTCAATCCATAATGATCTAAACGTTGAAATACAGACTCTAACCATTGAAGATGTTTTTCGAAGGTCTTGGAAAAGATTAAAATGTCGTAAATAAATACAAGACGTTCACGAAGATGTAGCTTGCCCATGCACTTTTCCATAATACGCTAAAAAGTAGCGCACTGTTATACAGTCCGAATGGCATACGGTTGCACTCGTAAAATCCGAGGTTGCCGACTGAAAATGCAGTTTTGTCCTCCTCTTCGAGTCCAACCTGCAAATATGATGATATAAGGTCCAATTTCGAAAAGTAACGAGATCCGATTAATACATCCACGGTATCGTCGAAACGCGGTAACATGTAGCCATCTTTCCTAGTTCTGACGTTCAGCATCCTAAAGTCTAGGCAAAAACTTAAAGAGACATTTTTCTTGCGAACAAGAACAACGTTTGAAGAATAGGGACCGTCGGAATCCTGGATAGCACCACATTCAAGCATCTCCTTCAAATGTTGCCGCACCTCTTCATACATTGCGGGTGGTATTTTCCTGTAAAGTTGCTTGAATGGTGTGTTATCAGTCAGTACAATCTTATGTTTGACAAGATTAGTATGACCAATATCGGTAACTCCCGTAGAAAATATACTCTTCCAGTTGCCTAACACTTGGCGTAACCGAAATAGTTGATCTGGAGTGAGATTGGCTTCATCAATCTTGAGCCCAAAATTGTCATCTGATGGTTGTTTGTCCTCGGTCGTTGCCGGTAATTCAGAAGCTAAGTTGTCCATAATCTTAACTTCATTATCTGGCACAAATTTGATCTGGGTTTTATGAATATTGACTTTGCAGTCATGTTACACAAATTAACTGGCACCTTTGCACAATTTCCAGTTTGTGGCAACTTCATAACAGGTGGTCTTATTAGAGTCTATATTCTCCTTCACAACACTGCCTATTTCGTGACTCACACCACTTGCTATGCCATTAAGTGTCACGGACTCGTACGGTCCAATCTCGACTACTTGCTTGTTGGCTGACCGTACCATACAAGGCTGGCATGCAATAAAGTCAAATACTATCTGCCATGATGCAGGTGTCTCGGTTGCAGGTGCTTCTCTTTCAGCAGCTGACTTACACCGTCCTATAACATTTGTGCCAATAATAACAGGACAAACTGAATTAGATGCGGTATCTGGAACAACTAACACTGGTACATTGAGTTCAAAATTAGATAAAAAATGGGATTAAAATACAAGTCTGAATGTATCAAAGTGTATTCCAAGAAGATCCATCTGCAATTACAACATCAATTCCTAGATTATCTAGGCTGAGAAGAGGCGGCCTATCTAGTAAAGAAAGATAAAATGTATTAGATACGTTGGTAATCATGCTGCCACTATCTAAAAGACAAATAGTATTAATACCATGAAAAAAAATATCTGTCCCGTTCTCAGGGCTTCTTATCCTCTCTAACAAATTGGGGTTGGTTGGCCTTTGATATCACCCACTTATTTTTATCATCTTAACTTCCCTATCCAGGCGGGTAAGTCTGGTTACCGGAACCTTGTTCTTGGTTGTTCCTAATATCGCCTCTACCTGGGCCACCTCTAAAGCCTTTACCATGCTCTCTGGTTGCACCTCGGGGTTGAAAATGTTACTGTGGTTGAATAGTAACCACATCTAACTTCTGGAGCAACGTGTCAAACTTGGAATTCAACTCGCACCTACGGTCCGCTAACTTGGTGGCCATCTTGGATTCCATTTTGGACTCTATGTTGTTCAGTTGTTGCTGCCAGTTATGTTGATCAGCAAACACAGGGTTGTGTTGCGGCTTCTTGGAAGGCAGGGCTGGATCTGGCTCTTCTAGCTTCAGCTCCTTGTTAACTTCTCGGATTATCTTCAGCAGTGTAGTGTAATCCTGTATGGTGTCGACCTTGTGTCTAGTCTGCGTCTTCAAGGTGGCTGAGTGTAGTCCGGACCATAGCCGCCCACACATCAACTCATTCTTGGAGTTCCTGGGTAGGTATCGTCCTTCGAAGGCAGTTTCTAACACAGATTCCAGCCGAATGAATCCAAAAGCTGTAATGCTCTCACCAGTGCGCTGCTTTGAGTTAAAGAACTCTTGCATGGTGGTGCCCTTCTTGCCAACATCGCTGAAGCTTGCATTCAATTTCTCAACATAGGCGCCCACCTTTACTTCCTCTCCAAGTTGAGCAATGATCTTACGGGCTGTACCACTTAACGATCACCTTACCGCCTGTAAAACCTGGCTTTCCCCTATCTCTGGGTCCTTGATCAAACACCTGATCTCATATAACCACTCTGGATAGCTGACCTCATTCTTCGGCTGCGGCTCGTCACCTGAAAACAATGGTATCTTGGGCACAGGGACTGGGTACAACGGCGCTGCATGAGAGCTAGCTGTTTGTAGGCTGGAAGAGATAGATGCCTCTCTCATTAGAGATCTGACTGGGGGTATTGGAGGATTCCTGGATGTCTTGGGTGTCGCACCCATCATCTCCGCCACGCTCTTCCTAGTTGACGTTCTCTGCAGTGGCTTAGGCGTAAAACTATACTTCGCCGCTAAACACTTGAGCATCTCTTCCTCGGATGACATCTTAATGTCTCCACCCTTAACCGGTGTAATAGGATCACCCTCTGTTCCCGATGAGGTAGCCATGATCAACAATTTACTATAACACTCACTACAAATATTTCCAACTACACTAAATCAATGGGACCTCTATACAATGCCAAAAGAGCACAGTGAATATTATCACCGTAATAACTAAATCACTATTCACCTACAAGTAAAATAAAAAATGTCAAACAAATTCATATATGAAAAATAATATTCACAAAATCACAAGTCTAATATGTATAAGTGATTGTAATGTATTATCACATTAATTCATATCACTATAAACTCTAAAATGAATCTGCAAACCTGTAACAATTTGTTTTTAAAATCCAACTGCAGCCTGAAATCTACAAACTAATTAAATTCAAATTAATTAATTTTATTCTAAGTAATTTATTGCTGCTGAAATCAAAATGCTTAAATGCAAACTAATTAAATTAACTAGCAGACTAATTACATTAACTAAGTCAGTATTCAACAATTGCTATAATGTTGCATTGCTAAGACTATATCCTGAAATGTAAACAACAATATTATGCACTGTCAAAGGGATGCAACTCTGCTAGCATGCTAGTAGATTTGCAAAATGCAAGAACATCTATTATCACCACTTAACGAATAACTAAAATCACGTTTTTTGGACTCAATCCCCAGTGAAATTGCTCTCAAAATACACCACAGTTACTTCTCCACTTCTTAATCAAGTCAGTTCTGGACCAAAACAAAGTCACACGTGTAAATATAACAATCGCGAAAACATATGAAATGTAAACAAATGTACGGCCGTTAATAAACAACAGCAAAACACTAGATTCATAAGAACGTTAGTTCTACGCTCAGTTCAAATACGATCGTTTGAGACCAAAAACTTACTTACTGCTATTATTTTTGGGCAAAAACTGGCCAAAACTAAAAATCAGTAGGCTCGCCTTCGCATTCACTGCTTCGCGGGATCCCGAAGAATGACGGGATTGGCCGAGCGTTCACGATTGTCGCCTTCGGTGACTAATCCAAAATCCAAACGGTGATCCACACGATAACGGTGGTGGAAAATGTACTACACCAATCTAATCTCCGGTCAAACTTTCTGATCCGACATGTTAACAAAACGTACGTGAAAATAATATACACGGTCTGTGAAAAAGTCAAACATTTAATTCTACCAGATTTCGCAGATAACTCGGTAAAAAAATAGATTGTTATGAAAATCTGACCTCACAACACTGCGTCTATGCAATGTACATGACTCGCGCGTTTATGACATTGGCCCTATGCAAAAAGTTAAAAATAACTATACATATTAATACAAATATACATAGTAAATAACTTACAATTTTGTCCTTCAAAATTATCCATTTATAAAGCATTTAACACTATTAATACACTTCACAATCCGACTACACTCGTGCCCGAAACAGTTCCACACTTCACAAATCCGCATACATGTAGTCCTTTGATGAATTCCTCCGCGCGCGTGACACAAACTCCCGCGGAAATGTCAAATTTGTATTCATTCCGCCTTTCGTCTTGAAATCTCTAGTGCCTTCACGCGAGTGCTTACTTAAAAAACACACACTTTACTGTGCATATGCATGGTATCATACTGAGTGGATCCTACGTTAAAGTTGCCGGACGTCTCGGCATCGTAGATCGATGTCCCCGGGTTCCTCACCAATATAAGGATCCAGATACATCGTCTCCACTACTCCTACGGCCTCACTCTGGAGCGGATCCTGGCTATATATGGTTTTCCTGGTCTCGTCGTGGTCGCCATTTGTAACAGGGCCTCTTGCGGGGTATTCAGATATGACAATACTGCCCATGGTTCAAATCATTTATTTCGTCGCAATATACGACGTAACCATGACTACGATTTGAGCCTGAAACATAGGAAACAATACTTGGTAAAACTAGGTAAAAATCTATCAGATTGCTAAACGGCTCAATTCAACAAACCCATTAAATCACATTTCATAAATAATATAGAACACAGCCTTACCAGAATCGCTTCAGTAAATCATTACTATGACTTATTTGCTCAAAGGTAAGAGCTAACTATATATAGATGGCAAAACCTATTTTGATTCACTATACTCTAAGTTTGGTCTCGCGACCTTACTCTCTCAAAGATAACTATTGAATGCCTTTGTCTACAGAAAAGGAAGGCGGGATTTAGTAGTTTTAACGCCATAAAGGGGTTATGGGATATAAATCACGAGCGTGCAGTGAGATCCTCTCATCCCTCGCTAAACACATCCAATCATTCAGACATAATAAACACAGAGACAACACAGTACGCAATATAGTACACCACAAAACAGTTAATGCGAGAGCTTGCCAGCTTATGCTACAAAGCATCAATACAATTGATAGTAAGATTAAAACACTTTATAAACACCATGTTACATACGGGAGAGGCTAGTAAACAGCCATATGGAGCACACAGAAAATGATGACGTCATTTTGTATACACATTGTTTCATTGCGAAATCGAACACACACTTGACCGCAAATGGGAGCAATTCGGTCTGGTATTCAAGATTAATTCTAGAAGTATAGACTCGATAAAAGTTGTTATCCATGATCGTATAGTGAATACACTTTGTAGAATGTGGTACAATGTAATAAAGATAGTAGTTTGTTTTACAAATTAGCCAATTTACATTGAAATTAGGCCACTCGTTCGGTACCTGGCTGATTCGGACCTTCGGCGAATCGGACCGCATTATATTTTCCTGATTTCTGTATTGTATTAATTCAGAGCTTACTATTTATGTTCCAAACAATGCTTAATTAGAACACAGGCATACGGTATTATAGATTATTTTTATTTTGGCTGCTCTCTCTCTCTCTCTCTCTCTCTCTCGCTCTCTCTCAACAAAGGTATGTACCCAGTGGGCACACGACGTTGATTCAACGTTGAGATGTGGTTGGATTTTGGTCATGACGTCGATCAACGTTACTTCAACTTTGAATCAACGTTGCCCTATTAAACCTTCAACCATCAACTTGTATGGGTATGAGTACTGACGTTGTATCAACGTTGATTCAACGTTACCGTTCTCAACGTTGGAACATCGTTAGAATTGTAACGTCGTATAGACGTTGATAAAAGGTTGACCTTTTAACATTGTGGATATATATATATATGATATATCAATCATATAATTACTAATAACGAGGTGTAGGTAAATGAAAGATATGTGATAGATAACACCATTAATCATTGCAGAATTATATACAGTACTCCTTTAATTTCCTCTTTAATTACATATATATTGACGAATTGCATCCGCGGAATTTGTTTTGCAAGTAACGTACGTTAGGCCTAATTGCAAGAATAAAATGTCGTCTACGTTTTATTGCAAAGGCAGCGTAACCCGTAAAGATCAGACTACACCAATTACCAACCAATCATCGGGCAGGGAAAAAGTTCCAGGGTAAATTCGGAGCTATTACACAGAATCTCTTAATTTTGATTGGTTGTCAAGGTAAACAAACCAAAAAATCTTGCTAAAAAATTAAAATTCAACTTTTGAAGAGTACTTATAAAGGTTAAATCATACATTTGTGCAATGTATTCATAATGTGTTGCATACTCAAAGAAAGAAGTATATTTTACATTTTCCTCATGTTTCTACATGCAGGTAGGTGGGTCAAGACCATCCGACCCAAACAGCTTTTTCAAAACATACTCAATGTATGGCTTCTGTATGTTTTTTTGATAAAACTAAGATAGGTCTTTCAAAACAAGTAATAAAAAATATAGCTTCCTATATTAGGGAACTCAGTACAGAGCTTAGAGCTATAAGGTACGCCTATGGAAAATGAATTGGTGTAGTATGACCTAAAACGTTTATCCTAATTATTCGGTCGGAAGTTTATAACAGATGTTACCTCCCCTGGATATCCGCTAGGAGGCCACTAACGGAAATGCTGACCCAGCCAATCAAATGCAGGGATATAAAATTTCACGCGGAAAACTGAGATTGTGTCTTGTTTACAAAGAAATGTGTGTATAAAATCGTTTAAGTACAGTTATTTCAATATTCCAAAAGCGTCGGTGATCAAGTTTGAAGTGGTAAGTCAGTGTTACTTTGTTTGATGGGAAAAGTTTGTGTAAAAACTAAAATATTTGTGAATCCCGATCGATTTCGCAGTCGTTGGAATGGGCCCATATTTTTTGAAGTTTTTCTATTCTTTTTTCAAAACATATTCTCCAACAACCAGTCTCTTGAGGATAATGTTCTTTCCGATACTGCACACAATCAATTTCTGATTATCAATGCAGCCCCGTTTCGGAGGAAAGGTTTTATGCCCCCCACCCCCACCCCACCCTCCCAACACACACCATAATCCGAGCATTCTCTGACCTTACCTGCCCTTTTTACGATTTTGATATTTCATCCGTCTAAAAAGCCACACACAAAAAGATAAAAAAATAATGCTTTTAGGGTCAAAGAATGCTTGGATTAAAAATTACGGTGAGATCTTGCAAGCAATGTGTGTGGCTCTCCTTGCACACAGTGCCAAAAGCTTTACATCCCGTCCAAAAGATAGCTCATACTTTTGCTGATGGTGGTCATTGTCGTACTGGGTACTACAGAAAGGCAACTCGAATCCAGAAAGGCCCTCAAATTAACAGAAATGTACCCGAGACAAAATCTCGCGAGAGTACAATGTCGTAACACGCGTCAGTAACACGTTCTGTTACTTCACGGAAATGAAATTTTCATTAACGATTCACTTTTTAGCTTACATGTTTATATTGTATTTAATGGCGCCAATTTATATTTTGAAAAACAATATTTTTGATATCCCGGCCTTTTTTGATGATTCGATTATCAGAATTCTCAATGCAAATGTGGCGGCCAAATTTGCGTGTGTGTGTGTGTGTGTTTTTCCGGTGGGGTCTTCGGAAATAAAAGTACAGGGATTCCTTCATTAAACTATTCTTGAATGACAAGCTGTGTATTTGTTACTTTTTTGCGCGGGGTTTGATGATTTACAACTTCCGGTTTTATGACAATACATTCTAGATTTTATTACTAACTACGGCAGCCTAAATATGTTTTTAAGAACAATAGTGCAATAGTTAATGATAAACAATATTGTTTAAGTAGTTGTTTATCAAGTTCTAAATTGTTTCAATTCCGCCAATGAGATCTTGTTTGTCCGGGTACGTTTCTGTATATTTGGGGACCACTCTGGATTCAAAGATTTTCGGGTACGTTTCTGTATACATAGATGTACCCCGGGTACCTTTTTGTAGTACAGGGAACGACAATGACCCCATCAGCCATACTTTCGCAGTACCTAAAGTTCTGAGTCAAGTGACGGCAAACAAACAATCATTAATTCTGGCCCCAGCTATTTTTATATCCATCTTGATTTGAGCTTGAACTAGCGCTTCTAGTAGCTATAGCGCTTAAATTGTATAACCATTTAAACATTGTTGTACATAACGCGCAGGATTGAAAGGGTGGGTTATCAATCTGTTTTGCAGCAACATTGTTTAAGCAGCCATTACCCAACTGGAAGCTGAAGTATGAAAACATGTGGAAAGAGTAAAATACTAAAGAATCAAATGATTGTTCTCTTAAAGGTCCTTATTCTCTTTCAGGGCGATGTCAAATGGATTGATGGCGAAAATCAATATGAATGGAAATTTCCCTTCAAGAACACAAGTCTCTGCAAACTTATAATTGGTAATGTATTAATTAAAGGTATTACAGCTAGCTCTGTAGAGGGCAACATGTACAGTACAGCTCACGCGAAGCACACACTTTACTCGATTCGCCGAGTTTGGCCCTATCGAGTGCCGAGCGAATCTACGCCAAGTCAGTGTTTGGATTTGGCGAATCCACGTGGCGAAAGTACACAGAGTCGCTCGGAGTGATCACACTCCGCATAGAATCCAATTAACCATGAGTGCACACCTTTGGCGATTTATTTTTGGGAACAAATCTAAATTTCCCGACAACTTCAACTTGTCCGACATCGGGCTTGAAAAAGAATCAATCAGCAGAAAAATACAAACGCCGAGTGCATCTTTTCCGTTCAAAGTTGACATGACTGATAAATATAATGAATACATAAAAAGTCATTTCGAAAAAAATATGTATTTCAAACTTTAATGCATTTAATCAAAAGTTTTTTCCGTTTCTGTTGTCAAAAAATCAGTTCTCTTGCGACCGACATAAATAATTTGGATACCCATAATCCCTAGCGATGTAGGTACCTTTTAGAAAGGCGGCACTAAGAACGGGTTTAATGACCCGGAATTCTTTACAATTTGTTTGATTATTTTTACTAAAAACTCATCGATATAATAATAATCAACAGCAGAATCGTAAATCATTTTACAAACACCGATTAAATAAAAAATTGTAATTTCCAGTATAGTAATTACTAATTGTATTTTATGTTCAGTCACCGCGAAGCCGGTAATAGGAACCGCCATATAATTATCGTGACATTATCCAGGCATTCGAATTTTCAAAAAACAAAAATAAGAAATTGTCTTCTGCCCTTTTTAAAAGTTATTGAATAATTATGCATTAGAATAACTGCAGTAATAAAATGTTGCACCTTTTACCTGTGCAGTTTCGACTCAGCAAACTCCGAGTTTGTATACGCGAAATATCGTGGCATCATGCGCGAAGTATCACGCGTAAGTTTGCCGAGAGCCGATTCCCATGCCGAGTAGTTTTATCACCCAAACTCCGCGTAATTTCGCGATTTGTAAATTCCTCACGGGCGTGAAATTGTTGTACGCCGTGGCCTTTTGATATATTAAATGTGTAAATAAACAGATTCATATATCTTACTTTCCTTTTCAGTAAATTTGTTCATATATATCTTTCTTTCCTTTTCAGACAATGTCCTGGCTTCCCACCAAGTGGTGGAGACCTTTGTGGAGGATGAAATTAAAGGGTTTTTAAAATATGCCCAGGAAAGGACTGGAGGTGGAGGAAGAAATAAACAATTTACAATTTTTTTTTAACTCAATGGCCTGGTGACTATCACGAGAAAATTCAAGGACCAAGGACAATATAACTATTCCGGCGGAAGGATTTGTGTATGGTGGCGAAACCACTTGACTTTTTGATTGGATTCATGGGAAAAAAACTGGGAAAAACCCCGATCAAATGAGAATAACTTAATTGGCCTGGTGACTATCACGAGAAAATTCAAGGACAATATAACTATTCCGGCAGAAAGATTTGTGTATGGTGGCGAAACCACTTGACTTTTTGATTGGATTCATGGGGAAAAAAACGATCGAATGAGACTGACTTAATATTTAACGGATTTTTTTCAACTACGGTGCACATACCCCTCCAAAGTGTTAGTAGTGAAATGTTTTTATTACATTTCTACGTCTGAAAGATTAAGATTTTTCAGTTAAAGAATATTCACATTCTCTAAATATTAACTCCGAACACAAAAACAACTGTGATGTTGAAATATGCTGTCAATAAAGTGTTGTTGACGTAGACTCTATCCACCCTTAACATTCAATAAAACAAATAATTTAGGTTAAAATTATACACAAAGCGATTTGAAATGTAATAAATAGATTATTTAACTGCTAGGCTCGATTTATATAGGGAAATCCTTCACTTGATGGTGGTCATGCTTGTTCCATTTTAAAGGAATGGTTACAACACTACCATCTCATGAAGGATTTCCCTATAAATAATCGCAGCAGTTAAATAATCTCTATATATCCATTATAGCTTTCATAAATTTTGCCATTGATGCATTTTGACCATTCTGTGCTATTTGCTTGGGCGATTGTTGTCACGTGATCACTGTAGATTGTTATTGTCACATGATCGAAGTGTAGACTTTTTGTCACGTGGTCGCTGTGGAGATTATTATTGTCACATGATTGCTGTATATACTGTTATTGTCACGTGGTCGCTGTGGAGATTTTTATTGTCACGTGGTCGCTGTGGAGATTGTTATTGTCACATGATTGCCGCATAGACTGTTATTGTCACATGGTCGCTGTGGAGATTGTTATTGTCACATGATCGCTGTATAGACTGTTATTGTAATGTGGTCGCTGTGGAGATTGTTATTGTCACGTGGTCGCTGTGGATATTATTATTGTCACATGGTCGCTGTATAGACTTATTGTCACGTGGTCGCTGTGGAGATTGTTATTGTCACGTGATTGCTGTATAGACTGTTATTGTCATGTGGTCGCTGTGGAGATTGTTATTGTCATGTGGTCGCTGTGGAGACTGTTATTGTCACATGGTCGCTGTGGAGATTGTTATTGTCACATGGTCGCTGTGGAGATTGTTATTGTCATGTGATTGCGGTGAAGATTATAATTGTCACTTGATTGCGGTGTTCGACAATTTATAAATAGCTAGACTTGTTTTGTTGACATAATTACAGAAATATTTTTTAACAGTTGCTTTCGTTATAGAGATGTTATAGAGATTGAATTTTTTTTTATTATTAAAAGTGATTGATTCAATTTGTAGTGAGGTATTATCTTAAACCCCAATATTTTACATTAAATAAAACCCTTCCCCTTCTATGAATGCATAATGGACTCTCCTTTTGTTAAATTTGGACCTTTCCATTTATGATACAAGGGTTGTTTTGGAGAAATGATTGATGAGCAGCCAGAAAGTGTACACCCTGATCAGCCTGCGAGTTCTGAGTTCACACTGCATGCAAAGGCTATTGTGGTCAGCATGAACAGTATATCATTTGTTAGAAAATTTGATTATTTTTTTTGCCCGCCACGACTAATTTAAGTTATAGTTATTTGATTATTAGCAGTCAGATAATTTTTAGCTGTACTTGCTGTAGGTCTTTGCGAGGGTCTTTATAGCAAATGAAAGCTCGGACGAGTTCAAAACCCAGCCTGATTGGAAAGTCAGAGTTTTCCTGAAATTGTCCCGAGTGATTATAGCTTGTCAATATGACCATATGGTGCTAAACATAATTGCTAGCATTACATACCACATCAACATTAATCCAACTATAATTCAACGTTGTTTTAGCGTTCAGTCTTCAACGTTTGGTTTTCAACGTTAGAATTTCAACGTTGAATTAACGTCAGAATTTCAACGTCCAATCAACTTTCAAATCCAACTATAAATCAACGTTGATTCAACATTGGTACCTGACGTTGATTCAACGTTGATCCAACGTTGTTGTGCCCGCTGGGTATAGTAATACAAGAGTTATAATCTGTTCAGACATATAAGCCACAAATGTGAGATGGATCTTTTTTTGTAAGGTTTAACATACATTTTTGATACATCTTCGCACAAGTTTGTAAATCAAATAATCGTTGCATTACGAGTATACGGTATGAAATTATGTAAAAATAGTATTCAATTTCCTGCTGCGTTAACATCTGGTCCAAATCAGCCATGTTCCGACAAATCAGCCGACAGTCACTTGAGATCCTAATCAGCCATAGGGTGGGCCTGGAGGTAATTGAATTGAATGTTTAACGGATCATCAACACAGTATAGGTTACTCTGTGTGTGCTTCTTTCTGTCCTATCATTTCATTTTATTTTTCTAATGCTGACAGAATTATGTATGGTTATTTCTTAATTTAACATATAGATATAGGTGATTCCACTTACCAGAAAACGAATTCGAAAAATTGATGTCTGGCGTGACATTCAATTACTTTTCTAACATCTGTTCGCTGCTCACCCACCCTCGAACGCAATTGGCGGCAATCGAGTGGATTGTAAATCCCTTGATTGAGCTGTATGTCTCTTCAACAGACATTACAGTCGATCTATATTTGAACAATGTTCATATGTCTATCATTTAAACTATCTGAATTTAGTTACCAATCTAGTTAAACGACAGGTTATGTTAACATTTTAGATGTAGCACACCCATTGCAGCACAGGAAGTGTCGGCCTGGGGTATCTCATAATGGCGTCAATAAATAATTCTCATTTCTTTCTGTAAAAAATGGCATTTTCACTAATTTAAAGTGCTATTTTTGGTTTATATCAAATTGTTGATCTATTTGTTACATTTTTCAAGCATTGTCATGTTAAAATTTTGACTTTTTAATTTATTTTGCTTATATGGAAATTAGTGTATGAATATAATAATACGGCATCTCAGTGTTTATGTTTTTAAAGGGAGCATTCATTCATGATTCATGAGACAAGTTCTTTCTTAGAAGATACATGACCCCCATTTTTATGTGGATTTGTTGGCAGCATACACTCAAGTGATATGAAAACGCAACACGGGAATTTCCGCTATATATTGTATATACTGCACACTTAATTGCACATAATATTCCAAAGAAATCCCAAGATGTTTTTTAAAAAGAAAGTTGCAGTTAACTAGAGAAAGGACACAACTGTGATGTTGTAGACGTTTTAATCACACTACACTGTGTAACAAGAACTTCATAAAGGTTGAAGTAGCTCTTTGAAAAATTGAGCTAGTTCAGTACTGTATTTAACGTAAATAGTTTGCAAAATGTTGCATCCTAAGTTTGCTCACATGATTGAGCCAAACGCGTACTCTGTGAATAATGAAACATTGAAGGAATACTATTTGCTGTATTATTTGTTGTTTTAGTATTTTTTCCAAAAGGAAAGGTCTTACGTAGCCATGTACCATTCGATTAAAAGCAGCATATTGTACATACAATATATAGCGGAAGTTCCCGTGTTGCGTTTTCATATCACTTGAGTGTATGTATCATTTGTGATGAGAATGTAAGTTATTTATTTTTATTTTGAGTCTAGATATGAATGACAACATGGTATTTAAATTTTAATTTACACAAACAATCATTGGGCGTGTTACACCTTTAACGAATTTATCATTTTACCGCTAGTTTCCATGTTGTTTACCGTTGAAGCGTTGGAGATTAAAGGAGTTAACTCGGTGTACGCAAGAAGATGACGTCATGTAATCGAACTGGTAGGTATTTAGTGAATCCCATAATAATAATGAGTACATGCTACATTTCAGTAGACTGGTTTACGAAAAAGTCATTTCAGCAAGTGAAACGGTAACCTTTCAACATTACAAAATATGTGTTTATACCATCAAGTTTTTTAGACTAGTTCTCTAGTAATTCAAGTTGTAAAGCATGCTTATAGCCACTTACATGAGTCACAGTCTGTTTACCATAGACAGATATAAAACCCATATAAGGGTCAGCTGCCTTCGGCACCTCGATTTATTTATCCAGTATCATTTCAACTTTAAACATGCTTGCATAGTTTTCCAGTGTATGCGTTGTTTGACCAAACGGTTAAATACTTAAATTATTGGTGATATATACTCAGCAGTTAGTAATATGCAAAACCTTTTGCTTTGAACTATTGTGATAATTAACATTAATGATTATTAAAATGCAAGTTATGTTGAAAAACTAAGGGACGTCACGACTTTTAAACAAATCAAGATTGCCATATGTCTCTTTAACAGTTACACTGCTATATGTAACACATAATGCGTTTATGATAAGGAAACATTTGTTTAAAAAATATGTAAACGTTCAAGTAGTTCATTGAACCTCACGAAACGGTTACATATGTATATGTACACCAAAAGTTACCAACTCATAATTCATTTTACGCATACTCAATCGTGGGTATTTCAAGAACCCTTGAATAAACCTATATTTTTAATCGGCACATATACATTGTTATATGACCTGAACACGTGGACAGAGTTTTGACGAACAGTTTTGTAGCGTAATTGTGCCGTTATTTGGCGGGTTAGTTTCATTAACAGCATGCCATCGCAAGTTAGTTGCTTAAAGGGACGCATGACAGTCATGAAGTATTGAACAATTAATAAAAGTATCACATCGATTTATTACTGCAGTATCGTTTTCACTTTACACCTGCTGGCATATATACTCACCAAAAAAAAAAAATGACCCCCATTTTTTTGCTGGTATTCGCATAGGCAAGTTTTTGAGGGCGTATGACAGCTTGAACAGCGCTTCACTGAATTAAACAATGTTTGATGCTTTTAAGAACACTTCACTGAGTACTAAATATTCCTTTAAACAGTTTCAAATTTGCCAAGCAATACTCTTTTATGGATTTTAAGGAAACCTTAAAAAGAGGTAATTTGATGATTTTTGATAATCCAAAGCTGCTGCCTACACAACAGGTGTTGTGTTTTTCTGTGATGTTTTCGAAAGCAACGTCTAGAGAATTATGTCTTGGTCAAATTGAGGTAATGTTTGTAGATGTTATGTATGATTACAAAAAATGCATGGTTTAAGAAAAAGAGGGATAACTCCCTTGTGTACTGAACTTTCAAAAAAAGAAAAAAAAGTAATGGGCTGACGTGTTGTTCATCGTCCGTCCGTCCGTTACATTTTGCCTTGTGAACACTCTAGCACCTTCATATTTCATGCGATCTTAACCAAAAATGGCCAAATTCTTTATATCAATGAGAGCTCTGACGAGTTCGAAAACCGGCCAGATCAGATTAGTAAAATTTCAGGCACTCTAGCACCTTCATTTATTATTTGATCTTTACCAACTTTTGCCTGATTGTTAATATCAATGAAAGGTCGGACAAGTTTGGAAACCAGCCGGATCGGACCAGCAACATCAGACTTATGGCCCTTGATTTTCTTAAATATGCAATATCTAATATTGAGAACCTGCGGTCGTGGGTTCAATTCGTGGGTCAAATCCCAAGGGGTGAGGGAAGTGGGTGAGTGGGGGGGCATTTTTTAGCTCGAATTTTCCGAAGGAAAAAAAGAGCTATTGTCATCACTCGTCGTCGTCGTTGTCGTCGTTGTCTGCGTCCCCTGGTTAAAGTGTGTATGTAAGCCTGTATCTCACGCCTACTTATGGGACTGCAAAGACAACTGCGGGGTGATACAAGGCCATATGATAAGTTGAGGATACATTTCGGGGAGCATCCATCGGTTCTACCGATTTTCTTGTATGAGCGTCTGCACCGTTGGCGGGGCTTTTGAGTTTTTGTGTGTGTTTTTAGCTCTACTGGCCAAAGGCAAGCAGAACTTATGGGATGGCGAGTTGCCCGTCGTCCGTCTTCGTCCTCGTCCGACATCGTCGTCCGTTAACTTTTGACTTATGAACACGATAGGGCCTTCATTATTAATCGTATATTTACCAATCTTTACCAGAGTCTTTATATCAATGAAAGCTCAGTCAAGTCCGAAAACCAGCCAGATCGGATTAGTTTTAGTGGAGGTATGGCCCTTGATTTGCTGAAAAATGCCATATTCTGCCTTGTGAACACGCTAGCACTTTCATTTATTATTTGATCTTTAACAGACTAACAAAGATTGTTATTATAAATGAAAACTCGAGCAAGTTTGAAAATCAGCAGCCAGATCGGATCAGTAACACCTGCGTTATAGCCCTTGTTCTACTGAAAAATGCCATTTTTTGCCTTGTGACCACTCTAGCACCTTCATTTACTATTTGATCTTTACCAAATTTGCACAAATTGTTCATATTAATACATAAGAGTTCAAAAACCATGCGGACTTGTTACGCCAGAGTTATTGCCCTTGAGTTAGTTAAAAATGCTGCATTTTGCCTCGTTAAGATGATAGGGCTCGTTTTTCATCCCATCTTTGCCAAACGTTACCAGTTTGTTAGATCAATGAAAGCATGGACAAGTTCGAAAACCAGCCAAATCGGATAAGTAATATCAGTTACGTCCCTTGATTTAGTTAAAAATACAGTATTTTCCCCCAGTAAATATGAAAGGGCATTAATTTTACGGATTTCAAAGAAGGTGTGCAGGGATGATCAGTATCAAGCCTAGTTGTGCATATCGTCAACGTGTTCTGGTTGAATGATGTTGGCAGAGTTATGGCCCTTAAAACGTTTTAGTACACAAACATTGTCCGGACAACTTCTCCTGAACCCCTGGTCGAATTTCGAAGAACTTTGCAGGGATGACCAGTACCAAAAATAAGTATAAATGTCGAACAGGAAATGCAGCTTTCACAGAACACAGTAAACCCAAAAAGACGCAAAATCAGCCCAACATGAATGGCAATGTCAACAAGGAATAAAGGCATATGACGTCACAAACACAAAACGGGATGACAATAGGGCTACCGCCTTGAAACGGTCAGTGGCAAAAAAGGTCGCTGGGGGATTAAACCAGGTTCTAGGATGCACCAAACCTCACACTTACCCTACTGTCAACCCAATAAAACGGGACAGTGTAAATAAAGAAATCACCGCCATGAACTATTCTCTAACCAACGAGGCAGCATTAATAAGCAATATAAGTAAAACACAAAGATGTTCGTGTATATATAAATACAAAAAGCCTAGAAAGCCTAGAAAGCCTAGAAAGCCACAAAGAAGGTACTCAATGACTTGGCAGAAGCCAGAGCACTGAGCACAAGAGAATAATCCAATGAGGGCACGACAAGACAAGACCGTAGAGACAAACACCAAACATCACATCACCGTCCCTTTGGACTTTAGGTAGATGTCATCATAAGGTCTACAGCCTGTCCGGTATTCGCACAATCAAAGAGGAAAGCATAGTGGCGAACTGTAAATGGATCCTCCAGTAATCATGCAGTGCGTTGCAAAATGATAGGGTCATAACCTCTTTTGATAAACCTTGTAACAAAGTTTAAGTCCGATCTGGCTGTTTTTTTCAATTCCTCCGAGCTTTCATTAATATTAATAATCTGGTAAAGTTTGGTAACGATCAGATAAAAAAAAAAGAGAGGCGCTAGAGTGTTGACAAGACAAAATTAGCAATTTTTGTTAATTTAAGGGCAATAACTCCGGTGTTACTCGTTCGATCTAGCTGGTTTACGAACTCGTCCGAGCCTTTATTTGTATTAAAAAGATGTTAAAGATTGGTAAAGATCGAATGAAAAATGGAGGCGCTAGAGTGTTGACAAGACACAATATATCAAGTTTCCTTAATTCAAGGGCAATAACTCCAATGTTACACGTCTGATCTGGCTGGTTTTCGAACTCGTCTGAGCTGTCATTGATAATAATAATCTGGTAAAGTTTGGTTAATATCGGATGAAAAATGGAGGTGTTAGAGTGTTGACACTACAAAATATAGCAATTTGCGTTAATTCAAAGTCCATAACTCCAGTGTTACTGGTCCGATCTAACCGTTTCGATCTCTTATGAGATTTCATTGTATTATTAATCTGATAATGTTTGGTAAAGATCAGATGAAAAATGGAGGCGCTAGAGTGTTGACAAGACAAACATATACAAATGTTCGTTAATTCAAGGGCAATAACTCCGGTGCTAATGGTGCGATTTAGCTGGTTTTTGAACTCGCCTGAGCGTTCATTAATAATAATAATCTCCTAACGATTGATAAAGATCGAAAGAAAATGGAGGCAACAGAGCGTTGACAAGACAAAATATAGCAATTTTCGTTAATTCAAGGGCAATAACTCAGGTGTTACAGGTTTGATCTTGCTAGCTTTTGAACTCGTCCGAGCATTTATTGAAATAATAACCTGGCAAAGTTTGGTAAAGGTCGGGGCAAAAATTGATGCGCTAGAGTGTTGACAAGACAAAAAATAGCAATATTCGTTAATTCAAGGGCAGTAACTCCTGTGGTTCTACTCCGATCTGGCTTTTTTTTTAAACTCGTTTGAGCTTTCAATAATATTAATAATCTGATAAAGCTTGGTATAGATCGGATGAAAAATTGGAGGCGCTAGAGTGTTGACAAGAAAAAAATATAGCAATTTTCGTTAATTCAAGGGCAATAACTTCAGTGTTACTGGTCCAATCTCACTGGTCTTCGAACTCTTCCGAGCTTTTATTGCTATTAATAATCTGGTAAAGCTTGGTAACAATCAGACGCAAAATGGTGGCGCTAGAGTGTTGACAAGACACAAATATAGCAATTTTCTTTAATTGAAGGGCAATAACTCCGGTGTTACTAGTCCGATCTGGCTGGTTTTTGTGCTCTCTCGAGCGGTTATTAATATTAATAATTGGGTGAAGTTTGGTAAGAATCGAATGAAAAGTTGAGGCGCTAGAGTGTTGGCAAGACAAAAATATAGCAATTTTCGTTAATTTAAGGGCAATAACTCCGGTGTTACATTTCCGACCTGGCTGGTTTTCGGACTCTTTCGAGCTTTCATTGATATTAATAATCTGGTATAGTTTCGTAAAGATCGAATGTAAAATGGAGGGCTAGAGTGTTGACAAGACAAAATATATCAATTTCGTAAATTCAATGACAATAACTCCGGTGTTACAAGTGCGATCTGGCTGTTTTTTTAATTCCTCCGAGCTTTTATTAATATTAATAATCTGGTAAAATTTGGTAAAGATCGGATGAAAAACTGGAGGCGCTAGAGTATTGACAAGACAAAATATAGCAATTTTCGTTAATTCAAGGGCAATATCTCCAGTGATACTGGTCTAACTTGTTTTCGAACTCGTCCGAGCTTTTATTAATATTAATAATCTGGTAAAGTTTGGTAACGATCAGATAAAAATTTGAGGGCGCTAGAGTATGACAAGAAAAAAATAGCAATTTTTGTTAATTCAAGGGCAATAACTCCGGTGTTACTCGTCCGATCTAGCTGGTTTTTGAACTCATCCGAGCCTTTATTTGTATTAAAACGATGTTAAATATTTGTAAAGATCGAATGAAAAATAGAGGCGATAGAGTGTTGACAAGACACACTCGAATGAGTGTTTACTAGAGTTTTGGCAAGACAACATATATCAAGTCACCTTAATTTAAGGGCAATAACTCCGGTGTTACTGGTCCGATCTGGCTGGCTTTCAGACTCGTCCGAGCTTTTATTAATACTACTAATTTGGTACAGATTGGTAAAGATCGGATGTAAAATGGAGGCGCTAGAATGTTGACAAGACAAAATATAGCAATTTTAGTTAATTCAATGGCAATAACTCCGGTGCCGCTGGTGCGATGACCTTGCCTGAGCGTTTATAGGTATTAATAATCTCATAACGATTGGTAAAGATCGGAAGAAAAATGGAGGCACCAGAGCCTTGACAAGACAAAATATAGCAATTTTCGTTAATTCAAGGGCAATAACTCCGGTGTTACTCGTCCGATCTTGCTGGTTTTCAAACTCTTCCGCGCGTTTATTGATATTATTAAAAGGGTAAAGATTGGTAAAGATCGAATGAAAAATGGAAGCACTAGAGTCTTGACAAGACAAAAATATAGCAATTTTCGTTAATTCAAGGGCTATAACGACGGTGTTACTCGTCCGATCTATCTGGTTTTCGAACTCATACGAGCGTTTATTTATATAAATAAAATGGTAAAGATTAGTAAAAATCGAATAAAAAATGGAGGCGCTAGAGTGTTGACAAGACAAAACATATCGTTTCCTTAATTTAAGGGCAATAACTCAGGTGTTACTGGTCCGATCTGGCTGGCTTTCAGACTCGTCCGAGCTTTCATTATATTAATAATCTGGTTTAGTTTGGTAAAGATCGGATGTAAAATGGAGGCGCTAGAATGTTGTCAAGACAAAATATAGCAATTTTAGTTAATTCAAGTGCAATAACTCCAGTATTACTAGTCCGATCTGGCTGGTTTTCGAACTCGTCTGAGTTGTCATTGATATTAATAATCTGGTAAAGTTTGGTAAAGATCGGATAACGCCCTAGAGTTTTGACAAGACAAAATATAGCATTTTTTGTTAATTCAAGGGCAATACCTCCGGTGTTATTAGTGTGATCTGGCCGGATTTCGAACTCCTTCGAGATTTTAATGATAATAATATTCTGGTAAAGTTTGGAAATGATCGGATGAAACGATGGAGGCGCTAAAGTTTTGAAAAGACAAAATATAGCATTTTTTATTAATTCAAGGACTATAACCACCGGTGTTAGTGGTCCGATCTGGCTGGGTTTCGAACTCGTTCGAGCTTTCATTGATATTAATAATGTGGAAAAGTTTCGTAATGATCGGATGAAAAACGAAGGTGCTCACAAAAAAATAAATAACGAAAGACGGACGAACGAATGGCCGGATGGACGACAGACGACCGTCAAAAGACCATGGCATAACCCCAAAAGCGAGTGAAATGGTTATAAGGTAACGTTTTGACTTACATGTATTTAGTTTTCCATGAAAAGGTTAATTTATCAACATTTCAGAGGCAGAATAGACCTGTAATTTCTAGATAGTATTGGCAATGGTATCCCAGTTTAAAAAAAAAAAAAAAAGAAAATCAATTTTAAATGGCACAGTCTATCGAATTTGACTTTTTTAGGACTAAATAGTCAGGCGAAACGTTATTATGAGAGTTATTATACAAAGTCTAATAACAAAACCTTACCCACCCCACCACCTTACCTACCATTTTCATTTTTGTGTTCTTTTAGATTTTTTAGAATTTTCGTATCGTGAAAAAGTTGTAGGATAGAAATAATAACTTGGTGGGTACACGCAAAAGCAAGTATGTATTTATCCTTTTTTTAATTTTACCCTAGGAGCAACATTTTCCAGGGTAGTTCCCAATGTTGCTGGTTCCGTCTTAGGTCAGAACACCGGTGTCAACATTGCTGGTCTTATTGGGCTTTTCACGCAATATCCGTTTCCACCCGTTACGGGTAGCAGACTATTCACTTGCAGAATACAGATAAATTAGAACAAGTATTTCTTTAAATAGGGGACTGGGGTGTTCCAGGGTAGCGTTTCTTAGTTTCTGTATAGGTATTTTTGCAGAATTAATGGCGGGGGTGTTTTGTTGACTTATGGTGTCTCAATCAAAAGGGTGGGTGTGGGGTGGGGTGTGGTTGTTCTGGTTCGGATTTTTGGCCGGAACAGCTCATTCCGTTCAAACAGGAGTTATTTCTGTCAAATCCTAGGTGTGTTATTCCCGCCGACGCCGCCCCTCCCCACCTCGCAATCCCTCATTTCAAAAGTAAAAATCCTTTATCCATTATGCCATTTATAGGATAATATAGTTACATTTTCTTTTTCTGTACAAACGGTCAAGACGTTTGTGTTTACAAACAAGCGTTGAAGATGATCAAGACAAGGGAATACAAACACAATTACCGATTACGGAAGATGACGAAGAGTTTCTATTTCCGAATCCGTAATCGGTAAAAGTGCGATTATCTGGCGGTTACAGATATTGAAGAAGCTGTTCCGTTTAAACTCGAGATTGTTTCCCGGTTATTTTCAGTTGCCGAGGCACTTCCATTTTTTTTTCGGGAAAGATATTAATACAATCACTAAACATGTTTACATACGCATACCTTTGAATGGTGTTTTACGTCATTTTAGCACATGTTAGGCTTTATATGACGGTCAATTTTTTGTGATAGAGGTAGACCAACTCAATGTTCCTGGGTAGAATCAATATCTACTCAGAACTGTCGTTCCTTGCATAAAATCTCTTTCAACGTTAGACTGCTCGGCCTACACAGCGTTTAAATATAAACGACTGTAGAATGCTGCCATTATCGATTATTTAAACCCACATCGATTGGCCTGTGTATTCAACGGCTTTACGTCATTAGAGATTTCCAGTTTTATAAATAGAACAAAAACTGTCTTACCTTTTTCAGTGCAAAACGATTTTAATAATATAAAAAACACGAACTGTTGAATACAACTAGGTCAAACCTTGACATATTGACGGCGTTAGGAAATGACATACTAGTATGTTTTGATAATACCCCAGTCTCCTGGAAAATCTCGAAAATACCCCAACCCCTGCAAAAATATAGCAAAAATATACCCTGGATCCCCCACCCCTACATATATATGTATTTTGGGGTTTCTGGACCAAAGCTCTCGCTTTGCTCGAGTTTGATCCAGAAACACCCAAAATACATATATATTATAAATCACCATAAAATGGTGATTTACTTGATTTATTAAAACTTTTTTAAAATAGGGGTAGTGAAGATTGCAAGTTTAATTTTTTTTTTATAAGTTATCAAAATATAATTTAAACCTTAATACGTCTAAATCTGAGACACTCAGCGTTATACGACTTTAACCTCCAATAATCGTTCATTTTTATAATTGAAGCTGCACCGCAACCAACACACACTTGATATTTTGCATACGTGCCTTTTTTACATATTTGACACGGTAATGCATGACTTGTTTTTAATCTATAGTTATGCAAACTGCAATAATTAGAATCTTTTGTAGGCTTATTTGTACATGGATTATGTAATCCAATTTTAAGAAATTTACAAACATTGATTTCCATTGTCTATTTTATATATAATTATTTTTATATTATTTTTTTTTTTTTAAATATATAACAAACAAAGGAAATGGAAAAAAACGAAGAGACTATAAGAAATTTAATACGCCTGTTTGATACAGGAGTGATAAGCAAAGAAACACTAGAACATAGTCTTATGGCTATTCAACCACCCGAGACATTGAAAAGTAAACCAATCCCAGCACCACGAGTTGTAAAACCAATTCCAACCCCTCGTACTACAATCAAACCCCGTGAAACTCCAAAGGAAGTTCCAAAGGAAACTTTAAAAGAGGTTAAATCTCAAACATTAGAAAATTTACTCAAGAGACGACGTGCTAAAAAACAACGTAAACGAGAAAAGCAGAAATATGATAAATTACAAGAAAATGTTATAAATGAACAAAAGCAAAAATATACCAAATTACAAGAAAATGTTATAAATGAGCTAAAACAAGTTTTTCAAGATAGAAAATTAATACTGGTTGACAAACCAATGTGTGGCTATTTCAAAGCATACGAGATATCTGCCGAGAAATACAAAGACCCTCAAAAACTATTGCGTGATAAAAAATCCATTATCACAAAACAAATAAGCAAAGAGCTGACAAAGATGAATGGATTAAAGTTTCAATTAGGTCTCACTGTAAATTTATTCAAAGATGATGGTGATACCAACAAATACACTACAGCAGTATTACACAGCGAGCAAAATGCAATCTTAAACTCTGAAAAAATAAATGAGTTTTACGATGAATCATCTGCAAATATACAAGAGAGCCTTGAAAGATTTACAAACACAGCATCCGGATTAGAAATTGATCACTGTGTTACGTTTTACTTAAATATTGCATAGTACGAGCCGTTAAAAGGTGCTTCATATATTCCTTTACCCAAAGCAGTAGCTGATAAGAAAGCAATTATAAATGTGAAAAACAATGATGATAAATGTTTGTTCCATGCAATAAATTCTGCTTTAAATACAGCTGCAGATCATACAGACAGATTATCAAAGTATCCTAGTATAGATTTCTTGAAGAAAGATAACATTGACCTTCCCACTCCAATTTCTCAAATAACCAAAGTAGAAAAACAAAATAATTTTGCTATTAATGTTTATGGATATACCATAACAGGAAAAAAAAAAAGGTATCTGTTTTTCCATATAAAATATCAGAACAACCAAAAGATATTGAACGAATTAATTTGATCTTAATATCTGAAGACATTGAAGTTGAATCAGAGAACGAAGACGATCCAAATAATGAAAAAGGAATTATAGATGACAACTATAACCCTGATGATTATTCCAAAGAACCAAAAAAATTAACAACAAAATATCACTATTGCTGGATTAAAAATCTGAATAGACTACTCTGGGATCAAAACAAACACCATGGTCAAACTTACTTTTGCGATCGTTGCCTTCACGGCTATTCTGGAAAAGGACTACTTACCAAACACAAAGAAGACTGTGATGGTATTAACAAAAATTCTTGCAGAATAGAAATGCCAAAAGAAGGTAAAAATACTGTAAAATTTAAAAATCCTCAAAATCAGATGCCTGTGCCTTATGCAATATATGCTGATTTTGAGAGTATAATCAAACCGCAATCAATCGAATTTGGAAAAAAATCTGAAATCACAAATGTACACGAAGCTTGTGGTTTTGGATACCAGGTTGTCAGATATGATGGCAAAGCTGAAGAACCTGTTATTTACAGAGGTGAAGATGTTGTTGAAAAGTTTTTAAATCACTTAGAATGTGAGAAGACCAACTTTAATAATATATTTGATCACCCAAAACCATTAATCATGACACAACACAATGAGGAAGATTATGAAAAAGCAACACACTGCTGGATATGCGAGAATGAAATAGGTAGGAAATGTGGCAAAAATGGTAAAGTAAGAGACCACTGTCATTTTACAGGAGAATACAGAGGTGCAGCACACAAGAACTGCAACCTAAAACTGAAAATAAAACCAAATAAAACAATCATCCCTGTTATATTTCATAACCTCAAAGGATATGATAGTCATCTCATCATGCAAAAAATACATAAAATGACAGGTAATATTACATGCATTCCAAACAACGCTGAAAAGTATATTTCATTTAGTGCCGGACAACTTAGATTTTTGGATAGTTTTCAGTTTATGGCTTCGTCTTTGGAAATATTGGTTAAAGCAACAGACAAATCTGATTTCAAAATTACCAAAAATCAGTTTGGAGAACAAACAGATTTACTTTTACGAAAAGGTGTTTATCCATACGAATATATGGACAGTATGGAAAGATTTAAGGAAACGCAATTACCACCTATAGAAGAGTTTTACAGTAGTCTCTCAGATGAAAGTATAAGTCTCGAAGATTACGAATACGCTCAAAAAATATGGGAAGAGTTTAACTGTAAAACTCTTGGAGACTATCATGATTTATATCTAAAAACTGATGTAACTCTGTTAGCAGATGTGTTTCAAACTTTTAGAAAAATATGTATGAGTGCATACAAACTTGATGCTTTACATTACTATACAGCACCTGGATTATCTTGGGATGCTTTACTTAAACATTCAAAAATAAATTTAGAACTTTTTACAGACATTAACAAGCACTTATTTACAGAAAAAGGAATGCGAGGTGGTATAAGTATGGTATCAAAACAATATGCAAAAGCAAACAATCCATATGTAGCTGGTTATAACCCTGACAAGGAAAACAGCTACAAATTGTATTTTGATGCAAATAATCTTTATGGGTGGGCAATGAGTCAGCCACTTCCAGATTCTGACTTTAAGTGGGTGGAAACAGAAACGTTGCCAAAGCCAAAAGAAGGAAAAGGATATTTTGCAGAAGTTGATTTGGAATATCCTAAAGAACTTCATGAAGCTCACAATGACTATCCGCTTGCACCGGAAAAATTAAAAGTAAAAAAAGAATGGTTATCTGAGTACCAAACAAATTTATTAAAAAATGAAAATAACGTTATGACAGAACAACTAGTCCCAAATCTTATGGACAAAGAAAAATATGTGTTACATCACAAAATCCTGCAACTGTATTTACGCAACGGCATGAAACTAACGAAAGTACACAGAGTATTAGAATTTAATGAAAAACCATGGATGGAATCATACATAAACCTAAACACAGAACTTAGAAAAAAAGCTAAATCACCCTTTGAAAAAGATTTTTACAAACTTATGAACAACTCTGTGTTTGGCAAAACAATGGAAAATCTACGCAAGCGGACTGATATAAAACTAGTCAGAACTGACGGCTCTGAAAATGAAAAGATAAGAAAAATAATAGCCAAACCCAACTTTAACAGGCGTATAAAATGTTCAGATGAATTGTCAGCAATACATGCAAACAAAACAAAATTAACATTAAACAAACCAATCTATGTTGGGATGGCAGTATTGGATTTATCAAAGTACATGATGTATGATTGGTACTATAATACTCTAAAGAAAAGGTACGGAGATAAATGTACTTTATTATACACAGACACTGATAGCTTGCTGGTAGAAATCAAAACAGAAGATGTGTACAAAGACATGGCTGAAATGAAAGATGAGTTTGACTTAAGTGATTATCCATCCACTGCACGATGATACAAATAAAAAAGTATTAGGTAAAATGAAAGATGAATGTGCTGGTGTTGCTATAGCTGAGTATGTTGGATTAAGACCCAAGCTATATTCTATTTTGAGAGCGGATGAGCAGATGATTAAGAAAGTAATAGATAAAATGAAAGATGAATGTCCTGGTGTTTCGATAGTTGAGTATATTGAATCAAGACCCGAACTATATTCTATTTTGGGAGCGGATGTGCAGATGATTGAGAAAGTAACAGACAAAATAAAAGATGATTGTGTTTCTATAGTTGAATCCAAACTATGTTCTATTTTGGGAGCGGATGAGCGGATAATTGAGAAAGTAGTAGATACAATAATAAATAAAACAAAAGATGATGGTGATTCTATAGATGAGTATATAGCTAAGAATATTGGAATAAAATCCGAACTATATTCGATGTTGAGAGCGTATGTGCAGATTGTTAAGAAAGCAATGGAAGATGAAATATTGGATTAAGATCCAAACAAGATTCTATTTTGAAAGTGAATGAGCAGATTATTAAGAAAGCAAAGGGTGTAAAAATATATGTAGTTAAAAAACACATAAACTTTGAGAACTACAAGGATGCATTGTTTGGCAAGAAAAAATACACCCATAAAATGAATATGATACGATCAATAAAGCAACAAATATTTGGCGTAACAGTAAACAAGTCTACATTATCACCATTTTACTCAAAAAGATATATACGAGAAGATGGAATTACAACTGATGCATATGGTTTTTATAAAAACTTATGAATTTGGGTATCAGCAGGAACAATAAGTAATTCTTCTTTGACAAATCCTCTCTGTGGCGCTGGTGCTTTCAAATAATAAACTCTTATACCTTGCGTCACCATATAACTTTTAATCTTGTAAATATCTACACTCAACATTGGATCAGTTGCTCTGCGTCTACCACCTTCTTGTTCAGCGGGTTGATATAAATATCTTACACTTGCATTCATACAGATAGGATCACCTTTTAATATGTTTGTTTCAACAGGAGGGGGCTTTTTTGTCTCCGCATTTAATGCTTTAACAACTTCTGGTAATCTCTTTACCCATTCTCTATTACGTTTTTGTGAATCTATTTCCTTAGCATACTGATAGCCAAACAATCTTTCAGCTAATGTTCTGTTAAATCTTTCCACTAAAGCTTGGTCTCTGTGTATTTCTGTTCTGCCTCGTCTGATATTTACATTATGTTTTGCCATCAACTGTGATACTGCACCCATAAATTCTCTGCCTGGATCCACTTGTAATAATTTTGGATATTTTAAATGCCGACTGTATATTTTTTCAAATGCTTTAGCAACTTCTTTACTATCCTTGGAAGTCAGTGGCTCTGCTTCTTTGTATCTACTTGCAATATCAACCACAGTCAATGCATATTTATATGTCTTGCGGCCACGACCAAAGCCAAAAGTATCATGCGGTAAAAATAACAAATCAGCTTGATGCACTCCATTCTTAGCAGAAACATCAAACCTGGGTCTAACTATTTTCTTTGGCGCGGGTAAATAAATCTGCCACACAGCTTGTTTTTTTAAAAATTCTAATGCCTTTTTTTCACTAACTCCAGCCTCTTTTTCCAATTTTTTAACTGCTGAGTAACCTTTCCAAAATCCTTTTGGGCTGTAATAAATCTTTTCCATTTTTTTCTACTAAAGATTAAACTTTATATAACTATAAAAAAATGGATATCACAACTGCACAATTTGATGAACTGCTTGAAGAGCAAAATCAATATAGCACAAAGAAATGGACAGACTTGGAAATAGATAAAATATACAAAATTACAGATACGAAAATAGTAGATACCGAATATGGTCCATCCATGGTATTGACATTATTAGACAATGGTGAAGTATGGGCGCCTGATCATCTCAAAAATAAATTAGAGAAGAGTGCTAAACCACAATATTATATGCGACCACTTGGATTGAAACCATGTAAAAACAACAAAAAAAATAGAAATAGGTATCACGCATATGACTTAGTCTTTTCAAAGTAAACATACTTAGTCATTCCAAATCTAAAGTAATTATAGTTTTAAACTATTTTTTTTTATGAACTTAATTTATACGTCACAAATCCAGTTGCAGCCATGCCCACCACAATAAACGTAATTTCTCTATTCTGTTGATCTGGAGATGGTGTATAAAAATCACTTAACTTGGGCTCCGGTTCCAAAAGCAAATGTTTACCAGTTATATAATAATACTGCTTCATAGCTTGGTCTACATCATCAAAAGTCTGCTCTGCATGATGCTCTTTTTGCAGTTGCTTATTAATAAAATCTAATCTCTCTGTTCTTTTTTTATTCCACTCCGCTTGTGCTGCGTTTAATTGTTCTACGGCTTTGTCATGTCTTTGTCTTTCCTCATCTGAATGACTTCCCATTCTTGAAAAGAAATAATTTCAACCGCTAAATGCCAATGCATTTGTTAATGCGCCACCCATCATCATTGCTACTGCACTTGCCATTTTTTATATATATTTTTTTTTAATTTATTTCATAATATCCGCAGGAATAATACCTTGCTTAATCAGCATATCCTTTGTAGCCATTGCTAACATTATATCCACAGACAGCATCCCAACATCTACCATATTAAAATCCACTTTAGGGGCTGGTCTTTTTAGTAGTTTTCTGCCAATCTCAGAATATCCAACAGTTAAAAGTGTTTCCAATCCAGCGTGATACATCATATTTACAATTTGTTTTCCGTCAATACTTGCTGCATTTTTTTTATATGATTATTTTTTTAAAATAAATTATTAAAAATCAAACGGGTCTTTTGGTGCAACACGAACAGCAACAGGTTGCACAGGTTGCGTAGCAGATTTTTTGTTATAAATATACAAACCCAACGCAGCAATGCCTAATAAAACCAGACACGGTGGAATATAATTTTTGTATACGTTTATTTTGATTTTTTTTGGTTCTTCTTCACCTATTGTAATTTTTGTTATTTCATCTTGCTTTGCAGCATTTTGATTTGCAGCATCTTGTTTTGCATTATGTTCATCTTCAAGCAAACGCTTTGCCTTTCTTGCCGCTGCTCCTTTTTTCCCAGCCTCTATTCGTTTTGGATTATTTACTTTTTGTTTTTCAACCTCAACAGGTATAACTCCACTCTCTTGGTTCTCCATTTATATTATCTATATTTTTATTTTTATTAAAATCAACATGTCTAACAGTTGTCAGTATTGCTGTAAATGGTGCTAAGCACATTCCATACCTGTAATACAACTCACAACAAGCAATTGTCAAAGCATGATTAATAAATGGGTCTTCCTCCAAATCTTCTATCAGCTTTGGTGGATTGGTTACATTAAAATATTTTGATACTCCCATCACATACAAGTTAATAAAAGAATTGCCTAAAGTCTTAGTCATGCTTGCCCCAAGCCTTGCTTCATATCTGCAGTAAAGTTTGTTAATTTCATCCGGAACATGCCATCTATATGCGTGAGTTGTATGTCTCTACCCAAATATTGACGGCTACCACCGCCAGCCACTATGGCTGATAATCTTTCTTTTGTTGTTTCTTGTTGCTTTGATTCATCACGTTCTGTGAAACCTTCTGATCTATCTTGTAATAGTTCTTCCGCATTCATTTTTATATTAATAATCTTATTTTTTATCTTGAAATAAATATAAAATACAAAACAACCAGCTGCGATATTCATGCAACTAATAATTGTTAGTATTGTTAATAGCATTGTTATTAATATTGCTATTTTTTTATTAGCATTGTTAATTTGCTGCAAGCATTGCTATTAACATTGCTACTTTGCTGTTAGTATTACTATTAGCAACAGTTAGAAAAAAGTAATTATTCAACCCAATAACCAATTAACTTGGAATATTTAGTCTTTGCTAAAACTTTTCTTATTCTGGTTCTCTCCTCCAGCGTCGGAATAACATCATTCTCTCTCAAACAATTTTCATAACTATCTCTGTCCTTGGTGTAAAACATACACAACCATTTTGCATGCTCCCTCAAATCTTTCAATACAGAATTATATCTCTGTGAAATAACCCACACTGATTGTTTGGCGTGGCGACCAGAGAATGACAACTCTGATAACATATCTTTTTTCTTTGTTAATTCTTTTGTGGCGGAGCAATCATCAATGGTGTATAGTGTGGGCATGCTAGCATATTTATTGAAAAATAAACGCAACAGTTCTTGTAACATTTCTTTGCCTTTGCTAACGGGATTGACAATTATTATTTTTTATCTCTCGGATTTTTTACATCTCCTATCCAGGATCTATTTTTATAAGCCTCGTTCCACTCTGTGGTTGGACACAATATAATTATATGTTCAAAAACTCCAACATACCCTTGTTCAAGTATGTCAAGAACAAACTCTGTTTTACCACAGCCTGTCTGACCACAGATAATGGCACTGTGTGGATATTTAGGATATTTTTGTTGCAAACTAGTATCCTGCTTCTTTGAATCTTCCATCTTCGAAATTGATTTGCGCATCTTGTATTATATATATATAAATATTTAAAGTTTGATCTGCATCTGCTTTTTTATTTATTAGTATCGTTATACCTTCACTGCCGTTTTCTATTCTTCTTCCACTGCCGTGTAATAAATTGTCATCACATGTTCAAAGGTCAAGCCACAAAGCATATGATTTTGTCAGATAGGTCTCAAGAGAAACACTGGTAAAGTTTAAGTCCCTCGCTACTATTTCTGTCTCTTTGTTTCTTTTTGATGTCAAGGCAAAATATTTGTTAATTTCATCCCAATGTTGATATGCCCTCATGTCCTGACTATACAACTGATTTGGTACTCCCTCTATTGTCATTTCAACCTTTTCAATCTTTGGGTTGTAATAGGTTTCTGTGCTTGTTCTTTCTGGGTCTTCAAACAGCATTAGAATACCTTTCATGCTCCGTGCTGGTATATTAATGTTGATGTTCCAAAGAGTTTCAGATTTGTTTGCTATTATTTTTCTATGTCGCAAGATACGATCATACATAAATGACATCTTACCATTGGTTTGCTGTCTTATTTGTCTGGCTAATTCAACATCACTAACCGTATCAAATTCCAAGCAGATATTTTTTATTACATAAGATGCATCAGCATCAGTGCTTTTGATAACTTTGTTATAATCATTAAACGTTAATTCATATTCTAACCTGTCACCAAGCCCCGCTTGATAAAATGGCATATGACTTTCTAACATTTCAAAGTCCAGCGGAATACAAAATCTATTTTCCTAAGCTGCTGCTATAGCTTCATCTTCGGTGTCTGAGGATTTATCTCCCGCACCAACTCTATGTTTTAGCATGTTTGCTTTACCAATACCTTGGTAAGCTGTGTTTAATCGTTCGGTAGGGCTTTTCCATAAATCTACATAACAATGATATATATCACTGTCATCTATTGACATGACTTCATTACCACTTATTCTTATTGTCATTTTTTTCACAATTGCTCTACCCATATTCTGGTATAGAGTAGTGTTGGGGTCTGTTCTGCTTTTAAGTTCTATTTCAAAGGCAAGACGAACAGTACGAGGAACTATTACATCATTAGTACTTAGATTGGGAAATCTCACAAGCAGTTGCTGGTTTTGGTCTATTGTTGAGGGATTATTAGTTATTACTACACTTGTGCGGATGCCTTTGGCACCATGAGGTTCTCTTAGTTTTCTATGAGGGCTGAGTTTGTTTCCGTAAGCTGACATTGTTTTTATTTTTTAAATATATTTTTTAAAATTAAATAAAATAAACAATGGCTGAAGGAGTATTCGAATATGAGAATCCCACATACGATCCAGGTGATTATGATGAATACTTTGATGATGATTTACCAATGGTGCCTGATGAGCCGGTTCAAAGAAGTCTTCTTAATGAAAGCGATTATCTTGATGAACTTTGAGGAAGGCTGAAAGAATCCCAACTTGAAGCACACAAAAAAAATCTTGTAAAATCCTTTTATGATGAAATAGGAAAACGATATAAAATGGCGCCGGATAAAATGGATTATGACCAGTTTAAAGTATCATCTGATGGTAAAACATTGTACTGGCGGTTGTTTGATGATAAAGAAATAAGAATAACTGCCAAGCAAGGTTCTTTTACATTTCTTGCTCTTGGTTCTTTGGTAGGTGAATATAACAGGGTTGTTGGCTCTGGGGGAACAATGGCGGTAAGACAATTTTTGAATTTGCCGGAGTATGACAGTAAAACAAAAGTATCACAAATATTTCGACAAGTATTGGAGAGCACAATAAATGATTTACCAGATAATGTGGATGCTATTACATTACAAGATTTATCATATATTATGAATAACACAGCACAGTCAATGGAAAGTGCTCTTCATGAGCGTCCTGATGCTGAAACACAAACAAATATAGACAAGCGTGAAATGGATGGAATAGTAAAAGCGATGACAACTGTCAAAGAAGAACTCACCAATAACGTGGCAAAACTCACACAACTTGATAAAGACATAACAAGAGAAAAACAAAAGTTAGAACAAGCTAAGACTGATAATGATGAATTCCAGATAAAAAGAATTAGCGATCGCATCAAAGACCTTGAAGATGAGAGAGGTGCAAGAATGGATGTCATTAATGAGAACAGAAAAGCTTTTCGTAATCAAGTAAGCAGGATAAAAGAGACAATAAACAAAATGTTAAACGAGGATACAACACTTGGTGAGAGGATCAAAACCTTGTTTAGGGAGCAAGGTATTACTATTGTTAGTATCCTAACTGCATTTGGTATGATTCTTGGGGTGATAATTAATTCTATTATTCCCACATCAAGTGCTGCTCCAACTCCAACCCCAACTCCAAAACCTTATCCATCAAGTGTAAAAGATTGGATAAAAAAAACACTATTTAATCTTGGAAACTTCTTGCCAAACTAGCTGGTAAAGCTGCTGCAGCACTTCCAGGAGTTATTGGTGCAATAGTATCATGGCTTTTATCTGCAACAGGTAATGTTATTAATTGGTTTGGTAACAATCTATGGGCTTTGCTTGTGTTTGTTTCCGGGTTGTTGTATGTGGCAGCCAAAGAGTGGTTTAAATCACGTAGATAAGTAATGCAGCAATACCTATTACTATGGTATCAACAATTATAGTTGTTTTGTTATCTTCATGTTCAATCGCTATTTTTTGTATTTCTGGTGGGTTATGCTCCACAGTTTTATGTATTGATTTATCAAAGTCAGAATGTTCTGGTAAAAAATTCTTTGTTGTGGTGCCTTGAAAAGGTTGAATATTTTTTGGTAGCACTGGTTTTACATTTACATCATTATTCAATCCTAATGCTTGTGCATCGGTTGCTATTACAATTTCATTATTGTAGTCTTGTATTGTTCCGATTCTTAATTCCATGTCACTCGGAGACATGTACAATCCACTTCCATAGACAAAATTTACTTTACTTCTTGCATATTTTAGGGTGGTTTCATATCTTGAAATTTGACTGGGCAAGTCGATGGGGCTATTTATTGCGTCCTCTACATTTTCTAAAACTTGTTTCTGTGTGTCACAGGATGACATATACAGGTATTAAGAACCTGTATATCTCACCATTGTGTTTGTGTTTTAACCATTTAATCAGTTCATCATCTCTTTTCATCACTCATTTCATCTTTCAATCTTCTTTCTCTTTACCTTACGTTAGACATTTCAAATTAGGATGACCACCTTTAAACTTCAGTAATATTTCACAGGTGAGTAAATTTAACCTTTGACACAACTACCCTGGCGGGAAAATCTTGCGCGCAACTGAACATCTCAGTTAGTAGAGAAAGGACACAAGCTATTGCCATTTCGCATTGTTATATTTATCTTGTAAAAGAAAGTATATATATTCAGGTTAGTAATATGTTTGTTTATGAAACATGTATCCATCATTGTGTTAATTACTTTTCTATGGAAATGGTTATTTTAGGAGTTATTTAGTTTATAAGAATTCGTCAATTTTCATGTACAGTTCAATTCCAAGATGGCGATCCTTTGTTATTTTCAATTAGAACTTTCTTGTGCATTTAGCCTGTTATTATGTCTGAATGTATTTTCTATACAATACTTTACTTGTGATTATATTAATTGAGATGCTATTTCCATTCATCATTGTTATTTCCATTCAGGCATTGTCTTTATTCATTTTATTCATGTCATCATTATCATGCATTAGACTCTTACATTGTTATAAATATATATTCAGATATACAGAGAACCACGAATCTTGTTTTACTTCAACACCCCCATAATGAGGCGGCGACACCCCCACTGGAGCCTCCAGAATGGTAGCAATTAAAATGGCAAACTAAATGAAAAGTTTATCATTTCGTTTTATTTTTTTCAAATGTCGAGGACGACATTTCTCTGTAGAGAGGGAGGATGTCAAAGGATGACATATACAAGTATTAAGAACCTGTATATCTCACCATTGTGTTTGTGTTTTAACCATTTAATCAGTTCATCATCTCTTTTCATCACTCATTTCATCTTTCAATCTTCTTTCTCTTTACCTTACGTTAGACATTTCAAATTAGGATGACCACCTTTAAACTTCAGTAATATTTCACAGGTGAGTAAATTTAACCTTTGACACAACTAACCTGGCGGGAAAATCTTGCGCGCAACTGAACATCTCAGTTAGTAGAGAAAGGACACAAGCTATTGCCATTTCGCATTGTTATATTTATCTTGTAAAAGAAAGTATATATATTCAGGTGAGTAATATGTTTGTTTATGAAACATGTATCCATCATTGTGTTAATTACTTTTCTATGGAAATGGTTATTTAAGGAGTTATTTAGTTTATAAGAATTCGTCAATTTTCATGTACAGTTCAATTCCAAGATGGCGATCCTTTGTTATTTTCAATTAGAACTTTCTTGTGCATTTAGCCTGTTATTATGTCTGAATGTATTTTCTATACAATACTTTACTTGTGATTATATTAATTGAGATGCTATTTCCATTCATCATTGTTATTTCCATTCAGGCATTGTCTTTATTCATTTTATTCATGTCATCATTATCGTGCATTAGACTCTTACATTGTTATAAATATATATTCAGATATACAGAGAACCACGAATCTTGTTTTACTTTAACACCCCCATAATGAGGCGGCGACAATGGTGATCCTGGCAGTTGTTCTCTGAAGTATGTTCTGGCAGATGTGAAATTGGACATCGTAATAAACTGTTCTATTTCTACCACATAACTGGCCATGTGAAGATGGAACGTGAGTACTGAACAATGTATACAGTGCAATTGGACTTATTTGTTTATACACGTCTGTGTGAGTGTATACCCGTGCAAGACGTGCCATGGCGGAATGAAGGTCGTAGTAAGTTTTAGCGTGAGACAGGATGTGGGTAGAGTGACATTTGAGGGTATTTGAGGGCATGGATGACGTTTAACCCCGGGGTATATTGAACCTAGTGTTTTCGGCGTGTAACAGATATATCTAGATACATTTTAGTGTGTGCACATTCGCGTGGAACATTATAACGTTAGAATCAACAACATCGCTGGACCATCATCATCATCAGACTGGTATCATTATTTGTAATTTGTAAATATATGTAATGCTTAATATTGTAGGAGCTCGAACCGTACGAGATGCATATTCAATCCCAAGAATTGACGAGAGTATAGACACACTTAAAGGGGCCAAGTATTTCAGCAAGCTGGACCTTCGAAGTGGATACTGGCAAGTTCCACTAAGAGAACAGGATAAACAGAAGACTGCTTTCTCTCTCGGACCACTTGGGTTCTTTGAGTGTGAACGCATGGCCTTCGGTTTGACCAACGCTCCAGCTACGTTTCAGAGGTTGATGGAGAAGACAATGGGAGAGCTACATTTGAGAGAATGTCTCATATACCTGGACGACATTATCATCTTTTCCCGTACGTTTGAGGAACACTTGCAGCGCCTTGGGAATGTTTTTCAGAGATTAGAAGACCACAACCTCAAGCTCAAGGGTTCCAAATGTGAGTTTTTTAGGAGAGAAGTACTTTATCTCGGTCATGTCGTTTCGGAGGAGGGAGTGAGAACGGATCCTGGAAAGCTCAGTGCCATTAGGAACTGGCAAGTTCCCAAGTCCGTCAAGGAAGTTAGGCAATTCCTGGGATTTACAGGTTACTATCGGCGGTTCATCAAAGATTATGCTAGGATTGCCAGACCACTTAATGATCTCCTTGTAGGACATCCGACACAGAAGAAGAACCGATGTAAGAGGAAGAAGACACCGTGGAAATGGGGACAGACGGAGGAAGAGGCATTTATTACTTTGAAGGATAGGTTATCATCACCGCCTGTATTGGGATACGCAGACTATTCCCAACCATTTCTAGTCAGTACTGATGCTTCTGGCGAAGGTCTTGGCGCAGTTTTATACCAGAAACAGGACGGACAGGAAAAGGTCATCGCCTATGCTAGTCGAGGGTTGCGACCGTCTGAAAAAAATTATCCCGCCCACAAGCTAGAGTTTCTTGCTCTCAGGTGGTGTGTTACAGACAAGTTTCACGACTATTTGTATGGTACATCTTTTGAAGTCAGAACGGACAATAACCCGATGACATATGTTCTGCAGAAGGCCAAGTTGGATGCGACAGGTCAACGTTGGTTAGCTTCTCTGGCGGCCTTCAACTTCACATTGAAATACAAGAAGGGAAAGGAGAACGTTGATGCAGACACATTGTCGCGTTTGCCACAGCCAGTTGTTAAAGCCATCTGCAGCACACTTCAAACAACCAACCACATTGAATGTGTTGCCATTAATGAAGATAGTCTTCCTGTAGAATTACAAGATGCCACACAGGAAACATCATCATTGTCAGCTGTTGACTGGAGACAGGAACAGGATGCAGATGACGACTTATACCGACTCAAGACAATATTTAGGACTAGACACAAGCCTACCAGGCGGCTTTCTTCTAAGGAGAGCAGTGTAGTCCAGAAGTATTTGCGCCATTGGGACAACTTTAATATGAGGGACGACGTTCTGTACAAGATTTGGAAAACACCAACCTTGGAATTTGAACAACTTGTATTGCCCTTTAGTGGAATAGAGTTCGTTCTTAAGTTGTTGCACAATGAGAGTGGACACCAAGGTCGTGACAGAACCACAAGTCTTGTCAAGGAGCGTTTCTTCTGGCCTAACATGGACAATGACATTGCCAGATGGGTTCAGAACTGCGAACGCTGCATCTGTAGAAAGACAAAAGAGTCCCGCGCCAGCCCACTTGTCAGTATAACATCAACTCAACCCATGGATATTGTCTGTATAGATGTTCTGTCTTTAGAACCATCGAAGGGAGGCATTGAAAATGTTCTAGTCCTGACAGACCATTTTACCAGATATGCACAGGCATACCCAACTAGAAACCAGACAGCAAGAACTACAGCCAGAATTATATTTGAAAACTTCGTTGTCCACTACGGCTTTCCATCCCGTATCCATAGTGATCAAGGTAGGAACTTTGAGTCACAGGTGATTAAGGAACTGTGTTCGATTGCCAACGTTAAGAAGAGTCGAACCACTCCATATCATCCTATGGGTAATGGGATGGTAGAACGTTTTAACCAGACATTGCTAGGTATGCTGGGAACACTTGATGAGGCGAAGAAGGCTGACTGGAAGTCGTACGTGCCTGAAGTTGTTCATGCATATAACTGCACAAGACACGAGAGCACCGGATTTTCTCCGTTTTACCTTATGTTTGGAAGACATCCTAGAATGGCTGTAGATGCATTTCTTGGCATCAACCACAACATGGAGGAGCCTAAGATTACTTCGAAATACGTAGAAGGACTACGGAAGAGAATCCAGTTTGCATACAAGATTGCATCACAAGAAGCAAGTCTGGCTGCTAAACGAAACAAGACAACCTATGACTTGAAAGTCAGGGAGGCGAAAATTGAGCCAGGAGATAGAGTCCTAGTCAGGAATGTTGGGCTTAAGGGGAAGAACAAGTTGACTGACAAGTGGGACAGTGAACCTTACATAGTAGAGGAACAGTGTGAAGATCTGCCGGTATACAAAGTGAAGAAGGAGTTTAGTAGTCAACCGTCACGGGTTCTATATAGGAATTTATTACTTCCCTTCCTTTGTATTACAGGTCAGGATGAAACACCTGCAGAGAAATCTACACAATCGGAAGACAAAGATGAAACCACGGGAGTGTCTGATGGTAGTTCAGAGGATGAGGATGGCACTGAAGCAAGTGTCATAGATCAGACAGCAGAGGCAACTGATACTATTAACAAGGTTGACACTAACTGTACCAGCGACAATCATTCTAGTAAGGCATCAGGCAGACACACTCTTAGGCAGTCTATACAGCGTCCTACAAGAGAAGATACAAGAGACGTGTCAAAGACATTGGCAGGATCAGCAAAGAGAGAACCTCGGAAGGTACAGACATTCCCAGTAGAGAATTTAAAAGAAGTTGTAGAAACTGTGAGGAAAGCTAGAAGCACGGCCAAGGCGAAACATGTGCAGGAGAAACCCAGGGTACTTCGACTAAAGCAGCCCACAGATATAGATCCAGGAACATGTGACATTGTAGACAAAGGAAGGAAGGTTGTTGGTATGCAAAAGGTTATAGGGAAGACAAGTCAACATCAAGATAGGAAAACGGATGCCAAGAAGTATGTCATACCACAGCGGAGACAGAAAACGACATGGTGGAGAACGACTTATAGGTCAACTAGCTAAAAGGGTTGACAACTGTTGCAACTTTACAGTATTTTTTCTTAGTACTTATTTAATAGTCTCTCAAAGACTAAGTATTATTGGTGAAATTGTAGTGTATTATTGAAGATGCGTGTTTTAACATGTTTATTTTAATTACAGATAGCTTTAGAAAGTTTCACTATAGCCATAGGTTGAGACAGCTACGGGAGGACACAGCGGAAGCATAAAGTATAACAGTGAATTATATTGTATTTGCTTGTTGTGTAATTGATTGTATAAATAATTAATAAATATATTTCATAATGTGCATACTGGTTTTATATTGTGTTTAGTCATAATGTTTGACGTAAAAGTAATACAATATATATAATAAGGACCGTGTTAGATATAAAGTGCTATATATGTGCGGTACAGTTACTCCATGTAAGTAACGTATTAGTATGCAACATATAAATGTAACTATATATCTCTGAAAGATATATATATCATATGGTAAGTAGTCGTACTTATACTAGACATATTTCTAGTATGGTGTAAGTATAAATAGGGATGGTGAATTCCATTTATTCTTATTTTATGTGGCAATGTCGAGGGCGACATTTCTCTAAAGAGGAGGAGGAATGGTAGCAATTAAAATGGCAAACTAAATGAAAAGTTTATCATTTCATTTTATTTTTTTCAAATGTCGAGGACGACATTTCTCTGTAGAGAGGGAGGATGTCACAGGATGACATATACAGGTATTAAGAACCTGTATATCTCACCATCTGTTTGTGTTTTAACCATTTAATCAGTTCATCATCTCTTTTCATCACTCATTTCATCTTTCAATCTTCTTTCTCTTTACCTTACGTTAGACATTTCAAATTAGGATGACCACCTTTAAACTTCAGTAATATTTCACAGGTGAGTAAATTTAACCTTTGACACAACTAACCTGGCGGGAAAATCTTGCGCGCAACTGAACATCTCAGTTAGTAGAGAAAGGACACAAGCTATTGCCATTTCGCATTGTTATATTTATCTTGTAAAAGAAAGTATATATATTCAGGTTAGTAATATGTTTGTTTATGAAACATGTATCCATCATTGTGTTAATTACTTTTCTATGGAAATGGTTATTTTAGGAGTTATTTAGTTTATAAGAATTCGTCAATTTTCATGTACAGTTCAATTCCAAGATGGCGATCCTTTGTTATTTTCAATTAGAACTTTCTTGTGCATTTAGCCTGTTATTATGTCTGAATGTATTTTCTATACAATACTTTACTTGTGATTATATTAATTGAGATGCTATTTCCATTCATCATTGTTATTTCCATTCAGGCATTGTCTTTATTCATTTTATTCATGTCATCATTATCATGCATTAGACTCTTACATTGTTATAAATATATATTCAGATATACAGAGAACCACGAATCTTGTTTTACTTCAACACCCCCATAATGAGGCGGCGACATGTGCAACAAATGCTGTTCCAGTTCCAAGTATATCTGTTCTTGTTTGTGATTGTGAGCCAAGGATTGCCCAGCAGTATGTTCTTATTCTGTCATTGATTCGTTCTACTCCTGCTCTTGTAAATCCAGATGAACAATCTAGTATAAAAGTATCAACTATTGTCAGCCTCAGATCCTTGTGCAAGGTAATCAATGTGATATGTTTTATCACTCTCATAGACTGTAAAACTCATCGTTTTGTTGTCGTATACAGTATTTATCAAAGGATGATAACCAATATTTGTCCAGTAATTATAAATTGTTCCTAGACCATTATTATAGCTTTGTTTCTGTCTCCAGTCTGAATTTAAGTCAACGTTAAACTCCTTGCATATTCTTTCGTATGCGTTTCGGTTATATGTGTTATTAAACGCATTCCAATTAGAGTCTTGCGGCATTGCTACACTCATCTCAAATAATATTCTTCTGACTTGGTAATAGACATGAAATCGAAATAACGAACCAACCAGGGCATCAGCTTTTAGATGATTGTTGAAATCAATGCCACATCCAGTTGTCGCACACCAAATAGCAAAATTCAACTGATTCTGCCAAAATAACATCCAATCTGTTCCCCAGCGTTGGACTATAGCATCTGATTTGACGTATGGGAGTTTGTATTTTTCAAAGACATTGGGGAATGATGCTTTAAAGTCTTTACCGTTTGATGTAATGACTATTATATCTATCACTTTCTTGCTAAAAGTATTTGAATAGTGAGCATCTGGGTTATATTTGAATTCTTTAGAAATCATTTTTATTTGTGTTTTTATATATATATATTAAAAACAATGTTTCATACAATTTCAAACATAGACAACTCTATTAACTTACAACAGTACATCGATAATAGAGATGGAACTAAACGCGTTGGATTAAAAAGTTTTACATACACTATCGGTTGGCATAATATTAATGGTGAAATTCTAAAGACAAGAAACCCAGATAAAATAGAACATTTTCCAAGTGGACTTTATAACTTTCAAGACTTGGTAGAAAAGTTTAAAAATCTAAATGAAAAGATTATCCTGGACAATATTAAGCAAATTGGCTTCAGCATTGTACATACACCAATAGAGACACGAATGTCAAACAGTCTTTCAAAAATGCTGGGATTCAAGGACAGAAAATGGTTGACAGGTACTAATATAGGAGATTACCCAATTGATTTAGCTCCTTATAAACAGCTATATATTCATCTGAAACAAGTTAATACGAGTAGTAATTTTTTTAATGGTGCACCAAGCACTATTATAGGTGTTGTGCCTGTAGTAAATAAGCAGTTTGGAGATATAGTATATACACATTTTTATCCTGAATATCACTGTCCTATGAATGGTGCAATTACTGAATTGAAAATAGAAGTTAGAGATGAGTATGGCAACAAGATAAATAATCACGGTTTGCTATGAGTTGTGTTTTAGAAATTATTTAAAAAATATAGTTTTATAAAAAAAAAAATGAGTATATTTGGACCACCAAGCTCTAAAAAAACAAAAGACTTAGAGGCTTTAATAAATAAGGTTCACGATTTATATAGGCGAGTTGCGCCTTTTGTTAACCAGTTTAATAATTTAAAAAATAGAGTTGATAATCTTAAATATGGAATTATAACAATATTGGCGGAGGCTAAGGGCCCACTTGTGTTGAATAGAATACTCTCATTTGGTAATGGTGGGGCAGAATCAAATGTGGGGCATGTAATGACACGCCGTGGACGAATTATGGGAATAGGTTTAGCATGTGAACGATTAGTTGGTGACGTAACTGTAATAGTTTCTGTCAATGGTGTTGAACAACAAAATTATGGCATAACGCTTCACATCATCCCACGCAATCATGATAACTTTGATAAACCTTTAGAAATTGGTGCTGGTTCTGTTGTTAACTTTGTATGCAAGGTTGCTAACGCTACCGCTGTAAATACGGTGGCATCATTATTAGTTGAATTAATTTAATTTTTTATTGATTAATAAAAAAATGCCGAAGCAACCGACAGCACCAAGTATATATCCTGAGTTGCCAGTGGAAGACGGACAAAATTATAGATTACAAAAGATTTCAGAAATTGAAAAAAAGTTAATTACAGAACGAGATATACGTCTGTCTCTTTATAAAAAATATAAACGTGGTTTTAATATTACAGATGGAATTGACACTACCTTGATATCTGCAGGTGTTATTATGGCTGGGATTGGATTTGTTGTTCCAGTTTTGTTACCTTTAGAAATAGCAGCAATAGTATGTGGAGCTACAGGTGTTTGTATTAATTTTATCAGAAGCAAGCTTAATGCAAAAGCTCAAAAACATCATGAAATAAAAACTTTGGCAGAGGCTAAGTTAAATAGTATAAAGCAGTTATTTTCAAAAGCGTTGAATGATGCACAAATATCTGATCAAGAGTTTAAAATGATTTTAGATGAGTTAATGTGGATAAATATTATAGTTTAAAACAGGACACAAAACAAAAAAAGGCTTAAATAAGTGAAGTTCAAAAAAAGGAACTAGTAGAGCAGGGAAGAAAGGAAGCAATGGCAACCTTACAAAAAAGTCTAAAAAGTGTATGATTTATTGTTTTAGTAATGTGTATGAGTACGATCCACCACCTTTGTATTCAAGGTCGGAAAATTGTTAATTTAGGTGTAATTTTGATAACTTATAAAAAAAAATAAACTTGCAATCTTGACTACCCCTATTTTAAAAAAGTTTTAATAAATCAAGTAAATCACCATTTTATGGTGATTTATTATATATATGTATTTTGGGGTTTCTGGATCAAACTCGAGCAAAGCGAGAGCTTTGGTCCAGAAACCCCAAAATACATATATATCCTACCATCCCCTTCAACATACTTTCGTTCCTTAGGTTGGTGCGGATATTGCGTGGAAAAGTCGTATTAGACCAAAAACGTTGACACCGCGGTAGGGTTTTCAGACAGAACTGGTATAATACCAACATTGGGGATTATCCTGAAAATGTTTCTCCTATGGTGGATATTTTCCTTTTATGAGCCCGTTGCTGCCCGACCGCCACCCCGGCTGGGGAATTAATTGATAGGTGCATACTTGTTTTGGATGTATCCCCTCAGAAATTACTGATATCCTACTACTTTTTCCCTGATAGGAAATTTGTAAAAGTGCATTAAAATCGAAGGGGACGGGGGAGGGGTGTAAAGGGGTTGGGGTGGGGATGGAGGGTTTTGCTGTAAAATATTCCGAAAGTGGACTACTAGTAACAACGTTGAGAATAACATTTCGCAAACAAAATCTTGAAATCCGTCCAAAGAACTATTTGGAGTTCTCTTTATTCCCCAAAAAGGTCTACCCAAACTCGTTAGTATGCATCACTTTATCAGAGTTTTTATATATACAAATCCTGATTTTGTTTTAAAAAATAATCTAGGAGTGCTTGTCCCAATACCCCCTAGAAACTTCGCATCTGCAGACCTCAATTGATTGGGCCTACAATTTAAAATCTGCCAGCTACGCACCAGTAGTAAGGGAAAAGACGGGTAGTAAGGAGTTAAGGTGCAGGTGGAGTTAAGGTTCAGGGTGCAGGTGTTATAATTTTATTGTTGCGATAATTGATTGTTTACCTTGCATGGAAGTGTGAAATGCAAATATTGACAAGTTTGCATAGGCGAGTAAGTACATTAAGGCGATAGTATTTCCTATTTTCAATGATGAAACAAAGAAAAGAATTTTAATACACAAAGAGAAAAATGTAGCAAGTGAAAACATTGCATCATATTTACGGAGCTGCTCACAGTAAGTTCCGGTGCAACAACTCCAGTCTTCAACCCTGTCTTCACCGCCCTTTCTGTTGTTTTTGTCTCTTTCATTGTATTTTCAAGTCCTTGTTTGCAGTACAGTGTGGACCTACGATGCCATTGCGCTCGGACGCTGTGGTTGCTATAGGACCCTATATATCATTTTTTCAAACCAACCAACAAGTGTTCAGCGATTGATTAGTAGTAACTAAGTTTAATACAATACAAGACAGTAACATGGATACATTGGAGATCTCCGAAATGAGTATTGAGCAAACTGATGCGATAAGCAAATGACAATGTGACTTACGTTAATGATCTTGTGTCACGAATATTTAGCGTCGTACGTTATACCGTTTCATAGATTTAGGTATGACATGAGTTTAGCTTGATTACCATATTGGCGAGACATTTGCACGAAAACAGAGAGGAAGAAGGAGGCAAAGAGAATTCAAAAGCACACTCGAATGCAGATATTTGGCCGAAAGAATAGATGATTCATTCAATAGTCAAGATTTTAATATTTCATATGCCGGCGGCAACGGCGGAAGTGATGCAGAAACTGGAAAATCTTCAGAGACAAATGATTCTGAGGCGGCTTTGTGACGGCATTTATACGGACATATCGAACTAGCCAAGTAGCAATTCCGGTAGAAGTTATTGAAAGAATGGTACTTATGTTAGCCGTAGTCCTTGGTACGAGTCGGAATCGTTAGTGAAATTTGTAACCCCTTGTTCTATGAGTCTCATAGGTATGAGCGGTAGCGGGAAAACAAGATATATTAAACAGTTACTGGAACAAGCAGACGGCGTATTTACAGAGGCGCCAAGTAGAATTGTATATTGCTACAATATTTACCAACAAATCTTTTCTGACATGGGTAGAACTGTGAGAAACATAAATTTCTATCAGGGAGTCCCAGACCGTGACACAATTGAAAAGTGGGCATTGTCAGAGCGCCATCTTATGCGTGTATTCGATGATTTATACCAGGAAATAATTCAAAGTAAAGCTATATGTGACTTGACAATTATTTTGTCACATCATCTGCGCATTTCCTGTCTGTTCACTTCACATAATATATTGATGAATTCACGATATTCAAAGACCATCGCTACAAATCTACACTACATTTTACTGTTTACGTTGAGAAATAGGATGCAACGGGGCACAATTGTTTTGTCACAAAGGCAAATCTAAGAACTTTGTAAAAGTGTACGATATGGTGGCGGAAGAGAATAATAGTGAGCTGGGTAATCCACTTATAATCGACAACAGCCCTGTTTCGTAGACTAAACAATTCAGGTTACGCTCCAGAGTGTTGCCTGGACAAATACCTATTGTGTACGAAATCAGTAAGTGCGAAACTAGACAGTCAGCCGGTATTGTGTTACATAAGTTCCAGTTTTGCGCAAGGAGACGGACACATAATAACGCAAACGCAATGCATATGAACAAATATGCCCTGAGATGGATAGAATTTGGAAACACCTACATTTGTTAAGATATTTAAGCTCTTCAGATAACACTGTACAAAGGAAACGGCTTTTGGAAGCTGCTTCTTCGGAACATCTAGCTACGCTTTCAGAAATTTCGAAGAATATTCAGAGTGGCATATTCGAGCTATTGCGTTCAAAGGGATTGATAATAGCGAAAAGCGAAGATCTTTACTAAGACACAGTGTCAGCATCAAGCATTTATTACATGTTTTCTTTAATCATTGGTCAGTCGTAGACGGAAATGGAAGAAGGCATCAAGAAGCTGGTAGGCATCCCTCAGACACAATATCATCAATTGATTCGAGCGCAGGAGAATTCAAAAACAAATCTGTCGGCATCTCAGACACCAGTAACAGCGACGACGACGACACCGACAGCGTCGGCGGCGACGTCATATCTCTAACAGCTGGATACGAGTAATGAGAAAGAGTACTTTGCTGATGATGACGACGATAATAATCACGGAGTTGCTCTTGACGAATGTCAAGCTGACAGTAACGATAGCGACGAAATTCGCCGGAGAATTTTTCAGGTTATTGAAAACAGTTTTTCTTCAAAAATCACAAAGAAAATGAGAAGACTGTTTATTTTCATTATAACATTTGGGAGCAATATAATTGGATTCACATCAACTGGAAACGTGACAATAAGAGATTCTATTATTGATCCAAAATCAAATGTAATCGAATTACTAGAGATCTCTGCCGCTGGGGGTTTAAAACATCCAAATAAAACGGGACAGTGTAAATAAAGAAATCCCCTTCATGAATTATTCTCTAACCAACAAGGTAGCATTAATAGGCAATATACGTAAAACACAAAGATGTATATACATACAAAAAAACAATAGCCTAGAAAGCCACAAAGAAGGTTCTCAATAACTTGCAGAAGACAGAGCAACAACAGAACAAACGATTGAGGGCATGACAGGACAATATTGTAGACAAACATCAAACGTCACCGTCCTTTTGGGCTTTATGTAGACGTCATCATAGGGTCCACAGCCTGCCCGGTCATTGCACAATTAAAGAGGAAAGCATAGTGGCGAACTGTAAATGGGTCCATCACCAAGCATGCAGTGCGTTACAAAATGATAGGGTCATAACATCGTTTGCTAAACCGTTTAACAAGTTTAACAAGATAGTATGACCAAGTTACGAAGTTTGTAAATCACGTCACCATAGAAGTCAGGTTGTGATAGTCCTTGTCGCAGAAGAGTTCTTAAATTACTTTTATATTTGGAAATAAGATCAGGGTAACGATAATACATGTTTGCAAAGGTTTTACGCAGTTTATGATAACGGTAGCCCTGATGGAGTAGCTTTTTAGTAATGCAAAGATTACGAATATTAAAGTCCTCAACTCGAGTACAAGCACTAGGAAAACGAATAAGTTGAGAGACATAGACATCATGAAAATTGTGTTTTGATAAAAAAATCCGGAGATCTTACACTTAAATCCGGAGATCCGGAGAGCGACTGAAAAATCCGGAGAATCCGTAGATTTGGCAGGCCTGATAGTGTTACTTTTATTATAACCTGCAATCATAAGTATGACTGTTCATGATAACTGATGTTTTTAAGTGGATAATTTAATTGGGATTTTAAGAGGGCTTTTCTTGGATATCGTATGATACAGCAGTACACATTTCGCATTGAACTCTCATATCTGAATGTGTTTTATACACTGTAATAATTAAGACTTATACTGAGCCAGGGGTATTTTCAAACAAAGAGGGGATAAAGGGTTATACCGGTAGTTTCACAGTCACCAGTAACAGGGCCTCTCAGCAACACAACTTTACTGCCTGACAGCTCTGGACCAATCAGCATCAAGTGTGACGTAAGACAGTCTGCGACCATGTGCGAGGGTCCCCTTTGATTCCAGCCACCACAGCGATAATACGTCTGTTCTCAAGCTTGAGACCTGGAGCAGGAGCACCACCAGTAGGCATTAGATAAGGAGTCTTACCTTACCTAGATATCTTATATGCACGCCTTGAACGCATGGGGATTCCAGGCGTGTATCACATGAAATGGCATTAGCCCTTAGATGTCTCTACATGTGTACACATACTCTTTGAAGAATGAACATTGCCATAGTTCTTACGTTACATGATGAGCAAAGACCGTATACAGTACCTTGTCTGCATAATGTAGGCATACTGAGGAAGATTATTTTACGAAACACTCAAGACACTGTGAATAAAACTCGGGACCTCTGTCAGGGAGCAGGGAGATTTAAAGGCTTGCCATGAAATAAGTTGTTAATAAGGAACACAATATAAATATTATGTGAACTATTACAAAATATGGTTACATATGATATGATCTGAACAGATGAGCATATCACGCATGGAATACAAACGACATGCAACCTTTAGGCCCAACCCCTAATTAGGATCTCAAGTGAATGTCGACTGATTGTCGGAACATGGCTGATTTAGGCCATATGTTAACGTAGAAGGAAGTTGAATACTATTTACACAATTTCATACCGTATAAAGCAGTGATTATTTGATTTACAAACTAGCGTGAAGATGTATCAAAATTGTATGTTAAACTTTACAAAAAAAAGGATCCCTCTCGCACTCTTTTAGTACTATACATACCTTAGGAAATAAAGATGTTGTACGCCAACAGGTACCAGCTAGGCTAGATTAAACCAATTTCCACTGATGCATATTGTTGTAAATATATATATATATATATAGAAAGAGAGAGTAGTATATGTAAGCTCTTAATTAATACAATAGTATGTATTAATACAGAAATAAGGAACTTATAATGCGGTCCGAATCTCCCACGGTCCGAATCAGCCAGGTACCGAACGTTCGAGTGGCCTAATTTCAAAGTAAATTGGCTAATTTATAAAATACTGCTATCTGTATTACATTGTACTACATTCTACAGTGTTTTCACTATATGATCATGGATCACAACAGTTGTCGAGTCTAGAATTAATCGTGAATACCAGACCTACTTGCTCCCAGTTGCAGTATATTGTGTGTTCGATGTGTATATAAAGTACTCCATATGGCTGTTAACTAGCCTCGCCCAAGAAAACATTCTAACAATCCATACCTGCACGCCAAAAGTTCAGTTTCATAGACTGAGGATGACTCACTGTCTCATATCACTTCTCTTAATGATATTTGCATATTTTAATGATATTTGATGAAGTTAATATACTGATAAGAGATACTATTTAATTATTCAGGACATCTGTATTTCCTAAAAGTAATAGAAAACGCAAAATGATTCATAACCTCCTCGTATTATAATTACATTTATACCTTTTATTGGCATGTCATAAAGTACTAGTATATGAACTAATTACAAACATAAATGTTATTAATGTACAATTACCAACAAAACACACCTGTTATATGAATACATGTTACCGCAGCATTTAGTGTTTTGGGGAACCCAACATCTACTGCAACTCCTTTACTGATATTTCGCAAAACATTTTCAATTTCTCGTTTAAAATACTGTTTTAACCTGTGCTATACGTATGAATCGTAAACGTTAATTGATAATACGTGCAATTTACGCTAAATTAGCACTTCCATTTATTCTTATCCTTTGTCTCGACCTAAACATAATGTTTGTATTACTTGCTTTGAGATGAATTCTTGCATTTTCATAACTTCTCTAGATCTTCACTACGTGCACGTCGTGGAGAGGGCACTGCCGATATTCAATACCTGAGAACTTGTCATTCTCAGGTTTGAATTGAATATCGGTTGACTGAATGTGAAGGTGTCTCCTGCGTCCCATCACAGCACACATCATCTGATGTCTCCAGATCCCTGACTCCAGGGTGACACAGACATCGGGCGGTGTGTGCGGCGCAGGGGTCATACTGTGATGGGTGTGGCCCTAAGCAAGACCGTCACTACTCGTAGAGGATGTAGGACACCGTAGCGGATGTAGACCACCACGCCAGCAGCAGACCACCATGCCAGACCACTCCAGACCACTTCACCGCCACAGCGAGAACTACACAGAGCGAAAGCGACAACCATCTACATACACACAACAGAATCGACAACACAGCAGCACCAGATCAACCAACACACTCATCTAGAGAAGTCCAGACTCTATTGTGCCCATCGCGTCAGGGTTCCTCCGTTGTGTTAGTTGGCACTCTGTGTCATTCTAGACGGGGTTCCCTCGACGTGCTCGTTGGCGGAGGGACTTAAAACCTTAGAATTAACAAAAAAAAAATGCATTTTCATAAAAGGCAACATTCTCGGTATTGGGGTCATGATTTAAAAAATAAACAAAGTATCACAAGCCGGTGAGAACAGTTACATAAGAAAAAAGGTAAGGTGAATGAATATGATAAAAATAAACGAACAATGTGTAGATAATAGCATTGTTTTATTTGTAATTGAATTAACATGTTTTTAATTTTGGCATCTGTGTTGTATAATGTTATAATATGAATATGATAGACATCTGAAATTGTATGTGTAATGGATCATTAAATATAATGTTGTTTCATGATTAGAATGTGAGGAATTGGGAAAATATCATGGTTAAAATATGAAGAATTGGTAAATTATCATAGTTATAAACAAAAAGACAACTTGATGATAATATAATAGCAATTGGATTTAAAGATTAGCGCCTGTGAAGGTAATCTCAATTTTTAGCAATGTAAATTTACATTAGAAGAAAGGGTTTAATGTTAGATATTTTTATTATTGATATCTGATCAGTTGTTCATGAGAATAAGTAGCAGTGGAGCAGACCTAATAAAACTCTTTAGAAGATACTTCAGTTAAAGTTTCATCGACTCTGTTGAATGATTGAATAGGTGTTGCTTATTTTAAAATCAGACGGCACCAAAAACAGATACATAATTATATAGCTGTACACACAAGCACTTAGTAATATTCAAACACAATGTCATTTATATTATTCTTATAAAATAATATTAATTATTGAACAAATGAAAGTTATGAAGGTATACTAACTGGTCGCCGCGAGCTTTTAAAAAAATCAAGATTGCCATTTGTTCCTTAGATACAGTTTAACATCAATCAATAATCAGTGACGATACCGATTTCGAACCAGCTGTATTCGTATGCTGAGAATAGTCTAGATTATCTTTGACGCTTGTTTGTTTTTAAGACAAACGTTTGCTATCAGTCCTAGCCTCGGTAAACCGGCCTGCTTCTGATTTCTTCGTTACGCTATGCTACACGTATCTGCAAGTAAGACGTATGCATGATACGGTCTAGCTGGGCGAGACTATGTGAGACCAGTGAGGAAGTACTTCGGGATCGTAGGGTGTTAAAATAGTTCCTTGAATCCAAAGTTTCTAGTTTGCCTGTGTTTTTCCCAAGATTAGTTTTTATTTCATTATTAAATCTAACCTGATGTTAAAGTATTATTTCTGTTGTCATGAATAGTAAGTATTTAACTGTGTTTACCAGGATTATTTCTTCGCCAAGACTATGTACCAGTGAGGACGTACTTCCGGGTCATAGGGTGCTAAAATAGTTCCTTGAAAAACTCCAAAGTTTCTAGTTTACATGTGTTTTTCCCAAGATTAGTTTTTATTTCATTGTTAAATCTAACCTGATGTTAAAGTATTGTGCCTGTTGTTATGAATAGTAAGTATTTTTCTGTGTTTGTCAGCATTATTTCTTTGGATTGTATGAGCACAGAGGTTAGGTAGAGATATGGTTTTGAAAGAACGCATAGAGTGAATGAATGACGTGAAATGTTGAAAAACTGAATCGGTGTTTTATTCCAGATATGGGATCGTTTGCAGGCCAATGTGTTTAATTCACAGAATTAAAGTGTATTTAAGCGAACGAATGTTGTGGACTTGTGACTGATCTCCAAATACAGCCTAGTTTGCATTGTGTCAATAGGCTGATTTTCACCGCCCTGACACTGTTTGTTTTTACAATCAAGCATCGGAGATGATTAAGACTAATGCTGACAACATATTTATAGACTGTATCCGTGAAATGTACATCTAATTATTTAGCTAGACTGCTACACAGCAGCAGTAAATACAATTACGTTTGAGTGAAACTGGACATGCGCAGTGAAGCAGTCTTATTATTCGGCCTCGGTCACCCGGCCCTCTTCTGATTTCTTCGTTACACTATGCTTTACGAATCCAGAACCAGGTAAAGGAAAGATATTCAAATCGGACAGGGAAAGTAGCATTCAATGACGACAGTCAACCACAAAACACAAAAACAAACACGCAAACAGACAAACGAAAAGGCAAAAGTAATAAAAAAAATGCAAACGACATAGGGCTTCCGCCTTGAAACGGTCAGTGGCCAAAAGGTCAGTGGCCAAAAAGGCCACTGGGGGTTTAAACCAGGTTCTAGGGTGCACTAAACCTCACACTTACCCTATTGTCATCCCATTTAAACGGGACAGTGTAAATAAAGAAATCCCCGCCATGAAATATTCTCTAACCAACAAGGCAGCGTTAAAGGCAATATAAGTAAAACACCTAGCTGGTCGTGTATATATCAATACAAAAAAAAAAAAAGCCTAGAAAGCCACAATGAAGGTACTCGATGACTTGGCATAAGCCAGAGCAACAAGAGAATAAACCATTGAGGGCACGACAAGACAAGACCGCGGACAAACATCAAACGCAACCGTCGTAATGGGCTTTAGGTAGGCGTCATCATCGGGTCCACAACCTGTCCGGTCATCGTACAATTAAAGAGGAAAGCATAGAGGCGAACTGTAAAAGAGTCCACCACCAAGCATGCAGTACGTTGCAAAATGATAGGATCATAACCTCTTTTGATAAACCTTTTAACAAGTTTAACAAAGATAGTATGAAAGTGATCATGACCAAGAATCTTACGAAGTTTGTAAATCACATCACCATAGAAGTCAGGTTGTGATAGTCCTTGTCCCAGAAAAGTCCTTAAATTGCTTTTACATTTGGAAAGAAGATCAGGGTTACGATAATAAAATGTTGCAAAGGTTTTACGAAGTTTATGGTAACGGTAACCCCGATGGAGTTGCTTTTTAGTTATACAAAGATTACGAATATATATATATATATATATATATTAAAGTCCTCAACTCGAGTACTAGCTCTCGGAAAACGAATAAGTTGAGACACATAGACCCCATAGATGTTGTTCGGGGAACATCCCCATCTAAGTGGGGATAATTATCCCCATCTAAGTGGGGATAATTAACAATGTCAAAATTAAAATCATCTCTCTTGTTATAGATTTTGCTAATAATTTCACCATATTCAATAGAGAGATCTAAATCAAGAAAAGAAGCGTTATTATCAGAACTATGAGCATTGTTAAGCTGCAGTAAGACATATGCAGGACGAAGCTACTTATTCGTGTAGTAAAAAGCAGTTAGAGGTCATACTACACCAATTCATTTTCCATAGATGTACAGTATAGCTCTAAGCTCTGTACTGAGTTCCAAAATATAAGAAGCTATATTTTTGCCTGCTTGTTTTGAAAGACCTATCTTAGTTTTATCAGAAAAATAATAAACAAACCATACGTTGTGTATGTTTTGAAAAAGCTGTTTGGGTTGGATGGTGCTGACCCAAGAACGCATAGAGTGAATGAATGACGTGTAGAGACATGAGAAAAATGTAAAATATACTTTCTTTTTTTTATTATGCAACACATTATGAATACATGTTTGATTTAACCTTTATAAATACTCTTCAAAAGTTGAATTTTAATTTTTTAGCAAGATTTTTTGGTTTGTTTACCTTGTCAACCAATCAAAATTAAAAGATTCTGTGTAATAGCTTCGAATTTACCCTGGAACTTTTTCCCTGCCCGCGGATTGGTTGGTAATTGGTGTAGTCTGATCTTAATATACATTCAAACCTGACTGAATTATTTTTTTCTGGCTAAATTGTTTGATACATTCATTATGAAGAAAATGGTTTCTTTCATGTTTAGAAAAAAGTCATTTTCTCCAAAATATGAGTGCTTAAAAGCGATTCGACTGAGGTCAAATACGCATAAATCCAGAATCTTCAAAATGCCATATCTCGACAACCGTTCCAGTCTTTTGTTCCAAATAAAGTGATTTTAACCAGTTGAAGCTATCTTGAAAATAATATCTATTGAAAAATGATAATTGTGACTTTTCTATATGTGAAATCATCAAGAAAATGCAACTTTTCAGTTTAAAAATGACAAAAAATAATTCTGAGACTATCCTCCATTTTACGGCCATGCCATGTTTTACAATATCCTCATTACACAAGATTGTCTTCTTTGACCGGTTCAAAGCCTTTTTTATGTTTTGATATTACATCTGTCTTTGTACGAACAAGTCGATATCAAAAAAAGAAGAAAAGAAGAAAATAAAGAAGCTTTTTTATGTCAGAGAAGGCTCGGATTATGCGGGAGTGTGTTTAAAACCACGGGATGTGACTCCTTCGGGAATCGAACCCAGGACCTCTGCAAGCGGTAACTCCAATGTTAATGTGTTGTCGATTTTTAAAGAAATAATACTTGCTGATTTGTTTTCAATTTTATTCTGAACATTGCCAAATTTATGGTATGAAATCAGAGCACAAATTATGAACAATCGTAAAACAGTAAACTTACTTCATATTTCATTGACAAGAAACATACATGTACTGTCAATGTAAATAAATTAAACAATTGAAAACATGTATTTCAAAAGAACGCATTTTAAAAAATATATATATTGATACAATGCACTTTTTTTTCTGACACACGTAAATTTCACTTGAAATATACCGATTTCCCACTATTAGTAGCGCCTTCCCAAATAATAGCGCCCCCACCAATTTTAAGAAACCTTACCTTCTTCGAAAATCCAAATAACCTTTAAAAACACACAAAACGTTTGTCTTTAATGCTAATGGGTTTGATTACAGGGAGCTTTTTACTGCGACACCGGCTTGGTCTATCACATAAACCTTATAGCGCTGTCATCAGTTTTACCTATTATGCTTCAATGATAACAGAGGTTATACTCCGTATACAGTCGGGTTAAGTTTTAGTCAGTGCCGATGTCGTAGTACATGTAGTAAAATATCGTCTTATAGTTAGTAATTTTATAATAAACAATCGGGTATATTGAAAACTTTAACCATAATAAGACACCACTAGCGCCCGGGTGCTACTAACAGGGGAAATACTGTATGTTTGTTATGTTACGTTGCATACCGTTTCGTTTTAATATACTATAAAACAGGTTTTGATTGTACCAGCTCAACACATCACTATGTTTAATCTCGGACATTTTGCGTGAAAAGTGTGTTGTTTTTTCTGTTTTTTTACTCATAAAAAGTCAACTGTCTGTAGTTTCATTGGTTCAATAGCAATATAAATCACTCCGAACACTCCGGAACGTTTCACAATGTTGTACCACACAGAGACAAAAATCAGTATATGATACTAATTGAAAAAAAAAGATATATACATGTACATACAGAATTTGGTCCAACATAAACTCTTCAGTGAATTTGGGGATGATAATTTTCCTGGTTTTCATGCATGTGGATGTCGAAACACAAACATTAGTTAAACCGTTTTCATTAAATTTTTGCACGATTCAACATTATTTACACATGCATAAAATCAAGAAAATTAAATAATTATACATGTACATTAATTAATTAATCATATTTTCAGAATTCTTTTTTTTTAATTTACGCAATAGTTTTAATAATGCCACGCAACATCAAGGTTATTCCTGGAACACATGATATCACGTTGGGTTAAAAAGACGCGTTAGATACACATGTTTTTTCAAAGTATTTTTGTATTGTTATATCATAAAATGGTCATTTTAGAATTAATTGTGGCATAAAAGTTATCTGAAATTTGTCTGTTTTTTGTATGAAATTCATGAAACTCGTGAAAATGTTTCTATTGTAACTCATCAGAGGCTTGTTTAATGAAAGATTCATTTAAACTTGTTTCATAAATTCTATATGAAATGGTAATTCATTTGATATCCTCTGTATTTTTATATCATGAGAATTTCTGGTTAGAAAGGGACTTGAACTTTCACGTTATGACACATTTCAGCATTATTTCAGTACTTGCACTTTGAAAAGCGCAGTTGCTGAAACTGCAGCTAGAATTTGTGAGGCCATCCTTAAAAAATATTTGTTTGCTGTTTCCCCAATCCCGATCCAGGATTTTATAGGTGCTTAGGTGATTTTTTTTGTTGCCAAAGACAGTAAAAACCTTAAGAAATGAAAGAAAAATGTACTAAAGATAGTAAAAAAAAATGTTAAAGAATTGCTATAAAAAGTTGGGGGGGGGGGGGGGGGGGTCCCTTTTTCATGGGTATGTAAGGAAACAGCAAGCCAACACTTTTTAGCTCTACAGGCCAAAGGCCAGCAGAGCTTATGGGATGACGAGTTGTCCGGCATCCGTCCGTTAACTTTTGCCTTGTGAACACTCAAAGGCCTTCATTATTAATCGAATCTTTAGGAAACTTTGCCAGTGTCTTTATATCAATAAAAGCTCTGACAAGTTCGAAAACCAGCCAGATCGGATAAATTTCACCTGGAGTTATGGCCCTTGTTTTGCTAAAAAATACCACATTAAGCCTTGTGAACACTCTAGCACTTTCATTTATTATTTGATTCCTACCAAACTTGCAAAGATTGTTAATATTAATGAAAGCTCGGATAAGTTTGAAAAACAGCCAAATCGGTTCAGTAACAACGGAGTTATGGCCCATGTTTTTTCTCAAAAATTACATTTTCTGCCTTGTGAACACTAGCATTTTTTGGGCCTTTTTAAAAGAGTACGTTTGATCGTAGGTGACAAGTACATAATTTTATTTTTTGTATCAAAAGAACGAATTGCCTGGCGTGGAAAAAAGTCATCAAATAAACAATACGGTTACATCGAATTACCCATTGTATTAAAAGATTTACAGTGTACAAATTCAAGTTGCATTCTCAAACTTCCTATGGTATAGTGGAAACACCCATATCATTTATTGGTATGAGACCTTGGTTCGAATCCAGGCAGGTAGAAAATTGCATGTAACTTTATTGCATGCACATTGTAAAATGTTGTCGGTAGTAAGAAACAAAACAAAAACACTGAAATTATCAATATCTTTTTGAAAAAGGGATCAATTCCTTTTCTCCATAGAACCATACATGTATGCATATGTTCATTTGTTTTGGTACCCAGCTGTTTGTCGACAGAATTAAATCTATTGACCTCGTTTTTTTGTGTTCAGCCATGATACACGCTGCATTATTTCATATATTAAGAGAGTTCAAAAATCGTAAATCATGGACATTGTCTCCCATATTTACTCACACTGTGCATGATTTACAATTTCGTATGTCGTGGTGCGGTGTCCGTCGTCCGTCCGTCTGTCTGTCCGTCCCTAAAACATTTGTTGTAGCGACTACTCCTCTGAAACTACAGAATGGATTTTCATGAAACTTTACAGAAATGTTGCCCATGAAGTCTAGTTGATCCTAGCAAAAATTCATGTTGATGTGAAATCCAAGATGGCCACCAAATCTAAAAATAGATTTTTAAAAAACAAGTTTGTAGCGACTATTTTTGAAAACTCTAAGTGATATTGATATGGAACTTTGTTCTAAACTGATCAGCATGACATGATGTTGGTCCTTGTCGGAAATCGTTTTGATTCGACGTTAAATATGGCTGCATCTTTGTTTACATAGAGTTATTTAGTAAAAACTTGTAACGACTACTCCTCTGAAACTACTCGACGGATTTCCATGAAACTTCACAGGAATGTCGCTATTGATGTCTAAATGATCCTAGCAACATTTCAGGTTGGTCGAAAATTCAAGATGGCCTCCACAGCTAAAAATAATTTTAAAAAAAAAAACAGTTTGTAGCGAGTACTTCTTGAAAACTATAAGGGATATTGATATGGGACTTTTTCTAAAATGATCAGTAAGGAATGATGTTGATCCTTGTCGAAAATTATTTTGATGCGAAGTTAAACATGGCCGCCAGCGGCCATCTTTGTTTACATAGAGTTATATAATGAAAACTTGTAGCGACTACTCCTCTGAAACTATTTGACGGATTTTTATGAAACTTCACAGGAAAGCTGCTCTTGATGTCTAATTGATTCTAGCAAAATTTCAGTTACGGCTAAAAATAAATTTTCAAAAAACAAGTTACCGTGCTCATGCTATTGCTAAAGTTTGGGCTCATACACCTCAGAAGACAGAGAGCAGATGCCCTGTTTGTACTCTTCTGTGTAACGATACCTTGTATCACGCGCTAACTGCGTGTGAAATGTTCAGTGCCATAAAGCTGAACTTTCTCAAAGAAGTTCAAAATAGTTGTGGACTTGAAATTAGAAATGAATTAGAGTCTTGCGACTATGAATCATTCCTGGTGAAAGTTATTAGTGGCCGATGTGTGTGCTTGCTAAACAGAAGCTGTCCTAACATGTACATATTCACAAAAGTGGCATTTAATTATGTCACCAATTGTGTCTCAGTCATAGCTTAAAAAAAGAAGAAAAGAAACGTATGTGTTAATCTGTGGTTGTTGTTTTTTTGTGTTTTTTTTTATTAGCAAATGAGCGTTACTAGCATTACGTTTGTATATGGATATGTATGCGTAAAAATCACCATTGATTTGTTTTGTCACTGACATGTATTATAATATGTTTTCAATTCTCACTATGTTAATTATGTATATTGTATGTAAATGTGATTGTTTTCAAAATCTCCTGTAAGGAGGAAATAAAGATAATGAATGAATGAATGAATGATATGCGTCTTTTCCTAAAATGATCAGCATGACATGATGTTGATCCTTGTCGAAAATTATTTTGATTCGACGTTAAACATGGCTGCCAGCGGCCATCGTTGTTTACATAGTTATATTATGAAAACTTGTAGCGACTACTCCTCTGAAACTACTTTCCGGATTTTCATGAAACTTCAAGTAAATGTTGCTCTTGATGTCTAATTGATCCTAGCAAAATTTCAGGTCAGCCGAAAATTCAAGATGGCCGCCACGGCTAAAAATATTTTTTCAAAAAACAAGTTTGTAGCGACTACTTCTTGAAAACTGTAAGTGATATTGATATGCGTCTTTTCCTAAAATGATCAGTATGACATGATGTTGATCCTTGTCGAAAATTATTTTGATTCGACGTTAAACATGGCTGCCAGCGGACATCTTTGTTTACATAGAGTTATATAATGAAAACTTGTAGCGACTACTTCTCTGAAACTACTTGGCGGATTCTCATGAAACTTCACAGGAATGTTGCTCTTGATGTCTTATTGATCCTAGCAAAACTTCAGGTCGGCCGGAAATTCAAGATGGCCGCCACGGCTAAAAATAAATTTTCAAAAAACAAATTTGTAGCGACTACTTCTTGAAAACTATAAATGATATTTTATATGGGCCTTTTTCTAAAATGATCAGCATGACATTATGTTGGTCCTTGTCGAAAATTATTTTGATTCAATGTTAAACATGGCTGTCAGCGGCCATCTTTGTTTACATAGAGTTATCTAGTTAAAACTTGTAGCTACTACTCCTCTGTAACTACTTGACGGATTTTCATCAAACTTCACAGGAATGTTGCTCTTGATGTCTAATTGATCCTAGCAAAATTTCAGGTCGGCCGGAAATTTAAGATGGCCGCCATGGCTAAAAATAGATTTTCAAAATACAAGTTTGTAGCGACTACTTCTTGAAAACTGTAAGTGAAATTGATATGGGACTTTTTCTAAAATAATCAGTATGACATGATGTTGATCCTTGTCAAAAATTATTTTGATTTGACCATCTTTGTTTACATAGAGTTATATATTGAAAACTTGTACCGACTACTCCTCTGAAACTACTTGACGGATTTTCATTAAAACTTCACAGGAATGCTGATCTAGCTATCAAAAACCTATCACTAGAGCTTCAAGGTCATTGACCTCTTGTTATTTTTTATTTTTACACAGTGTATATGCAACAGTACAGGGTGTATGTTGACAAACCTGCAGTAATGGTGTATTGGCTATTATAATGTTGTAGGCAACTTATCCAACATATACATGTAAGCACCCAAAACAAAAACCTGTCCAGACATCATGCTTCCATTTTCTTCGGACAGCAGAATAATTTTCATAAACAATTAATACATGCTAGAGAATTCGTTACCAGTACTTTTAGGACTTTGATTTTATTAGATATTGTTAGTTCCATCTTTACGGGTCATTTTCATACATACTGTTTACAGTACAGATCCATTAAAATTCATTAAAATGAAGGGGGTTTGTTAGAACAAACTTTTTAAAAACATAGAAAAGGTCATATTTTTGCCCACTAAATAATTTAATTTGTTAGATGTATTAAACCGCATAAAATATTTGCATAAGAATATTTGCATATGGACACTAACTGTAAAGAAGCGATGAACTCAGTGTCAGGGTTACCTCAAAATCTTTTTCAAAACAACATAAGCGGCCTTTCGACATCTTTTCGGACATATATAGATTGTCGCTTTCTGACATTTATGCCAAACAGTGTATGCAAAGCCCTCAGAAATGAATAAAACTTGCTAGAAATACATTTAACTGTGTCAAACATGTGCATTACAGGCCAATTTGGTATGGCTAATTTCGTGTCCATGCACAACCCTTAATAAAATAATTTGAATTACCTATTTTACATCATTAAACTTTCAAATATTTAAAACTCATGACTTGTTTTGAAAGACCTATCTTAGTTTTATCAAAAAGTATTCATCAAAGCGCGCGGTAAAACGCGCTATGCAGATCATATAAGAAATTTCGGGTCACGTGACCAAAAATAAAGCATCTGTAATTAGGAGAGTTTCGGCAGTAATTTAACACGACAAGTTTGTGTTTTTCCTTGGTGTAATATCTGTAGATGCGGGCGGAAATGCACGTTGCGAGTGCAGGCAGGACGGAAGTGTGTTGACCTGCACAGGTGTTGGCCCATTGATGGTGGTATTAGAGGGTTGTCCGTCGGCACGGGGACTGTTCTGCAAAGGTCATGTGTTGGGGATCGTGAACACAAGATATGTTTACTGGAAACGACGACGCCTTACCAGACATCATTTACCTGCGTCGGCGTCGTCGGTATTAATTGATGTGGGTCTAGAAACTGTATCAAGTTAATTTCTTTCAATGCCCCAATAAAAGCATTGTAGCCTGCTGGTCGGGAAGAGCCGGCCCTTTCTACAGCAGAGATCTGTAGTAATTCGATTACATTTGATTTTAAATCAGTAATAGAACCTCTTATTGTCACGTTTCCAGTTGATGTGAATCCAGTTACATTGCTACCAAATTTTAAAATGAATTTTCGTGATTTTTGAAGAAAAACTGTTTTCAATAACCTGAAGAATTCTCCGGCGAATTGCGTCCCTATCTTTACTGTCAGCTTGACATTCGTCAAGAGCAACTCCGTGATGTAATTATCGTCGTCATCAGCAAAGTACTCTTTCTCATTACTCATATCCAGCTGCTGGAGAGATGACGTCGCCGCCGACGCTGTCGGTGCCGTCGTCGTCGCTGTTACTGATATCTGATATGCCGACAGTTTTGTTTTTGAGTTTTCCTGCGCTCGAATCAATTGTTGATATTGTGTCTGAGGGATGCCTACCAGCTTCTCGATGCCTTCTTTCATTTCGTCTACGACTGACCAATGATTAAATAAAACATGTAATAAATGCTTGATGCTGACACTGTGTCTTAGTAAAGATCTTCACTTTTCGCTATTATCAATCCCTTTGTTTTCTAAAAACGAATTTGTAGTGTTCACGAATTAGCAATTCTTTAAATAATAATAATAATAATAATAATAATAATAATAATAATATTATTATTATTATTGTTAATTAGTATTATACATCGTTAATATTATTATAATTATTTATGTAACAGACACAACCACCTAGGCCGCCGGCTTTCCCAGTCGAAGATGACGACAACGACAATGATGATGATGATGATGGCGACGATGACGGTAACGACTCACCCGATGATGATGATGATGATGATGATGATGATGATGATGATGATGACAACCATGAAGCTGAGGAGGCTACCACTATCACCACCATCAATAACACAACCGTCATCAATTCAATTTACACATAAAAAAGTCTGATCGATATACAATACAAACGTTTTGACAATACTATATATAACTATATATGGGTAGCAAGTTGAAGTACACACTATAACTCGTTGAAATACGTTTAAAATATAATTTAAAATTGACTTAAAATTGTATTTAGTGTATAAATATACACTCAACTTGTATACATACGATATATGTTTATGAATAGGGCAATGCATTCAGATGTGTAACGTGTCAGGTTAAACATATTCTGCGCGCGCCTTTTTAAATTTCTGTTTTGTCTTAAAGTTGAAACAAATTTGTCTATTACTTTCAGATTCCCGAGGTAGTGTTGTGCTGTACAGATGGTTGATTGATGTTAGCTTGGTGACACTCTTTGTTGGGGATCTTGGCTAATCATGTTGAGAATTCGAGCCAGACGTGCGACGAGACGAATGGAGAGGAGTCGGCCAATACAACTGGATGAGGTATCGTCGACTACAGAAGTGACCTACGTCGTTAGGGAGTGCCCTTCGCTTTCAGTAGGGTTCAAATCACTCGCTGTTGTTTAAGCCCCTCCTGTCAATAATGTCCCGACGAAGCTCCAGCTGTCAATTATGCCCCTAAATGGCGTTTCACAACAAAAGGGACGCAACACGTATATACTGCGATTTTATTGTGAAAACGCCATTTATAAGAGATTAAGGGGGGGAAGCTTTTGTATTGTAATCGTTTAGTTGAAGCACATGTCGATATTGAAAAAAACACATGCTATGGTGTTAGAGTTATAAAATAGATTAGATGTATATGTTTCTTATATTTTGCCACTATCTACACGCAATTTCATTTATTATGTGCAATTCTGTTGACGAATAACCGATTACCACGTGTATAGCTCTCCCTGCACACGGACCTATGACTTTACACACACCTCCTTCTGAGGATGGCATACTGTCATAGTAGGCTTACCAGAGGAAATCGAACCTGTGACGTCTGGGACGAGAGGCAAGTATGACCAAGTATGCTAACCACTCATCCACCACAACAATATGACTGGAAGAAATTGTTATTTTCAATAGACAGTTTGAAGGAAATAAACATAAAAAAGACAACAAAAAAAGACAAACAAATCAGAAAAAAACTTTTTTTGTTATATTATATTTCTGTATAGAATAGACATGTTTACAAACATCAAAACATATTTAAAAAAAAAACAAAACCGTACACCAAAAACAATCCTACCCAAAATTCCTTCCCCATATGATTGCTTTTGACTATGGTCTCTTACACGGTGTATGCTTGTTTTTGACTATGGTCTCTTACACGGCGTCGAATTGTTTTTCACTATGGTCTCTTACATGGGGTAGGATTGTTTCTGGTGTACAGTTTTTCATTTATTGATATGCTCTAATGTTGTGCTCTGCTGTTGTACATGTCTACTACAGTCTCTTACATGGAGTAGGAATTTTGGTGTACAGTTTTGCAATTATTTGATATGTTTTGATATTTGTATACAAGTCTAGACAAAAACAAACAATCAGATTTTTTGATTTTTTTAAGATCTTTTTGTTTTTAAAGATTTCTTTAGGTCCAAACGCGTTCCTTCAACCTTTGTTTCAATACCGTTCTTCTAGTTACAATTGATTGCAAATCGGGTCCTGATATGGTCTGGGATGTCGTGTTTTAAGGTGGATATAATATATCGGCATGGAATGTCTTCGATTCCTAGCACACATTCTCTAATTCACAAAACACGAAGTATACATCTGTCATGATGCTATGCATAACGTTCACGCTATAACTTTCACGCACAGTGCCGTAACCAGACATAAACTGACACCGAGGCAAAGAAATATATTGGGTGAGAAGTGGGTCTTGGGTCGGGGAGGGCAAGGGCGGATCCGGGGGGTATAGGTGCACCAGGCTAAAATCTGAAAAGTAATAATTATATGCATATAGTAAGCTTTTGTTGGTTGGGGTGTACAGGTTGTACTGGGATGGGTCTAGGGGCGGGTCCAGTGCGGGCACCGGGAGCACCCCTACCTAAAATCTGAAACGTATGTACTTCGATTGTTCTTTGTTTGTTAGTTAGGCAGTGGGGTGGGGGCATGGGCGGATCCAGTTTGCATAAATCCATTAAAAATAAAGTCAACTTACTTTAGAAAAAATCTGGGGAGCATGCACCCTCATCAGGGGCGGATAAAGGATTTCACATTGGGGGTGGAGCGCAAGTTAAAAAAACAAGTTATAACCAAAACACACGCACTCACGCACGCACTCAAGTTAAGGGGTGATGCGCAACTTTAAAAAACACTATTTACAGCCAACCCACAACCACTGCCCCCTCCACACCAAAAAACACAAACAACACTCAACAGCAACAACAACAAAATGCACAAAGCACAAAACAACAACTATTTTTGTCACATAACGCGTACAAGTCACATATTGCATATTAAGTTTTGACGCATTATATGAATAATCACATTCGCCTCCTATTTAAAAAATAATTAGGAAGTAGTAACGGCTTAGGAAATAAACAGTAGGCGAATGTGAGAATACATACAGGGGAGAAGCCATATAAATCAAATATATTAAGCCATTCTGTTATATTTCGTTAAATGATAGCAAGTGATAATGTCTAGGTGATGTGAGAGATATCCTGATAAGAGAAATACGATGTCTCTGTCATCTGTTAACTTTCATTTTGTTCCCCTCGTGGTTGCGGAGTAGACCCCCCCCCCCCCTCCTCACTCCCCCGCCACCACCACCCACCACACACATTCATATTCATTTTGTCATTTTTTATCATGCCCATCATGACACCGCGTATGCAAACGTGGAAACGTGGCTCCATCGTAAATGGAGTGTCTATTATAGAATGTGCAGCAATTCTGCAGTTTTGCAGGTAAGAAGGTTCTAGGCCCAATCTTCATATTTTATCTTGATGTAAATGGAGGATGAGCCTGGCACGTTAGTTCCTGTTAGGCGCCATATAAACTTTCATGTGTTGTTGCTCCTTAAAACACAAATCAATTCAATTAACTTTTTTAAACAGTAGTCGAATGTGAGTATGCATACAGGAGAGAAGCCATATAAGCTACATACATTAAGATATTAGGCGATGTAAGAGATGTTTCTATTGTCCTTTAATTTTCCGAATATGCCTAGTTACTCATTTTAGCAAAGTAGAAGTTACTAGTGCTAATTAACTGCTATACCAGCCGCAATTACGCATTAATCGTGGATATGAATGCGTATGCTCTTTTTTAATTCAAATTTCCTAAGCAGTTACTACTTTCTAATTAGAAGTAGAAGTTACTAGTGCCTAGGAATTAACTGAACTATTAGCCGATACATTGAGTATACAGGAGAAATACCATATTATACCATTTAACGAAATAAAGATTTAGTACATGTGACTTATTTGGATTTTATCCTGCATGAATACACACATTCGCCTACTGTTTAAAATAATTACACTTAAATGGTGTTAGAGACATCTCTCACATCGCCTAGACATTACCACTTACTATTTTTAAAAAAACAAAACTGTTTTTTAGCTTAATTATCACCTCTTCCTTCTTTAATGTACCAGTCGGTTTATTTGCAAGAACACGATTTATTAATTACATGTAAATTGATGAATACTATTGGTATATTATTTGTTACCTTATCAAACCATGTACAAATGCATAGGGAATCTGCATATTATATAAGAACAATGTTCGTGTGGGGTGTGTGTTGTGGGGGTTGCGGGGAGGGACATACTCTACCCACCCCTTTCAGATTAGGGGAGAGGTGCTGTCCCCGCTGTGCCTAATTATAGATACTGCACACGGTCTAGTCTAATTATCATGGCAGCATCGTTTCCGGGGAAAGCTCCACGGGCATTTTGCCTCATTAACACAGAAATTCAAAGAGATATGTCATGAGCATATATAAGGTATGACTCTTCCTACATGGGACTGGTCTACGTCTTAACATTTCCTTCAAAGGATGGCATAAGATTCACAGTACCTTGCCCGAATAATGAAAGGTCATTTGCCCAAAACCGTCACTCGGGAAAAAAATTTGCTTGCAATTGTTAGAGTAAGCGAAATGACAAGTGTGCGTACACACTGGTGAGAAACCGTTTAAGGTACAATATCAGAGTTTATGAATATATCGTCCCTTTCGCGTATCAATCAATTCACCTAAGCAGTTTATTATGTCCCTCAGAACTGTACTGACGCTAGCTGTATTGATAGTGTCCTTGAGGACAGTACTGAACCCAGAGATTAGTATTGACTGTATCCGTTTATTGTTTCGCTGAGGACTGTACTGACACACGATTTAAAAGAACCTTATTACATTAAAGCAGACCATTTCTAAAAATAAAAACATCCTTTAGTTTAAATACCACACATTTTTCTGTCATTATAAAGTACCAGTAGCTTTATATGGAATTACATGATGTCTTAGTACAATGTGAATTGATTAATACTTTTAGTATATTCTAGCAGCGAGAATAGTAGCTCTTATGGTGCATACGTACAACAGAGTTACTGTGATGCCCTTTTAGAATAAGTAGGTATCAGGGTCGACCATATCAAGACAGGTTCATGAAGAGATCAAGCAATGCATGCATAAACAGCCGCCATACAGCAATAGATTAAACGTTAACAACCAAGCGTGCATGCATAAAACTCACAAAAGAGAAGAATACCTCATCGATCTAGACATTTTCGTACGACTAGTTAATGTTTTTCAGGTGAATATCTCTGGAAATTTTACATTTCGACATATCTCGCGCTGACACGTATTCTGTGTTTTGAAACTTAAACCCGAACACAGCTAACACAAATCGATAACGTTAACAGGCAAACGTCAGATATGTGAGTAGGTTGAGTTTCCAAGTACGAAACAAGACGAGGTGCGGGGAATTTACTCTGTCCACCCGTCTCAGGTTATGGGGAGAGGTGCTAGCCCACTGTTCTTTTTTTTTAAACTACACACATTCATTTCTGATTATCATGACAGCCGCTTTTGATGAATGACCGTTCACTATTCGGGCAAGGTACATATACTGTGAAACTGCCATCCTTCGAAGGGGATGTAAAGCCGTTGACCAGGCCTGTGTACAGGAAGGGCCACACCCTATATAATTATGCTCCTTACACATTTTGCTGTAATTCTGTGTTAATCAGTGACAACATGCCAGCAAAGCCTTCCTCGGAAACGTACTCACTTGGGGAAAAAACATTGCTTGCAAACAGGTAGGGTAAACGAAAAGACAAGTATGCATACACACTGGTGAGAAACCGTTTAAGATATGACTATATTGTCCCTTTGGTCTTTCAAGGAAGTGACCTAAGCATTTTATTTTGTCCTTCAAGACTTTAGTGACGCTAATTCTTGAAATTGTCCTTGAGGACAGTACAAAAGCCATGGAAGCCAATAGGTGATATTTTCGTAGAGTTTAGTAGTACTGACTGTATTCGTTTTAGGACAGGACTAACGCTAGCCGGCGATATTGCCCCTGAGGACAGTACTAACGCTAGCTGTTGATATTGCCTCTGAGGACAGTACTAACGCTAGCTGTTGACATTGCCCCTGAGGACAGGACTAACGCTACCTGTTGATATTGACTTGTGGACGGTACTTACTCTAGCTGTTGATAGTATCCCTATAAGACGCTGTCTGTTGATATTGTACATGTGGATGTTAACGACAATAGCTGTTGATATTGTAGTTCTACAGCTAGCTCTTGATAACGCCCCCGAGGACATTACTAACCATAACTGTTGGTATTACACTTAGGACAATACACACGCTGGCTGTTGATATTGTTGCCCTTGAGGACAATACCAACGCAGGCAGTTGATATTGCCTTTGAGGACAGTACTAACGCTAGCTGCTGATATTGCCTCTGCGGACGGTACTTACGGTAGCAGTTGATATTGCCTCTAGAAAGCGGTACTAACGCTATATGTTGAAATTGGCCCAGAAGACAGTATAAACGCTACCTGTTGATATTTCCCTTTAGGTCAGTAATATAAGTGGCTATTGATATAGTCCATTATGACAGTCTTAACGCTACCTGTTGATATTGCTCATGAGCACATTACTAACTCTAGCTATTGATTTTGACACTGAGGACAATACTAACGCAGGCTGTTGATATTGTCCCTGAGGACATTACTTACGCTGGCTGTTGATATTGCCCATTAGGACAGTACTAACGCTGGCTGTTGATGTTGCCCCTTTGGACAGTACTAACGTTAGCTGTTGATATTGCCCCTGAGAACAGTACTAACGATAGCTGTTGATTACAGACCCTGTGGACATTACCCACACTGGATATTGATGTTGCCCCTTAGGACAGTACTAACGGTGGCTGTTGATATTGCCCCTAAGAACAGTACTAACTCTGGCTGTTGATATTGCCAATGAGGCAAATACTAACGATATATATTGAGATTGCCCCTGAAGGCAGTACTAACGCTAGATGTCGATACTCCACTTAGAACAATAATAACGCTCACTGTATTGATATTGCCCCTGGGGCCAGTATTAACGCTGGCTGTTGATATTGCCAATGACGGCAGTACTAACACTAGCTGTTGATATTGTATTTGAGGACAGTACTAATGTTACCCGTTGATGTTGCCTCTGAGGACAGTACTAACGCTCATCATAGTATCTCTATGGTGGTTAAAACAAAGGCTGATGATAGTGCACATGTGGATGTTAAAGACACTAGCTGTTTGTTTCCATATGGACAGTACATATGGTAGCTGTTGATACCTGTGCATGTTACTGACTAGCTGTTGATATTGCACCTTAGGAGAGTACTAACGCTAGCTGTTGATATTGCCACTGAGGACAGTACTTACGTTAGTTGTTGGTATAGCACTTCAGGACAGTACTAACGCTTGTTGTTGATATTGCCACTGAGGACCATACTAATGCAGACTGTTGATATTGAGGACAGTACTAATCCTAGCTGTTGATATGACCCCTGAGGATAGTACTTACACCAGCTGCTGATATTGCCACTTAAGATAGTACTAACGCTAGCTGTTGATATTGCCCCTGAGGACAGTACTAAACCTAGCTGTTGATATGGCCCCTGAGGACAGTACTAACACCAGCTGTTGATATTGACACTTAGGACAGTACTGTCACTAGCTGCTGATATTGCCCCTGAGGACAGTACTAAACCTAGCTGTTGATATTGCCCCTGAGGACAGTACTAAACCTAGATGTTGATATGGCCCCTAAGGACAGTACTAACGGCAGCTGTTGATATTGCCCCTTAAGATGGTACTAAAACTAGCAGTTGATATGGCCCCAGAGGACAGTATTAACGCCAGCTGATATTGCCCTGTATAACCTTAGCTGTTGATAATGCACCTTAGAACAATATTAACGCTAGATGTTGATATGGCCGTTAGAACAGTAATAACCTAGCTGTTGATATGGCCCCTGAGGATAGTACTAATTCTAGCTGTTGATATTGCCCCTAAGAACAGTAATAACGCTAGCTGTTAATATGGACTCTGAGGACTTTACTATCGCTATCTGCTGATATTGCCCTAGGGATAGTACTAAAACTAGCTGTTCATATGGTCCCAGAAGACAGTATTATCGTCAGCTGTTGATATTGCCCCTTAAGATAGAACTAACCCTAGCTGTTGATATTGCCCCTGAGGACAGTACTAACACCAGCTGTTGATATTGGCCCTTAGGACAGTACTATCGCTAGCTGTTGATATTGTCGCTAGGGACGGTACTAAAACTAGCTGTTCATATGGCCCCAGAGTACAGAACTAACGCCAGCTGATATTGCCTTGTAGGATAGTAATAAAAGTAAGTATAAACTTAGCTGGTGATAATGCCCCTTAGAACAATCTTAACGCTAGATGTTGATATTTCCTTTAGAACAGTAATAACGCTTGCTGTTGATATGGCCCCTGAGGATAGTACTAATTATAGGTGTTTATATTGCCCCTAAGGACATTATAAAGCTGTTGATATTGCCCCTGAGGACAGTAATAACGCCAGCTGTTGATATTGCCCCTTAAGATAGTACTAACGCTAGCTGTTGATATTGACCCTAAGGACAGTACTAACGTTGGCTGTTGATATGGCCCCTGAGGACAGTCTTATCGCCGGCTGTTGATATGGTCCCTGAGGACAGTACTATCGCCAGCTGTCGATATTGCCCCTTAGGATAGTACTATCGCTAGATGTCGATAATATCCCTATGGATGTTTAAACGCTGGCTGTTGATATTTTCCCCGAGGTCAGTTCTTACGCTAGCTGTTGATATTGCCCCTGGGGACAGTACTAACCCTAGCTGTTGATATGGCCCCCTGATAGACATCTAGATATTTTGCAGTTATCTAGATAAAACGTTAAAAAATATCTAGATAGTTATGTAGCTACCTATTGTTATGGGGTGGTGCGGGTGTCCGACCAAAGTTGACGTTTCAAAATGTCTCGTAAGGGTCCCATGCCTAGTTAGGGAATTCCTCACGGGTGTTTGTCTCACACCCAGTGTTTTACATGTGCCGCTGTTGTGTGAATTTATTTGGTTATGCATTATGCACACTTAGGTTTATATTCATTTTTTATTTATATAGCCAAATAACAGACAATGCAAGTATATTTCTGTCTGTCTATACGCACTGTATATAGGTTAACGATTTTACCAGGAAAACAATATCCTGCCGCAAAAACGTTTTCAGCCCGAGGGCCTTCATCAGTTGCTATAAAATCTCAACCTATTCCTTCTATAGCGTTTTTAGTTCAATATATTATTGATAAAAATTTCAAAATCATTGCCATATGGGATGGATTTTTTGTATATTTGTAACTCACGTACCAAGGGTAGTTACATTTTACTGACTGTATACTCTAATAATGTCACTTTCTTATGCAGATTATTAGCAAGAGAAATATTTAATGTGTTGTATATACGGAACTAAACCCCGTTTCTATCCGTCGGTTTCTGGGTTGGTACCAGATTATATTTTACTTATTTTATAGACGGCTCGACGTTGGGTTGGTACCAAGATATATTTAAATCAGCCCTTAATCATATTAAAGATTGTTTAATGTTTGGCTTGACGCTGGGTTGGTACCAGACTATATTTAGTCAGCCGTGTAATCACATTAAATTTAATTTTCTCTTCTTTCTAGTTACTGTTTCTTTTCCTAAAAGTAGCCTATACTAAATAGGCAGACTGACGCTGGGTTGGTACCAGACTATATTAAGTCAGTCGTTAATCACATTGAAGTTACGTTATATTTGGCTTGACGCTGGGTTGGTACCAGACTATATTAAGTCAGCCTTTTAATCACATTAAAGTAAATTGCCTCTTCTGTATTGTTATTATTTATTTTCTTAAGAATAACCTATATTAAATAGACAGACTGACGCTGGGTTGGTACCAGGCTATATTAAGTCAGCCGTTTAACTGTCTATCCCCATTATCAACATAATGTTTGAAATCGAGGCGTTATTTTGGAAGTACATATATTACTGTCAATCGGGGTTAGTACCCGTTTTTCTGGGGTTAGTACCCGTTTATTATAGCTATTCACGGGGTTAGTACCCGATTTTCATTAAACAGAATAGCTTCTAACAGTATCTCTTTGTACTTCAAAAATACGTGCTTAAACTGGTTTTTACCAAACTGTTCCCAATGAATTATTCAGAAAGAATAAGCATTAGGTCACTGAACATTATTTGATAACTATTGTTTTAGTTGTATTTGCCAAAAAACAGAAGAGTGCCTAAATACTTTAAGAACCAACCATCAGAATGAAAACATTCGACTGCATTTCGTAACTAAGTCCGTCTCGATATATAGTCAGTTTTTAAATTGATCTCATCCAATCGATTACCTACTATTTTTAACACCTGGTGAGAAACTCTTTACAAATCTCACGGTAAATATTCAATCAGCTGTTGCATGATGTGCCGCAGCAAGTATCTTATCGGAAAAGCCGACTGCCACATTTCTCTAATTATCATACCTACACGTATGCAGTTAATATATTCTTTGATCTTTCCAAATTATACAATTTTAGTCTGCGAGATTTCTTTTCTGTACGGGTATAGAAATATTAAAATTAACATTACATTAAAATGTATGTCATTTCTTGGTGTATGTAGTATGGGAGTAAATATCCCATTCGGGCATACACCGTTAGACGAGTATTCAGAGAGTTGTTTCATATGGTGGCAGGCATTAATTATTTAATGCTCAGGTCTTTATAAACTTTAATCAGCTTATTTTTTACCGGTTTTTATATTTTCTTAAGATTTGCAAAAAGTACCATTTCGAAGGTCATCAACCCCTGCAGAGCAGGTTAAGGCTCTGCAGGTTAAGGGGCGCCCGCCTTGGTGATAATCTAGGTCACTGTTTCTAAATGTTATGGGGTGGTGCGGGTGTCCGACCAAAGTTGATACTTAAATAACTCGTGTATTTATAAAGCACAAACACAATTATTCACTTGTGTACGTAATACGGTTGGTGAGATCATGCACCGGACTTGGACCACATGTGTCCCTAATATGTTTTTTCCAATGAATTAGACACGTGTCCTTAATTCGACCGAATTACATGACGCGGTCCGAGTATTAACGTTCATACCCATCTAACCCCGTCTCCAAGAAGTGAAATCGGGGTTGGCTGGGGTATGAAATAACACCTTAATTTTGGCTTTAAAAAAGTGTATATTGTAAAATTAAAACATTTAATAGGTAATTGTAAACAGGTTATCGCGTTAATTCAGTAAAACATGTTTTTAAACGTGTTTTAATGTCAAAAATATTCGTTATACAATCCTGCTAATATAAGGTTTCCCATCGTGTAATGGTATTAAGGCGGGACCACGTAATGAGGTACACGTGTGCGTAATTCTGTCTTGCTCAAATACGGTTCCACAGACCACTTTGTATAGCACTGATCATGGGAGGTATATTACCTTTGATTTTCAATATATGTTTGCATATACTAGTATCATTAAATGAACTAGTTTTCACTATCGGTTAATGTCTTCATTTCCTTATGTTGGTATCATTGGTATGTCTGATGCTTGGTGGTATTATATATGTCCTACTACAGTTATATGTTGCCTTCACTTATAGAGATATAATTCATTAATTGTCTATTAGAAGCCATGTCTCATTACTTTCCCGATTACAGAAAAAGGAGTCTCTGGTTCAAGAATCAATAACATTGTGATTAAACATGAATGTTGTATTTAATTATTTATTTAGTTTTATTTATCTTTATTTATGTATATATGAAAGTATGTATGTGTGAAAGTATGTATGTGTAAGTGTATGTGTGTATGTGTGTATGTGTGTATGTGCGTATGTGTGTGTGTGTGTGTGTGTTTGTGTGCGTGTGTGCGTGAGTGCGTGCGTAAGTGCGTAAGTGCGTGCTTTATGTCTCAGCGTAGTTACGGTTCTGACGCAATGTTATTTATTTGATCTTTGGAGATTTGAGCCCGATATTTATATTTAGATATCGGTGGTACATTTTCAATTGCTTTTTTTTCTATACTTAATTTTCGATTCGGTGGTCCCACTACTCCGGTCGATAAAAGGCTATTGGTATTGTTTAACCACTCATAGGATATGTTGTCTGCTTTTTAATTGAGTCTTTCGGCTGTTACTTTTGATACGCAGGCTTCATAACCGCTGGAGCAACTAAATTCCATTTTGTTTATTTTGCTCTTCGGGGCATACAGTTGTGTTAGATACTGGGACGGTTAAACGTATATACTATTGTTTTATGAATATTAAGTTCTGCTATACCCGGCACTAGGGTGAGTGAGCGGTAGCTAGCATATTTCACTACTGTCCAAGAACAATCAAACTGAGACAGCAATATTGCATATGTATCGTGTTCTGTCGTTTCCAAAGGTCTACTCTCATACTCTTTTAAGTTACAGAACGCAGCAGTCGCATACATGCGTCGACCATGACAATGCATTGTGTGATGGTATTATCACATAATGTGTACAGGTCACATATTGCGTATTGAATTTGACGTATTATATGAATAATCATATTCACATACAGTTTAAAAATAAATTTCTGTATACCGAATTTAGTTCAGTAGAAGGTATTAGTGCATAATTCCCTCCTGTACCAGACGATGCATATCAGTTTACAAAAGAAATAGGATGGTTCTGTCATCCGTTAATTTCTTTTTAAAACAGTAGTCATATTTGAGTATACATACAGAGGAGAAGCCGTATAAGCGACAAAAGTTAAGATATTCAGTTATTTTTCGATTAAAAATATTTAGTGATAATGTCTAGGTGATGAGATAGATGTATATACTGTCCTTTAAGTTTCCGCATAGCACTAGTTACTCATTTTAGTAAAGTATAAGTTATTTCTGCCTAATTGACTCCTATACCACCCGATGTATATGTGTATACAGGAGAAATACCATTTTCTGATTAGCATGGATATGAGTATATATGTCCATGGTTTTATGTACTAAATAATGCTTGATAAGAACTTGTTTTCTTATTGTACTACCCATTACCCATTAATCGTGCATATGTATGTGTATGCCCTTTTTGACGTGTGTGAAGCTAATTCGTATTTCCAACGAAGTTACTAATTCCTAATTAGAAGATACTAGTGCATTCGAATCAACTGCTATATAAGCCGATAAATATGAATAGAAAGGAGAAATAATATATTCTATCATTTAACGAAAGAAAAACGTAATACATGTGACTTAGCTGGCTTTTCTCCTGCATGAATACACACAATCGCCTACTGTTTAAAATAATTATACGTAACGGCTCGATGCTAGAGACAACTCTCACATCGCCTAGACAATATCACTTACTGTTTTTAAAAACAAAAAGTCATTTAGCTTAATTATAACCTCTTTCTTCTATAATATACCTGTCGGTTTATTTGGAAGAACATGATTTCTTAAGTACATGTGAATTCACGAATAATATGTTACCTTATCAAACCACGTACACGTGCATTGGGAATTAACACGTAATATAAGCAAAATATTCATGTAGGGTATATGAGGATGGAGAGGGCATACTCTGCCCACCCTTTTCAGATTAGGGGGAGAGGTGCTGACCCAGTCAGTTCCTAATTTTTAATATTGCACGAACTTAAATCCAATTATCATGACAACGTCGTTTCCAAGGAAGGCTCTACGTGTATTTTGCGTCACTGAGTAATACATAATTTCATCAAGATCTATAATGAGCAAATACATCCTGTACATGGGACTGTTCAACGGCTTAAAATCTCCATCGAATGAGGGCACACGTTTCACAGTACCTTGTCCTAGTAATTAACGGTCAACTAAAGGTCTCATTTAGAAAAAAACATAACGGTAAGGTAAACGAAAAGACAACTATGCATATACATACATACTGGTGAGAAACCGTTTAATATTAAATATCACAAGTTATGAATATATTGTCCCTTTCGCGTATCAAGGAAGTGACCTAATTAGTTTAATTAACCGTTCAGGAGTTTACTGACGCTAGCTGTTGATATTGTCTTTAAGTACAGTACTGAAGCAATGGAAACTAGTAGGTGATATTTTCGCAGAGTTTAGTATTAACCGTATCCGATTTTTTTCCCACTGAGGACAGTACTGACACATGATTTAAAAGAATACAATTATTATATTAAAGCAGATCATTAAAAACAAACTGCCGCTTAATTGCCCTACTTTCTTCTGGCTTTATAAACTACCAGCAGGTTTATGTTTGCATACAAGCATTTTATTTCTTACTTAAATATTGTGAATTGCGGAATACTCTTGTTATATTCTTAGTGATATTATCCAAGCATGTTCACATGTACAGGTGATCAACACATACATTGAGCAAACTATTCGGGAAGGGTGGGTGAATGCGGGAGGGGGTGGAGTGGAGGTGGGGGGGGGGGTGGAATACTCTGCCCATCACTCTCGGATTTCATGTGCTGCATACACACTGGTGAGAAACCGTTTAAGATTAAATATCACAGGTTATGAATATATCGTCACTTTCGCGTATCAAGGATGTGACCGAAGTAATTTAGTTTGTCATTAAGAACTTTACTGACGCTATATGTTGATATTGTCCTAGAGCACAGTAATGAGCGATTGAAGCTAGCAGGTGATATTATTGCAGAGTTTAGTACTGACTGTATCCTTTTTTTTGCCCTTAGGACAGTATTGTCACATGATTTAAAACAATATCATTATTATATTAAAGCTGATCATATAAAATAGCCTATTGCTTAATAGCATACCTTTCTTCTGGCTTTATAAGTTACCAGTAGGTTTTTTTATGCAAGCATTTGATCTCTTAAGTAAAGTGTGACTTGGTGAATATTATTGTTATATTCTTAGTTCTTATTATTGTTAACCCTTTTGAGTTTGTGATGTAGTTTGCATTTATTATTACTTTTGCCTTCTTGTTTGCGTGTTTTGGGGTTTACTGTGTTTTGTGAAAGCTGCAATTCCTATTCGATTTCTATACCTATTTCTATTATTCCAATCATGTTCACATGTATAGGTGATTCACACATTAAGTAAGCAAAATATTCGGGTGTGTTGTGGGAGGGTGGGGGAATATACTCTGCCCACTATTCTCAGATTAGGGAATAGAGGCAGCATACTCGTACACACTGGTGAGACACCGTTTAAAGATTAAATATCACAGGTTTTGAATATATCACTTTCGCTCATCAAGGAAGTGACCAAAGCCGATAATTTTTCCCTTAGGACTATACCGACACTAGCTGTTCACATTGCCCCTGAGGACAGTACTAACGGTAACTGGCTGTAGATATTGCACCAGGAAAGTAGTAAGATTATCTGTCGATATTGCCCCAGAGGACAGTATAAACGACATCTGTCAATAAGGTCCTTAGTGAGGTCCTTAGTGAAAAAACAAACATTATCTGTCAATTAAGTCGCAAGCAACAACTCCGGCGCCATCTGTCAATAAGGTCCATATACACAATACTGACGTCATCTGTCAATAAGGTCCTTTTCAACAATACTGACGCCGTCTGTCAATTAGGTCCCTATAGACAATATGAATTCCATCTGTCAATAAGGTCTCTATGGAAAATACCCACACCATCTGTCACTGAGGTACCTGTACGCAATACACACTTCATTTATCAACGAGGTCCCTATGGACAATTATGACGCCATCTACCAATACGGTCCGTTTCAACAATACTTACGCCATGTGCCAATAAAGACAACACACGTCCATTCAGATCATATTGACGCCGTCTGTCAATAAAGTCCCTATAAACAAAACAAACACAATCTGTCAATAAGGTCCATTAAGACAATACTGACTCTATCTGCCAATAAGGTCCCAATCAACACTACTGACACCATCTCTCAATAAGGTCCCTATAGACAATAATGACACAATCTTTCAATAAGGTCCCAAAATTAAAAAAACTGACGCCACATGTCACTATGGTCCCTATTTGCTATACATCTGTCAATAAGGTCCCTATGCACAATACAGACTCGATCCGTATATATCACACTAACTCCATGTATCAATAACATTGTTATTGACCAAACAAGCACACTCTCTTAATAAGTTCCTGATAGAAAATACTGAGGCTATCTGTCAATAAGGTCCCAATCAACAATGATGGCAAAATCTGTCAATAAGGTCCATATATACAATACTGACGCGATCTGTCACTAAGGTCTCTATCAACAATATTGACGCCATTTGTCGATAAGATACCCTATCAACAGTAATGACGCCACCTGTAAATATGGTCCATATAGACCATACTGACGTCATCTGTCGATAACGTCCCTATTGAAAATACTGACACCATCTGTCAAAAAGGTCCCTATAGACAGTGTGTACGTAATCTGTCAATACGGTCCTTATAGTCAATATAGGCACAATCCATCAATTGGGATCGTTTATACAATAAGAACTCCATCTGTCAATAAGGTTTCTTTGGACAATACCAACATCATCTGTCACTAAGGTACCTGTATCCAATACATACTTCATTTGTCAACAATGTACCTATGTAAAATAATGACGCCATCTATCAATAAGTTTCCTTTCAACAATATTTACGCCATGTGTCAATATGATCTCTACAGACAACACAGACTATGTCTGTCAATAACGAACCTACAGACCATACTGGCGCCATCTGTCAATCTGTCAATAAGGTCCATGTTGACAAAACATACGGCATCTGTCATTAATGCCCCTATCGACAATACAGACGCCATCTGTCACTAATGCCCCTATAGACAATACTGACGCCATCTGCCAATAAAGTCGCAATAGACAATATAGACGTCATCTGTCAATAACGTCCCTATAGACCATACATACGGCATCTGTTATTAATGCCCCTATCGACAATACAGACGCAATCTGTCACTAATGGCCATATAGACAATACTGACGCCATCTGCCAATAAGATCGCAATAGACAATACAGACGACATCTGTGAATAAGGTCCCTATGGACAATACAGACGGCATCTGCCAATAAGGTCCCTATAGACAAAACTTACGCCATCTGTCACTAAGGTCTCTATAAACAGTACAGACGGCATCTGTCAATAATGCCGTTACAGATAATACATACGGCATCTTTCAATACGCTCCCTATAGACAATACAGACGGAATTTGTCAATAAGGTCCCTATAGACAATATAGGCGGCATCTGTCAATAATGCCCTTATGGACAACACAGACGACATCTGTCAATAAGGTCCCTATGGACAATACAGACGGCATATGTCAATAAGGTCCCTGTAGACAATACTTACGCCATCTGTCAATAAGGTCCCTATAAACAGTACAGACGGCATCTGTCAATAATGCCGCTACAGATAATACATACGGCATCTTTCAATAAGCTCCCTGTCATCTGTCAATCTGTCAATAAGGTCCATGTTGACAAAACAAACACCATGTGCCAATAAGGTCCCTTAAGACAATAATGACTCTATCTGCCAAAAAGGTCCCTATTGACATCTCTCAATATAGTCCCTATTGACAAAAGAAACACCATTTTTTAGGAAATGCTGACTCTATCTGTCAATAAGGTCCTTATTGACATCTGTCAATAAGGCCCCTATTGGCAAAACAAAAAACATCTGCTAATAAGGTCCCTTAAGAAAATGTGTCATTAAGGTCCCTATTGACATCTGTTAATAAGTTCCATATTGACATCTGTCAATACGGTCTTCCCTATTGTAAAAAAAACACTATCCGTCAATAAGGTCCCTTACGAAAATACTGACTCTATCAGCCAATAAGGTCCCAATCAATAATACTGGCATCATCTGTCAGTAAGGTACCTACAGACAATAATGACACAATCTTTCAATAAGGTCCCAATAGAAAAAAACTGATGCTACCTGTCAAAATGGTCCCTATTTATAAACGTTAATGCCGTTACAGATAATACATAGGGCATCTTTCAATAAGCTCCCTATAGACAATACAGACGGCATTTGTCAATAAGGTCCCTATAGACAATACAGAAGGCATATGTCAATAACGCCACTATGGACAAAACAGACGGCATCTGTCAGTAAGGTCCCTTTAAACAGTACAGATGGACTTTGTCAATAATGCCCCTATAGACAATATTGACGCCATCTGTCAATAAGGTCCCTATAGGCAATACTGACGCCATCTGTCAATAAGGTCCCTGCGGACAATAAAGGGAGCATCTGTCAACAATGACCCTACAGACAATACAGACGGCATCTGTCAATAAGCTACCTATAGACCCTGAGGACAGTGCTATCGCTAGCTGTTGATATTGCCCCTAGAGACAGTACTAAAACTAGCTGTTGATATGGCCCCAGAGGACGGTACTAACGCCAGCTGTTGATATTGCTCCTTAAGATAGTATTTACCCTAGCTGTTGATATTGCCCCTTGAGGAAAGTAATAAACCTAGCTGTTGATATAGCCCCTGAGGACAGTACTAACGCCAGCTGTTGATATTGGCCCATAGGACAGTATTAACGCTAGATGTTAATACGGCCCTTGGTGACAGTACTAACGCTAGCAGTTGACATTGCCCTTTAGGACGTTACTAACGCCAGTTATTGATATATATTGCCCTTGAGGACAGTTTCCAACCTAGCTGGTGATATTGGCCCTTAGAACAGTAATAACACCAGCTGTTGATATGGCCCCTGAGGACAGTACTAATTCTAGCTGTTGATATTGCCCTTTAGGACATTACTAAGATGTTGGTATTAAACGTAGCTGTTGATATTGCCACTATCAAAAGTTATCGTCTGTAACATCCAAAAGGACGCTATCAACAGCTGGCGTCTGTGTCATTCACAGGCACACTATCATCTGCTATAGTATGTAACATCGACAGGAACTCTATCAACAGCTGGCGTCTGTGTCATCCACGGGAACTCTATCAACAGCTGGTGTCTATGATAATGAAAGGTACACTATCAACAGGTATCGTATGTAACGGATCACAGGGACACTATCAACAGATGGCGTGTATGACATGCACAGGGACACTATCAACAGCTGTCGTCTGGAACATCCACTGGGACACTATAAACATGTAATATCTCAAACATCCACAGGGACACTTTCAACAGCTAACGTTAGTACTGTTCTCATGGACATTATCAACAGGTTGAATGTGTTCACGGGGGGTCTATGAACAGCTAGCGTCGGTGACATCCACATGGACAATATCAACAGCTGCCGTCTGTGACATGCACCTGGACTCTATCAACAGCTGGCGTTAGTGACTCCCACTATGACACTACCAATAGGTGGCGTTTGTTAAATGTACAGGAAGGACACTATCATCAGATAATATCTGTAACATTCACAGGGTCAAACTAGCGTCTGTGACATCAACAGGATCACTATGTCGTATGAACAGACAGCTTCTAAAACACCCACAGAGACAATATCAACCGCTATCTGCTGTAACATTCATAGTGACACATTCGACAGCTAACGTCTGTAACATACATAGCGAATCAATCGACTGATACTCTGTAAAATCCACAGGGAACCTATCAACAGCTAGCATCTGTACTGTCCATATGGAAACTACCAACATCTAGTGCCTTTAACATGGTCACTATCAACAGTTATCGTCTTAAAATACATAGGGATACTATCAAAAGTTAGCGTTAGTACTGTTCTAATGCACAATGAAAACAGACAGCGTTTTTTTTAGTACTGTCCTCAGGGGCAATATCAACAGCCAGCATTAGTACTGTTCTCATGGACAATATCAACAGCCAACGTTAGTATTGTCCTTTGGGGCAATATCAACAGCTGGTGTAAGTAGTGTCCTCAGGGGCAATATCAACAGCTGCCGTAAGTAGTGTCATCAGGGCCAATATGAACAGCTAGCGTTAGTACTGTTATCATGCATAATACAGACAGACAGCATTGGTACTATCTTCGGGGGCAATATCAAAAGCCAGCATGAATTCTGGCCTAAGGGGCAAAATCAACAGCCAACGTTAGTATTGTCCATAGGGGCAATATCAACAGCTGGCGTAAGTAGTGTCCTCAGGGGCAATATCAACAGCTAGCGTTAGTACTGTCCTAACGGGCAATATCAACAGCTGGCGTAGGCACTGTTCTCAGGGCCCATATCAACAGCGACCGTTAGTACTGACCTAAGGGGCAATATTAACAGCTAACGTTAGTACTGTCCTCCGAGGCAATATCAACAGCTGGCGTAAGTGGTGTCCTCAGGGTCAATATCAACAGCTAGCGTCAGTACTGTCCTCAGAGGCAATATCAATAGCTGGCATAGGCAGTGTCCTCAGGGTCCATATCAACAGCTGGCGTTAATACTGTCCTAAGGAACAATATCAACAGCTAACGCTAGTACTGTCCTCCGAGGCAATATCAACAGTTTGCGTCAGTACTGTCCTCCGAGGCAATATCAACACCTGGCATAAGTGGTGTCCTGAGGGCTAATATCAACAGCTAGCGTTAGTACTGTCCTCAGAGGCAATATCAACAGCCAGTGATAGCACTGTCCCCAGGGGCCATAACAACAGCCAAAGTTAGTACTGTCCCTAGGGGCCATATCAACAGCTAGAGTCATTACTGTCCTAACGGGCAATATCAACAGCTGGCGTAGGCAGTGTCCCCAGGACCCATATCAACAGCCAGCGATAGCAATGTCCTTAGGGGCAATATCAACAGCTGGCGTAAGTAGTGTCCTCAGGGCCAATATTAACAGATGCCGTTAGTATTGTCCACATGGGCAATATCAACAGCCAGTGATAGCATTGTCCCGAGGGGCCATAACATCAGCCAAAGTTAGTACTGTCCCTAGGGGCCATATCAACAGCTAGAGTTAGTACTGTCTTAACGGGAAATATCAACAGCCAGTGCTAGCACTGTACTCAGGGGCCATATCAACAGCCAGCGATAGCAATGTCCTTAGGGGCAATATCAACAGCTGGCGTAAGTAGTGCCCTAAGAACAATTATGAACAGCTGGCGTTAGTACTGTCCTAATGGGCAATATCAACAGCTGGCGTCAGTACTGTCCTCCGAGGCAATATCAACAGCTAACGCTAGTACTGTCCTTAGGGGCAATATCAACAGCTAGCATTAGTACACTCCTTGGGTGAAATTTCAACAGCTTGCATAAGTACTGTCCTGAGTTATTACTGTCCTAACGGGCAATATCAACAGGTGGCGTAGGCAGTGTCCTCAGGACCTATATCAACAGCCAGCGATAGCAATGTCCTTAGGGGTAATATGAACAGCTGGCGTAAGTAGTGTCCTCAGGGCCAATGTCAACAGCTGCCGTTAGTATTGTCCACATGGGCAATTTCAACAGCCAGTGATAGCACTGTCCCTAGGGGCCATAACAACAGCCAAAGTTAGTACTGACCCTAGGGGCCATATTAACAGCTAGAGTTAGTACTGTTCTAACGGGCAATATCAACAGCTGGCGTAGGCAGTGTCCTCAGGACCCATATCAACAGCCACCGGTAGCAATGTCCTTACGGGCAATATGAACAGCTGGCGTAAGTAGTGTCCTCAGGGCCAATATCAACAGCTGCCGTTATTATTGTCCTCAGGGGCAATATCAACAGCCAGTGATAGCAATGTCCCCAGGGGCCATAACAACAGCCAACGTTAGTACTGTCCTTTGGGGCAGTATCAACAGCCAGCGTCAGTACTGTCCTCAGGGGCAATATCAACAGCTGGCGTAAGTCGTGTTCTCAGGGCCAATATCAACAGCTAGCGTTAGTACTGTCCCTAGGGGACATACCAACAGCTAGAGTTAGTACTGTCCTAACGGGAAATATCAACAGCCAGCGATAGCACTGTCCTCAGGGGCCATATCAACAGCCATCGATAGCAATGTCCTTAGGGGCATTATCAACAGCTGGCGTAAGAGCCTTTAGCAACAGCTGGTGTTAGTACTGTCCTAATTGGCAATATCAACAGCTGGCGGAAGTAGTATCCTCAGGGTCAATATCAACAGCTACCGTTAGTAATTTCCTAAGGTGCAATATCAACCCGCTACCGCCACTACTGTCCTCAGGGTCAATATCAACAGCTAGCGTTAGTACTATCCTCAGGGGCAATGTCAACAGCTAGCGTTAGAACTGTCCCCATGGACAATTTCAACAGCCAGCGATAGCACTGTCCCCAGGGGCCATATCAACAGCCAACGTTAGTACTGTCTTTTGGGACAGTATCAACAGCTAGCGTCAGTACTGTCCTCAGGGCCAATATCAACAGCTGGCGTTAGAACTGTCCTTAGGGGCAATATCAACAGCCAGCGATAGCAATGTCCTAAGGGGCAATATCAACAGCTGGCGTTAGAACTGCCCTTAGGGGCAATATCAACAGCCAGCGATAGCAATGTCCTAAGGGGACCATAACAATAGCCACAGTTAGTACTGTCCCTAGGGGCCATATCAACAGCTAGCGTTAGTACTGTCCTAACGGGCAATATCAACAGCTGGCCTAGGCAGTGTCCTCAGGGCCTATATCAACAGTTAGCGTTAGTACTGTCCTAAGGGACAATATCAACAGCTAACGCTAGTACTGTCCTTAGGGGCAATATCAACTGCCAGCGATAGCACTGTCCCCAGGGGCCTTATCAAAAGTTAACGTTAATACTGTCCTTTGGGGCAGTATCAACAGCTAGCGTCAGTACTGTCCTCAGAGCCAACTTCAACAGCTAGCGTTAGAACTGTCCTAAGGGCAATATCAACAGGTACCCTAGTACTGTCCCTAGGGGCCATATCAACAGCTAGCGTTAGTACTGCCCTAAGGGGCAATATCAACAGCTAACGCTAGTATTGTCCTTAGGGCAATATCATCAGCTAGCGTTAGTACTGTCCTCGGAGGCAGTATCAACTGCTGGCGTAAGTGGTTTCCTCAGAGCCAATGTCACCAGCTTGCGTTAGTACTGTCCTCAGAGGCAATATCAACTGCTGGCGTACGTCCTCAGTACCACTGTCTTATGGAGCAATATCAATAGCTAACGGTAGTACTGTCCTAAGGGACAATATCAACAGCTAGCGTTAGTACTGTCCTTTGGGTCAATGTCAACAGATGACGTAAGTACTGTCCTCAGGTGCAATATAAACAGCTATCGTTCGTACTGTTCTCATGGACAATATCAACAGCCAGCGCTAGTACTGTCCTCTGGGGAAATATCAACAGCCAGCGATAGCACTGTCCTCAGGGGCCATATCAACAGCCAGCGATAGCAATGTCCTTAGGGGCAATATGAACAGCTGGCGTAAGTAGTGTCCTCAGGGCCAATATCAACAGCTGGCGTTAGTACTGTCCTCAGGGGCAATATCAACAGCCAGTGATAGCACTGTCACCAGGGGCCATATCAACAGCTGGCGTAGGCAGTGTCCTCAGGGCCCATATCAACAGCCAGCGATAGCAATGTCCTTAGGGGCAATATCAACAGCTGGCGTAAGTAGTGTCCTCACGGCCAGTATCAACAGCTGGAGTTAGTACTGTCCTCATGGGCAATATCCACAGCCAGTGATAGCACTGTCCGCAGGGGCCATAACAACAGCCAAAGTTAGTACTGTCCTTAGGGGCAATATTAACAGCTGGCGTAAATAGTGTCCTCATGGCCAATATCAACAGCTGCCGTTAGTATTGTCCTCAGGGGCAATATCAACAGGCAGTGATAGCACTGTCCCCAGGGGCCATAACAACAGCCAAGGTTAGTACTGTCCCTAGGGGACATATCAACAGCTAGAGTTAGTACTGTCCCAACGGGAAATATCAACAGCCAGCGATAGCACTGTCCTCAGGGGCCATATCAACAGCCAGCGATAACAATGTCCTTAGTGGCAATATCAACAGCTGGCGTAAGTAGTGCCCTAAGAACAATTATGAACAACTGGCGTTAGTACTGTCCTAATGGGCAATATCAACAGCTGGCGAAAGTAGTGTCCCCAGGGGCAATATCAACCCGCTGACGCTAGTAGTGTCCTCAGGGGCAATATCAACAGCTAGCGTTACGGTTAGTACTATCCTCAGGGGCAATGTCAACAGCTAGCGTTAGTACTGTCCTCATGGACAATTTCAACAACCAGCTTTAGCACTGTCCTCAGTGGCAAAATTAACAGCCAGCGTTAGTATTGCCCTCAGATGCAATATCAACATTCGGCGTTAGTACTGCCCTCAGGGGCCATATCAACAGCCAACGTTATTAATGTCGTCAGGGGCCATATAAACAGCAAGATATACTACACTCATAAAGAGCAATATCAACAGCTGACGTTAGTAGTTTCCTCAGGGCCAATATCAACAGCTGGCGTAAGTCGTGTCCTCAAGGACCATATCAACAGCTAGCGTTAGTACACTCCTAATGAGGAATATCAACAGCTGGCGTAAGTAGTTTCCTCAGGGCCAATATCAACAGCTAGCGACCGTACTGTCCTAAGGCAGTCTCCTAAGGGGCAATATCAACAGCTACCGTTAATACTGTCCTCAGGGGGCAATATCAACAGCTAGCGTTAGTACTGTCTTCAGGGGCAATGTCAACAGCTAACGTTAGTACTGTCCTAATGGGCAATATCAACAGCTGGCGTTAGTACTGTCCTAATGGGCAATATCAACAGCTTGCGTAAGTAGTGTCCGCAGTGCCAATATTAACAGCTAGCGTTAGTACTGTCCTAAGGGGCAATATCAACAGCTACCGCTAGTACTTTCCTCAGGGGCAATATCAACAGCTAGCGTTAGTACTGTCCTAATGGGCAATATCAACAGCTGGCGTAAGTAGTGTCCTCAAGGCCAATATTAACAGCTAGCGTTATTACTGTCCTAAGGGGTAATATCTACCGCTAGTACTGTCCTCAGGGGGCAATATCAACAGCTAGCGTTAGTACTGTCTTCAGGGGCAATGTCAACAGCTAACGTTAGTACTGTCCTAATGGGCAATATCAACAGCTGGCGTTAGTACTGTCCTAATGGGCAATATCAACAGCTTGCGTAAGTAGTGTCCGCAGTGCCAATATTAACAGCTAGCGTTAGTACTGTCCTAAGGGGCAATATCAACAGCTACCGCTAGTACTTTCCTCAGGGGCAATATCAACAGCTAGCGTTAGTACTGTCCTAATGGGCAATATCAACAGCTGGCGTAAGTAGTGTCCTCAAGGCCAATATTAACAGCTAGCGTTATTACTGTCCTAAGGGGTAATATCTACCGCTAGTACTGTCCTCAGGGGAAATATCAACAGCTAGCGTTAGTACTGTCCTCAGGGGCAATGTCAACAGCTAGCGTTAGTACTGTCCTCATGGACAATTTCAACAGCCAGCGTTAGTACTGTCCTCAATGGCAAAATTAATAGCCAGCGTTAGTAATGTCCTTATGGACACTATCAATAAGTGGTGTCTGTGACATCAACAGATATAGTATCAACAGCTGGCGTCTTTAACATCCACATGGTCACTATCAACAGCTGACGTATGTGACATCCATAGGGGCTCTGTTAACAGCTATCGTCTGTAGCTTCCACAGGGACTCTACTAATAATAGACGTCTGTGACAAACACAGGGACACTAACACCCACTGACGTGTATGACAGCTACATGTATCATCAGGGAACTTATTAACATATGAAGTGATGAAATAATGACCATAGTGACAATATAACAGCTTCAGCTCAACATTTTGCGTTAGTACTGTACTCGGAGACAATATCATAAGCTAGAGCTGAGTTCCCATGGACAAAGGATCTACAGGTAGCCTCTACAACTGGTACTTCCATCCCTGAGCTAGAGTCGATATTATTAGGGGGGAAATAAAAAGCAATCTAACACCAGAGCTGAAAATCAACAGGTAGTGCCATTAATGTCGTCACAAACAAGATCAACAGGTTACAGTACTTTTTTTCTCAGTACTTTTCACACATCTAGCCTTATAACTGCCCTATATAAACAGTACAGTCAGTCTTCATTTATGTTTAATAACAAGAGCTGTTGGGTTGGTGGGCGGGGCGGGTATAGAAACTCGGGCATGCGGCGATATAACATTATTTTTAAAATCTCAGATAAATTAAGAGTACAATTTGGGGCAGGTAGTGATTTTTATTAAAAAAATTTTTTATCAGTTTTAAAGGGACACACGGCAATCTTGATTTTTTTAAAAACGTGCAGTTAGCTTTTCTCTTAACTTGCATTTGTTCAAACATTAACATTAATTGTTAGAACAGTTCAAATAAATTATTTTTACAAATTACCAACTTTTTATAATATTGCACCAATAACATATTTAAAACAATGATAAAATAATGAAGAAATTGAAATCTCAATTCTTTATTTAATTATATGCAATATATATGAAGTCAAAATGACGCAGAGTAAATCGAGGAGCAAATTTTAATATTTGCGTAACTTATCGAGTATGTTGGTGGAGGAAAGTTAAACCTTAGAACTACACACACACACACACACACACACACACACACACACACACACACACACACTTAATATTTGCATAAAACTCAAGACTGCCATGTGTCCCTTTAATCCGAAATTGATCTGTATTTATCTTTGGTCTGTTGATGCATTGTTAGACTATACGTTGTGTACAGTGTATTAAATTTGATTACGGTTATTCCGGTTGACAACGGTGTATTGTATTTGATGATCGTGCGCACGATATAATGAGTTGATTTGTCATTCGAGGCTGAGATAGGCAACTGTTAACAACAACACATTTTATTTTAGTTTTAATGGAAAGTTCACCCTTCATTATTGTACTGAAGGTATTATATTCATCTATGTATTGTACTGAAGGTAGTATACTCATCTATGTATTGTACTGAAGGTAGTATATTCATCTATGTATTGTACTGAAGGTAGTATATTCATCTATGTATTGTACTGAAGGAAGTATATTCATCTATGTATTGTAGTGAAGGTAGGATATTCATCTATGTATTGTACTGAAGGAAGTATATTCATCTATGTATTGTACTGAAGGTAGTATATTCATCTATGTATTGTACTGAAGGTAGTATATTCATCTATGTATTGTACTGAAGGTAGTATATTCATCTATGTATTGTACTGAAGGTAGTATATTCATCTATGTATTGTACTGAAGGTAGTATATCCATCTATGTACGATGTTTAACATGTATTCTTCTATTAGTTTTTGAAAAATTTCTGTTGTCATAGAGATGCATAGAGAGGTGAATCGGCGATTGGTTCTAGACATTACACATACGTGAAATTATTTCTCCTAAACTGTGTCATAAAGACTCATAGCCATTCTACACATATTACAACTTTTATGGCAAAACTTACTGATAAACTGATTATGGTTGGGGGGGGGGGGGGGGGGCGAGTTGGGGGGCGTAACATAGTTATTTGTGTAAGAATTGACGGGTTTCGAGTGGGGGTGGAGTGGTAATGTGGGGTGGGGGGCGGCGGGGAGTTGGGGGCGGCACAACATAGCTATATGTGTAAGAATTTACAAAAACAAATCAGTAATATGTAAAAAATAATATAAAATCGGGTTTCCAGTGGTTGGGGTGTGGGCGCAACATAGTAAAATTGACCAAACCCATACACAAATATGTAAAAAAAACATACAAGAAAACAATAGTCGGATTTCGAGTGGTGGTGAGGTGTTAGTGTGATGTGTGTGGGCGTGGGGAGGGGAGGGGGGTGGGGGTGGGGGAGGGTGCAACATAGCTATATGTGGAGAAATTGACCAAAACAACACAGAATAATGTAGTAGTACTAATAATAATAATAATAATAATAATTTAATAAAATCGGGTTTCGAGTAGAGGGTGGGGGTAGGGTCGCAACATAGTTTACATGTGTAAGAATTGACCAAAACCACATAAATATGTGTAAAAGAACGGATTTCGTGTGGGGGTATGGTTGTGGGGGTTGGGTGGCGGAACATAGGTATACCAAAACAACACAAGACAAATGGGGGGGGGGGGGGATGAGGTTTCGGGTTGTTGGGGGCAGGTAGGGAGAGGAGGGAGACCCAATATGGCTGAAGTATGAAAAATATGAATAGTGATATAAATAATCCCAAAGCAAAATTTGGGTGACATAGAAAAATATTTTAATCGATACAAATATATACAACAGCTTACACGCATACCTTGATCTGCCTTTATTGAACAATTTATGGGCCATCATAATTTGGTTTCTATTGGAGCCCAGAAAGTGTAGAACACAACTTTACTTACGAAACCCTTTACAACATACTATAAGCAAACCAATTCCTAAACTTACTCAAGAGCTAGGACAAGACATGTAATGTACAAAGTGTATGTGAAACAGACACAGTTTACGGGCTATTCGTATTTGGGTTCCTTAAGATTATGCTAGACTTTATAGCCATAAATTTGGTTGTGCTAGGATAAGAAATGTAAGAGATATAAACTTGTAAACACAGCTTACACGCAACATTTGATGTAATGTGGGACACCGACGCCGGGATGATTACATATATTAAAACATAACACTCTTGCTCGATGTGATACAATCATTGTATATGCGAAACGAGGTACGTAATGTTTGAGGACGAAACGCAATCAGGAAACAAATGAAAGACACCTGACAAACAAAGAAACACAATCAGGAAACAAATGAAAGACACCTGACATGCAAAATACAACTGCATACTATGCTAGTCTTACTCATGTACCAATAAATATTTGCCCCGTCGGGGAGACGGGGTGCGGGTAGGGGCGCCGGTGTGCATATATATCCCGGAGAGTAGAATTTAAACACACCACATTCGTCCGATGCCCTCTCGTAATTAATGCATATGAGTAGTGGCTCACAAATAGATACGATCCTGACTGAGCGCACAGGTAGCTACGACCCTGAATACTACTAGTAATTATAACATTCCATTTATGAACATGCTTGTATTCAATGAGAATATTTCCTTATAAGTTTTCATTCGGTTGATAACTTGTTGCTTCGAGCGCGCTCATTATTGTAAGGGAAGTAACTGTTCACTATGTTCCCCATGTAATTTAGATTAATATCCACAGTATACCTTCTATTATGAAAATAGTACAAAATTAAAATTATGCTTGGCGGATTTTAACGCGGAACAAGAAGCAAAAACACAGCTTTAATATTGCATTCATCGTTTATTATTCTAAAGAAAGTAATATGTCAGTGTCGAGTTTAATTTTATGTCTACGGAATTGTTGAATAATATCTACCCCCTCTTAAATTGATAAAAATAGAAACAACGGGAAGTAACTAATATTAGCGTTAATATGCGTCGATCTAATACAATTAGGGGCATAATTGACAGCTGGAGCTTCGTCGGGACATTATTGACAGGAGGGGCTTAAACAACAGCGAGTGATTTGAACCCTACTCGAGAGAATCAGTAGAACGACACCGAACACATACAATAATTCAGTAAAATACTACTTTTCATGACAACAGACATACTACTTTAACTTCAGGTTAGATTTAACAATGATATAAAAACTAATCTTGGGGAAAACACATGCAAACTAAGAACTTTGGATTTTTTAGCACCCTACGACCCGGAAGAACTTCCTGACTGGTCTGACACCATATGTCGTCTTATAACAGACACTCTCTAACCACGCACTCCAGTCTGGAACACTGACTGCTGCTGGCCAGTTCCCTATTTACATTACAATGAATAACATCCTAATTACAGATTATTAGTTAGAACACGTTGGTCGTTCTTAGTTATTTATAGTCCTACAATACAGTAGTACGGTACGACTGTTACCCACAGCCCCATGTAGACGCTTGTTTACACATTAGTTTGTACAGGATCAAATCCCTTCAAAAACAGCGTATTACTTAAACTTAAGTTAAAATCACTTATTGTTTACCAACGCTTACATATTTATTAATATTTTGTCAATATACGGATCTTTTTCCCATTTACAGCCTTGCAAATGGTTCTACTTTCATCGCGCTGTAATCCGGTGATCTTTGGTTTCTAGTAAAAATTCGTTGTTCGCCAGATTTCCCAATACGTATGACGATGACGGCACCGTCCAAAAAGACAATGACAAATAGTAAGGTTATGTAAAATGCAAATCAAAAGATATAATACAATAATTAAAAAATACCCCACTGGGAAGAGTTATGACTTTAAAGAATGCAGCTGTACCGTTGAGTTAGATTTGTGTTGAGGGGAAATGGTTGCAAAACCGCCGATATCATTGAAAACATGAATAAAAAAAATAATTTTCACCAGTATCGTTTTTTCCGACGGAATGGCAAATATTAAAATTTTACAGCCGATGTCGTCTTTAGTAAACAAACATACAGTTGCATGGCTTTATTGTGTCCAATGTACATACTTATACAGAAATGGATATTAAAAGCGTCTATGTTGTTTTTGAGCAGTACGAAAAAAGCTATAATAGCGCAAACCCGTGAGAAACGTGGAAAGAATATTTCGCTTTATATACCATCTCACATACACGAACAATTATCATTCATGCCTAGAAAAAGGTTCTTACAAGTAGCAAGAGTAAAGGAGATTTGAAATAGTGTATATAAAAACACCTAGCTGAAAGTGCCCATGAACTTCTTGGAGATGAGCAACATTATATACATCAACCATTGAAAATAGCATATGCCTGTGTAGTTGTCCTTGAATCAAACCACGAGAAATCTGATACCATCATAATTATTGGGCTATTGCTATACAGCCACGTTCAAAGCCAGACAAGTTGTTGTTGTTGTTCTTCTTCTTATGTACTTAAATTACTGGTATACCACTTTGACCATTTGGGTGTGCAAAAACTATTCTGTGGGATTGGCAAGAACAGCATTTAAATTTGACCAGATTAATCCCTATACATGATAGTATTGGTAAACGTTAATGTGAGAGTGGGACACCGGTTGCTCTTCCTTAGAAATTGGCAAGAAAATGGCATCTAATGTAATGATGAATAGTGATGGTGAGGATTATCTGTCCAATAAATGTCTCTGAATACGTTGGGAATAAAAAAAAAGGTACTTGAAAACAAGAGTTTAAACGTTGGGAATAAAAAAAGGGTACTTGAAAACAAGAGTTTAAACCCAAGGAAGTAACGACCCCCCCCCCAATCCCCCCCCACCCCCACCCTCCCCTCACACACCCCTCCAAACCTATCATAGGTTTTTACATCATGTATCAAGTGTGCATGTCAGTTACTGATTTGGGGAGGATATGCTAAATGAGTAAATGTGCCAGACCCAACACAGTGTGGCTATGAGATTGATAAAGACACAGGTCCTAATGTGACAGTAGGGTAAGTCTGAGGTTTGATGCACCCTAGAACCCCAGTGGTATTGTTTTGCCACTGACCTTTCCAATGCGATAGCCCTATTGTCAACCCGTTTGTGTTTTGCTGTCTTATTTGGCATGTTATTCATCTTTAAATTTGTTCTTTGTTTCTGTGTGTGTATGTGGTTGACTGTCGTCTTTTCCTGTTCGATTTTTATATCTTTATTTATGAACCAGCTGTTATGAACAATACAACGATGTTAGTTCGTCAAATGAACAGCCGTGCGCATTTGCATGATGAAGATTTCTGATTAAGATAAGCCTTGGGATTTTAGATTTTTTTATAATATATTGTGATTATATCACAACGAGATGTTACATATATTGATGTAAAGCTTCGTGAGCACATGGGTTGACCTGGTGTATACAAATCTCTCGCGCCGCTTCGTGAACACATGGACTGGCCAGGTATCTCTCTCTCTCTCTCTCTTCCCCCACTCACCCTCTCTCTCTCTCTCCTGGTGTATATAAATATCTCACAGATTCGTGTGCACATTGGCTGACATAATGTATACAAATCTCTCGCGGCTTCGTGTGCACATGGGCTGGCCTAGTGTATATACATCTCTCGCAGCTTTGTGTCCACATAAGTTGGCCTAGTGTATATACATACCTCTTTCGTAGCTTTGTGAGCACATGGACTGGTCTGGTGTAAAATATCTCGCAGCTTCGAGAGCACATGGGCTGGCCTTGTGTATATACATTTCTCGCAGCTTCGTGAGCACATGGTCTGGCTTGATGGTTATAATATTTTTTCGCAGCTTCGTGAGTACATGGGCTGGCCTGGTGTATGTGGCTTGATGTATATCAATATTTCGCAGCTTCTTGATACATACAATATATTGAAACGTCAAGGTATATCAGTGACTTTATCATGTGACGAAGGGCAGACAATAGTAACCCACTTCTTTATCGTAGGAGGCATACATAGCAGTGACAACGTGCTTTTAGAGGGAACTGTCCGTAAGTAAAGCATATATTTAGTAAGCAAATAACTGTCTGATTTTTATTCAGTGAAATGTTAGCTTGAAAACATGAGCCTAGACCCAAATAAGTTTGTAGTAATACATTCGTGAATTTATTTGAAAAAGAAAAAGAAAAGAAGTTGTATTTATTGTTTGTAAACATACTGGGATCGCAATATTTACATTTCTGTTGCTCCCTTGACATCTTTTAGCGTATTAGCGTTTGATCATACGTACAGATACCGTGTAGATCAATTGGTAACGGGCTCAGCTCTCGTCTGTTTTTACCAGCGAGTGTACTATTAGTGTGGGCTATGCGGTACTTTTATTGTGTACCGCTACTGCATTCCGTCAAAACACCGTGTTTCTTCAATAATGGTAGTTGTGTAATGTTTGTCAACGTATTTATTTTGTGTTTCATAAGCTAACAGTTAAGGCTAATGTATAATTGAACTGAGGCAATTTAGTACTGTTTGAACACCGGTATTGTAGACCTGTACACTCACCCTTGATCTACGTTTAAATAAAGGGTAGTATATGGATTCTCATCTTATGAATATAAAATGTATTACATTGATATTTAACACAAAATGGAAGAGTGTTCTTATTAAAGGTTGTTTCGAAAGTTCGAGTTTGTCCCGTGTTATACATATTTTAATCGCATTATTGAGATAGTGTCATGTGATCGCATTACTGAATTGGTCGCGCGATGTGCATACTTATGATTGCAATGAGTTGCTTCCGCAGTGTACATACTTATGATAGCATTAATGAGTTGATCACGCAGTGCACATACTCATGATCACATATACGCATGATCACATCAATGAATTGGTCCCGCAGTGCACATACGCATGTTCTCACTAATGAGTTGGTCCCGCAGTGCACATACGGATGATCACATGAATGAGTTGGTCCCGCAATGCACATACGCATGTTCTCACTAATGAGTTGGTCCCGCAGTGCACATACGCATGATTACATCAATGAATTGGTCCCGCAGTGCACATACGCATGTTCTCACTAATGAGTTGGTCCCGCAGTGCACATACGCATGTTCTCACTAATGAGTTGGTCCCGCAGTGCACATGCGGATGATCACATCAATGAGTTGGTCCCGCAGTGCACATACGCATGTTCTCACTAATGAGTTGGTCCCGCAGTGCACATACGCATGTTCTCACTAATGAGTTGGTCCCGCAGTGCACATACGCATGTTCTCACTAATGAGTTGGTCCCGCAGTGCACATACGCATGTTCTCACTAATGAGTTGGTCCCGCAGTGCACATGCGGATGATCACATCAATGAGTTGGTCCCGCAGTGCACATACGCATGTTCTCACTAATGAGTTGGTCCCGCAGTGCACATACGCATGTTCTCACTAATGAGTTGGTCCCGCAGTGCACATACGCATGATCACATCAATGAGTTGGTCCCGCAGTGCACATACGCATGTTCTCACTAATGAGTTGGTCCCGCAGTGCACATGCGCATGATCACATCAATGAGTTGGTCCCGCAGTGCACATACGCATGTTCTCACTAATGAGTTGGTCCCGCAGTGCACATACGCACGATCTCACGAATGAGTTGGTCCCGCAGAGCACATAAGCATGATCGCATTAATGAGTTGGTCCCGCAGTGCACATACACATAATCGTACGCATTACTGAATTGGTCGCGCGATGTGCATACTTATGATTGCAATGAGTTACTTCCGCAGTGTACATACTTATGATAGCATTAATGAGTTGATCACGCAGTGCACATACTCATGATCACATATACGCATGATCACATCAATGAATTGGTCCCGCAGTGCACATACGCATGTTCTCACTAATGAGATGGTCCCGCAGTGCACATACGGATGATCACATGAATGAGTTGGTCCCGCAATGCACATACGCATGTTCTCACTAATGAGTTGGTCCCGCAGTGCACATACGCATGATTACATCAATGAGTTGGTCCCGCAGTGCACATACGCATGTTCTCACTAATGAGTTGGTCCCGCAGTGCACATGCGCATGATCACATCAATGAGTTGGTCCCGCAGTGCACATACGCATGTTCTCACTAATGAGTTGGTCCCGCAGTGCACATACGCACGATCTCACGAATGAGTTTGTCCCGCAGAGCACATAAGCATGATCGCATTAATGAGTTGGTCCCGCAGTGCATATACACATAATCGTACGCATTAATGAGTTGGTCCCGCAGTGCACATACGTATGATCGCATTAATGGGTTGGTCCCCCAGTGCACATACGCATGATGTCATTAATGAATTAGTCCCGCAGTTTACATACGTGTGATCGCATTATTGAGTTGGTCCAAAAACAAAGGAAACCCATTAGAGCTATGGTACAAATTAATGGTTTTCCCTTTGTTCTTGCTTTTGATATAATTTTCATAAACCTGAAGGTCTGAGCCTAACCCGTGCTATAAATGCCGGTATATTTCAGCCGTGCTATAAATGACAGATTCGGCATTTATACCATGGTCTACCTAATTTACACGCGCGTAGTGGTAATGTTAAACACACAACCTGTTAATCAAAATGTCAATTACCTGCAATGAATGGCTATATGTATAGCATATTTTCTCGTATGCGATTTATACTGAACTCTCGGGCCTGTGGCCCCCGAGAAGCAGTATGAATCGCATATGCTCGAAAAGAATATGCTATAAATATTACTTATCCCATTACTGAGTTCCTCCACGGAGGAAATTAATAAAATACTGAGTTCCTCCACGGAGGAAATTAATAAAACAGGTCAACAGAAAATGTGTGTCATGCAACAATATTATTGTACCTGTAAATAGACTGATTCAGTGAGAAAATCTGTAAATAGATTGATTCAGTGAAAATGATACCAGGCTTATTCGTGGCTATTACATTTTGATCCGGGTAACACGGTTTAGGACACGAGCCTCATATATTGAATACACGATTAATATTTGAAAAAAACATTCACTTTGGTCTGATCTATAGCTCGTACGCTATAGCTCGTACGATCTTGTTCAAATAATCGATTAGTTGTATTTAGACACGTAACACAGTTGTTGTTATAATTCATATACAGAACTACAGTTATATATAAAACACGTGTATAATCCATAGTGCGGACAACGATAAACCATACCATGGTAAGGTTTAACTGTATTTTCTTACATATATGTGATTTATTGTTTAGTTATTATTATATTTTTAAGAGTAACAACTGTATTACTGCATACGTTTTAAATAAACTTTGCAGTGTAAGTTGCAACTAAACACTACTGCTAATAGTGGTGTATAATGTTAACGATTTTTAGTATTTTAAAGACTATCGGTCAGCCATCTTTGAATAATATTCCATAATATCAGAAACAATATTTATTTGTCAGAAATAGTGCCCTTTATATTCGAAAAGTTTGGTACAATTTTACTCGAAGATGTTTTGTTTTTTATGTTATCACATCATCCAAAATTTGAGCGAGATTCATCCTTTTCAATGTATATGACTATATATATATGTATTTGTCAAAATTATAATGAAATATAGTTTTTAAATGATTTAATTTTATTCAGCATACATTCTCTCACTGATAAACATGGCCGGCTAAACGAAATTTCCTGGTCATAAATGTCGAGCTCACCTGTCCTTGATGTCGGTAGAGGGCTGGCGTGGCGCAGTCGGTAGCGCGGCGGATTTGTAACCGGAGGCCCCGAGTTCAATCCTCCGTGGTGCCACTGAGTTCCGTCGGTGTATTCTTGGGCAAGACACTTTCCCTTAGCTTCGTCCGTCGGATGGGGACATAAACCGGGCGGTCCCGTTTATCGGTCTATCCTCCGAGTACGTTAAAGAACCATAGGAATCTATTTGATAATAAGAGTAGGGCAGGTTCCCGGATTCCTATGTATCTCTGGGGCGGCTCTAAATAACCTAACTGTGTTGATGAGCCGTTAAACAACATTTAATTCAATTCAATTGATGTCGGTACGCTACCACGAGCGCTAGATGTCTATATATTATGCGCTTGATGTCGCTTATTGTCATACTAGACCAATTCATTTTCCATAGGCCTACCTTATAGCTCTAAGCTCTGTACTGAGTTCCCTAATATAGGAAGCTATATTTTTTATTACTTGTTTTGAAAGACCTATCTTAGTTTTATCAAAAAAACATACAGAAGCCATACATTGAGTATGTTTTGAAAAAGCTGTTTGGGTCGGATGGTGCTGACCCACCTACTTGCATGTAGAAACATGAGGAACATGTAAAATATACTTCTTTCTTTGATTATGCAACACATTATGAATACATTGCACAAAAGTATGATTTAACCTTTATAAGTACTCTTCAAAAGTTGAATTTTAATTTTTTAGCAAGATTTTTTAGTTTGTTTACCTTGTCAACCAATCAAAATTAAGAGATTCTGTGTAATAGCTCCGAATTTACCTGGAACTTTTTCCCTGCACGCTGATTGGTTGGTAATCATCAATCCCAGAATCGGTACAATTTTATTGTACCGCTATTGAATTCAGTCAAACACTGTTTCTCTTTTTTCCAGGAAATATTCAATAATGGTTGGTGTGTTATGTTTGTCAACGCAATAAGTTTGTGTTTTATAAGTTAAAAGTTACGACATTCTCTGTCAATACCGTGCGTAGACTGCTCCACAGCGTTTTACTGAAATGTAAGCTGAAATCTGATTGGCTAATAGTAAGGTCAGTCTGACGTGATCTCCATTGCATCATTTAAAAGGACACTGTACATAAATAAATATAGATATAAAAATCGAACAGGAAAAGTAGCATTCAAGGACGACAGTCAACCACAAACACACACAGGGGGAGGGGGTGGGGGCGGGGGTTACACCAGGTTCTAGGGTGCACCAAACCCCGCACTTACCCTACTGTCATCCCAATAAAACGGGACAGTATCAATAATGAAATTCCCGCCATGAACTATTCTCTAAGGAACAAGGCAGCATGAATAGGCAATATAAGTAAAACATAAAGATGCTCGTGTATATATAAATACAAAAAAAAACAATAGGCTAGAAAGCCACAGAGAATGTAACCAATGACTTGGCAGACGCCAGAGCAACAAGAGGACAAATCATACACCAGGTTCTAGGGTGCACCGAACCCCGCACTTACCCTACTGTCATCCCAATGAAACGGGACAGTGTAAATAATGAAATTCCCGCCATGAACTATTCTCTAAGGAACAAGGCAGCATGAATAGGCAATATAAGTAAAACATAAAGATGCTCGTGTATATATAATACAAAAAATTACAATAGCCTAGAAAGCCACAGAGAATGTAACCAATGACTTGGCAGACGCCAGAGCAACAAGAGGACAAATCATTGAGGGCACGACAAAGCATCAAACAACATCGTCCTTTTGGGCTTTAGGTAGACGTCATCATAGGGTCCACAGCCTGTCCTGTCATCGCACAATTAAAGAGGAAAGCATAGTGGCGAACTGTATCCTTATGTTTCATAGCCTCTTTTGATAAACCTTTTAACAAGTTTAGTATGAAAGTGATCATGGCCAAGAAGGTCTTCATCTTCAAAGTTGTCCTTCATATATTAAGTAAGCAAATATCTTTCTGATTTTTGTTCAGTGGCTGTATGCATAAAAACTAGATACTAGTCCAAATAAGTCTGAAGTAATGAATTCGTCAATTAAAAAATAAGGTTTTAGTAATTGTTTGTAAACATAGATGGGACCGCAACATTTACATTCATGATGCTTTCGTAAAATCCGATAGCGCATTAGATTTTCATCAAAATATGTCTTTCTTCAAGTCGTTACCGTGTAGCTCAGTCGGTCGGTAACGCGCTCAGCGCTCGTCCGTTTTTACTCGCGAGTGTAATTTTAGTGAGGGCTAAGTTCAACCCCATGCAGCGGTACTTTTTGTTTCTAGTTTGTAAATATTCAAAAATGGTTTCTTTAATAGGAACCATATTTTCAAAATATACATATCCATTTTAAATCTGTATGTAAAAAGACTGGACAGCAACGATAACGGAAGTCTTGTTGATTTCTGAAGATTTTTTAAAATTATTATTATCATATGACGGAATTCATCTGTTAAATGGATGCAGAATGGATATACTATCATTGTATTACCTTCATCCGACCATCAGGCAATCTTTCTTTAATAAGTCGAAATCCAGCGCTCACAAACCTACATCTAGCACACTTTGGACACAGTACGACCGACATCTAACGTCATTCAGTTCAAGCTCCAGCGCTAGACAACCCGACATTTGTAAGCACTTGCACGCAAAACGCATTATCTTCACCAGCTTCCTTTATAACAATGATACTTGCACATATGGGATTGGCAATAAGCTGTATATGTACACTTTCAACTACAAATAAGAGTTTCGTAATATATTTACATCATAACTATAACTGAGTTTCCGTGGCCGTTCCTCAATAATAAACTTTGTTTAACATGGCAGTTTTAGAAAGACGTATCTTAGCTGAAAAGGGACGAAGAACAGTAGGGAAAAAAAAAAACTTTCTTGATTTCCATTATGTTATCCCCTAAAAATCCATTGTTTACGTGTTTTGACATTCATTTTCCCATAATTCAATTGAAAAGAAACCGACATCTGTCGCGCATGCATACCAACATCAATATATCCCAGCGCGTATCCCATACATTGTATATTTATACGAGAGAATCCTGTATACTCTGGCGGTGGCTTTAATCTGATGAGCTTCAATCGTATATGCGTTCGTATATTGTTAGTATTCCCTTTATTTGTTCAGTTTTATGCAAGTGAATACATTGAAATGTTATTGTTCCTATCCATCTGGCTTGCGGAACGTCGGTGGTTCTACCCAGGTGCCCGCCCGTGCACGAAAATTGTCCGGAGGGGCCCCTGGGGTCTTCCTCCACCAGTAGAAGCTGGAAAGTCGCCATATGACCTTAGCTGTTGGTGCGACTACAAAATTCAATTCAATTCAATTCATTGTATGTGTTCGGTGTTGTGATACTTATTCGGAATACAGAGAGTTTTTAATATTCACAGTATGTGTTCAGGGTTGTGCTACTAGTTCTGAATACAGAGTTAGCAGTATGCATTGTATGTGTTCGATGTCATGCTCCTTATTTGGAATACATAGAGTTATTAGTGTTCACCGTATGTGTTCTGTATCATACTAATGTTTATGTTTACACACAGTTGTTTGTATTTACTTTCTATATCCGGTATCGTGCCACTGAATCGGAATAAAGAAGAGAATTGTCAGTATTCACTGTATGTGTTCGGTTTCGTACTACTGATTCGGAATACAGAGCTTTTAATATTCACATTATTAATATGTTCAGGGTTATGCTACTAGTTCTGAATACAGAGTTAGCAGTATGCATTTTATGTGGTCCATGCCTTGCTCCTTATTCGGAATACATAGAGTTATTAGTGTTCACGGTATCATACTAATGATTATGTTTACATATATAGAGTTGTTAGTATTTACTTTCTATATCCGGTATCGTGCCACAGATTAGGAATAAAGAGAATTGTCAGTATTCACTGTATGTGTTCAGTGTCGTTCTACTGATTCGGAATACATAGTGTTGTCAGTGTCCATTGTATGTGTTCGGTGTCGTTCTACTGATTCGGAATACATCTCTCGAGTTCTTAGTATTAACTGTATTATTGTATGTGTTCGGTGTCGTTCTACTGATTCGGAATACATCTCTTGAGTTCTTAGTATTAACTGTATTATTGTATGTGTTCGGTGTCGTTCTACTGATTCGGAATACATCTCTTGAGTTCTTAGTTTTAACTGTATTATTGTATGTGTTCGGTGTCGTTCTACTGATTCGCTCGAGTAGGGTTCAAATCACTCGCTGTTGTTTGAGCCCCTCCTGTCAATAATGTCCCGACGAAGCTCCAGCTGTCAATTATGCCCCTAATTTGTATTAGATCGACGCATATTAACGCTAATATTAGTTACTTCCCGTTGTTTCTATTTTTATCAATTTAAGAGGGGGTAGATATTATTCAACAATTCCGTAGACATAAAATTAAACTCGACAATGACATATTACTTTCTTTAGAATAATAAACGATGAATGCAATATTAAAGCTGTGTTTTTGCTTCTTGTTCCGCGTTAAAATCCGCCAAGCATAATTTTAATTTTGTACTATTTTCATAATAGAAGGTATACTGTGGATATTAATCTAAATTACATGGGGAACATAGTGAACAGTTACTTCCCTTACAATAATGAGCGCGCTCGAAGCAACAAGTTATCAACCGAATGAAAACTTATAAGGAAATATTCTCATTGAATACAAGCATGTTCATAAATGGAATGTTATAATTACTAGTAGTATTCAGGGTCGTAGCTACCTGTGCACTCAGTCAGGATCGTATCTATTTGTGAGCCACTACTCATATGCATTAATTACGAGAGGGCATCGGGACGAATGTGGTGTGTTTAAATTCTACTCTCCGGGATATATATGCACACCGGCGCCCCTACCCGCACCCCGTCTCCCCGACGGGGGCAACTATTTATTGGTACATGAGTAAGACTAGCATAGTATGCAGTTGTATTTTGCATGTCAGGTGTGGGTTCAAATCACTCGCTGTTGTTTGAGCCCCTCCTGTCAATAATGTCCCGACGAAGCTCCAGCTGTCAATTATGCCCCTAATTTGTATTAGATCGACGCATATTAACGCTAATATTAGTTACTTCCCGTTGTTTCTATTTTTATCAATTTAAGAGGGGGTAGATATTATTCAACAATTCCGTAGACATAAAATTAAACTCGACACTGACATATTACTTTCTTTAGAATAATAAACGATGAATGCAATATTAAAGCTGTGTTTTTGCTTCTTGTTCCGCGTTAAAATCCGCCAAGCATAATTTTAATTTTGTACTATTTTCATAATAGAAGGTATACTGTGGATATTAATCTAAATTACATGGGGAACATAGTGAACAGTTACTTCCCTTACAATAATGAGCGCGCTCGAAGCAACAAGTTATCAACCGAATGAAAACTTATAAGGAAATATTCTCATTGAATACAAGCATGTTCATAAATGGAATGTTATAATTACTAGTAGTATTCAGGGTCGTAGCTACCTGTGCGCTCAGTCAGGATCGTATCTATTTGTGAGCCACTACTCATATGCATTAATTACGAGAGGGCATCGGGACGAATGTGGTGTGTTTAAATTCTACTCTCCGGGATATATATGCACACCGGCGCCCCTACCCGCACCCCGTCTCCCCGACGGGGGCAAATATTTATTGGTACATGAGTAAGACTAGCATAGTATGCAGTTGTATTTTGCATGTCAGGTGTCTTTCATTTGTTTCCTGATTGTGTTTCTTTGTTTGTCAGGTGTCTTTCATTTGTTTCCTGATTGCGTTTCGTCCTCAAACATTACGTACCTCGTTTCGCATATACAATGATTGTATCACATCGAGCAAGAGTGTTATGTTTTAATATATGTAATCATCCCGGCGTCGGTGTCCCACATTACATCAAATGTTGCGTGTAAGCTGTGTTTACAAGTTTATATCTCTTACATTTCTTATCCTAGCACAACCAAATTTATGGCTATAAAGTCTAGCATAATCTTAAGGAACCCAAATACGAATAGCCCGTAAACTGTGTCTGTTTCACATACACTTTGTACATTACATGTCTTGTCCTAGCTCTTGAGTAAGTTTAGGAATTGGTTTGCTTATAGTATGTTGTAAAGGGTTTCGTAAGTAAAGTTGTGTTCTACACTTTCTGGGCTCCAATAGAAACCAAATTATGATGGCCCATAAATTGTTCAATAAAGGCAGATCAAGGTATGCGTGTAAGCTGTTGTATATATTTGTATCGATTAAAATATTTTTCTATGTCACCCAAATTTTGCTTTGGGATTATTTATATCACTATTCATATTTTTCATACTTCAGCCATATTGGGTCTCCCTCCTCTCCCTACCTGCCCCCAACAACCCGAAACCTCATCCCCCCCCCCATTTGTCTTGTGTTGTTTTGGTATACCTATGTTCCGCCACCCAACCCCCACAACCATACCCCCACACGAAATCCGTTCTTTTACACATATTTATGTGGTTTTGGTCAATTCTTACACATGTAAACTATGTTGCGACCCTACCCCCACCCTCTACTCGAAACCCGATTTTATTAAATTATTATTATTATTATTATTATTAGTACTACTACATTATTCTGTGTTGTTTTGGTCAATTTCTCCACATATAGCTATGTTGCACCCTCCCCCACCCCCACCCCCCTCCCCTCCCCACGCCCACACACATCACACTAACACCTCACCACCACTCGAAATCCGACTATTGTTTTCTTGTATGTTTTTTTTACATATTTGTGTATGGGTTTGGTCAATTTTACTATGTTGCGCCCACACCCCAACCACTGGAAACCCGATTTTATATTATTTTTTACATATTACTGATTTGTTTTTGTAAATTCTTACACATATAGCTATGTTGTGCCGCCCCCAACTCCCCGCCGCCCCCCACCCCACATTACCACTCCACCCCCACTCGAAACCCGTCAATTCTTACACAAATAACTATGTTACGCCCCCCAACTCGCCCCCCCCCCCCCCCCCCAACCATAATCAGTTTATCAGTAAGTTTTGCCATAAAAGTTGTAATATGTGTAGAATGGCTATGAGTCTTTATGACACAGTTTAGGAGAAATAATTTCACGTATGTGTAATGTCTAGAACCAATCGCCGATTCACCTCTCTATGCATCTCTATGACAACAGAAATTTTTCAAAAACTAATAGAAGAATACATGTTAAACATCGTACATAGATGGATATACTACCTTCAGTACAATACATAGATGAATATACTACCTTCAGTACAATACATAGATGAATATACTACCTTCAGTACAATACATAGATGAATATACTACCTTCAGTACAATACATAGATGAATATACTACCTTCAGTACAATACATAGATGAATATACTTCCTTCAGTACAATACATAGATGAATATCCTACCTTCACTACAATACATAGATGAATATACTTCCTTCAGTACAATACATAGATGAATATACTACCTTCAGTACAATACATAGATGAATATACTACCTTCAGTACAATACATAGATGAGTATACTACCTTCAGTACAATACATAGATGAATATAATACCTTCAGTACAATAATGAAGGGTGAACTTTCCATTAAAACTAAAATAAAATGTGTTGTTGTTAACAGTTGCCTATCTCAGCCTCGAATGACAAATCAACTCATTATATCGTGCGCACGATCATCAAATACAATACACCGTTGTCAACCGGAATAACCGTAATCAAATTTAATACACTGTACACAACGTATAGTCTAACAATGCATCAACAGACCAAAGATAAATACAGATCAATTTCGGATTAAAGGGACACATGGCAGTCTTGAGTTTTATGCAAATATTAAGTGTGTGTGTGTGTGTGTGTGTGTGTGTGTGTGTGTGTGTGTGTGTGTGTAGTTCTAAGGTTTAACTTTCCTCCACCAACATACTCGATAAGTTACGCAAATATTAAAATTTGCTCCTCGATTTACTCTGCGTCATTTTGACTTCATATATATTGCATATAATTAAATAAAGAATTGAGATTTCAATTTCTTCATTATTTTATCATTGTTTTAAATATGTTATTGGTGCAATATTATAAAAAGTTGGTAATTTGTAAAAATAATTTATTTGAACTGTTCTAACAATTAATGTTAATGTTTGAACAAATGCAAGTTAAGAGAAAAGCTAACTGCACGTTTTTAAAAAAATCAAGATTGCCGTGTGTCCCTTTAAAACTGATAAAAAATTTTTTTAATAAAAATCACTACCTGCCCCAAATTGTACTCTTAATTTATCTGAGATTTTAAAAATAATGTTATATCGCCGCATGCCCGAGTTTCTATACCCGCCCCGCCCACCAACCCAACAGCTCTTGTTATTAAACATAAATGAAGACTGACTGTACTGTTTATATAGGGCAGTTATAAGGCTAGATGTGTGAAAAGTACTGAGAAAAAAAGTACTGTAACCTGTTGATCTTGTTTGTGACGACATTAATGGCACTACCTGTTGATTTTCAGCTCTGGTGTTAGATTGCTTTTTATTTCCCCCCTAATAATATCGACTCTAGCTCAGGGATGGAAGTACCAGTTGTAGAGGCTACCTGTAGATCCTTTGTCCATGGGAACTCAGCTCTAGCTTATGATATTGTCTCCGAGTACAGTACTAACGCAAAATGTTGAGCTGAAGCTGTTATATTGTCACTATGGTCATTATTTCATCACTTCATATGTTAATAAGTTCCCTGATGATACATGTAGCTGTCATACACGTCAGTGGGTGTTAGTGTCCCTGTGTTTGTCACAGACGTCTATTATTAGTAGAGTCCCTGTGGAAGCTACAGACGATAGCTGTTAACAGAGCCCCTATGGATGTCACATACGTCAGCTGTTGATAGTGACCATGTGGATGTTAAAGACGCCAGCTGTTGATACTATATCTGTTGATGTCACAGACACCACTTATTGATAGTGTCCATAAGGACATTACTAACGCTGGCTATTAATTTTGCCATTGAGGACAGTACTAACGCTGGCTGTTGAAATTGTCCATGAGGACAGTACTAACGCTAGCTGTTGACATTGCCCCTGAGGACAGTACTAACGCTAGCTGTTGATATTTCCCCTGAGGACAGTACTAGCGGTAGATATTACCCCTTAGGACAGTAATAACGCTAGCTGTTAATATTGGCCTTGAGGACACTACTTACGCCAGCTGTTGATATTGCCCATTAGGACAGTACTAACGCTAGCTGTTGATATTGCCCCTGAGGAAAGTACTAGCGGTAGCTGTTGATATTGCCCCTTAGGACAGTACTAACGCTAGCTGTTAATATTGGCACTGCGGACACTACTTACGCAAGCTGTTGATATTGCCCATTAGGACAGTACTAACGCCAGCTGTTGATATTGCCCATTAGGACAGTACTAACGTTAGCTGTTGACATTGCCCCTGAAGACAGTACTAACGCTAGCTGTTGATATTGCCCCCTGAGGACAGTACTAGCGGTAGATATTACCCCTTAGGACAGTAATAACGCTAGCTGTTAATATTGGCCTTGAGGACACTACTTACGCCAGCTGTTGATATTGCCCATTAGGACAGTACTAACGCTAGCTGTTGATATTGCCCCTGAGGAAAGTACTAGCGGTAGCTGTTGATATTGCCCCTTAGGACAGTACTAACGCTAGCTGTTAATATTGGCACTGCGGACACTACTTACGCAAGCTGTTGATATTGCCCATTAGGACAGTACTAACGCCAGCTGTTGATATTGCCCATTAGGACAGTACTAACGTTAGCTGTTGACATTGCCCCTGAAGACAGTACTAACGCTAGCTGTTGATATTGCCCCCTGAGGACAGTATTAACGGTAGCTGTTGATATTGCCCCTTAGGAGACTGCCTTAGGACAGTACGGTCGCTAGCTGTTGATATTGGCCCTGAGGAAACTACTTACGCCAGCTGTTGATATTCCTCATTAGGAGTGTACTAACGCTAGCTGTTGATATGGTCCTTGAGGACACGACTTACGCCAGCTGTTGATATTGGCCCTGAGGAAACTACTAACGTCAGCTGTTGATATTGCTCTTTATGAGTGTAGTATATCTTGCTGTTTATATGGCCCCTGACGACATTAATAACGTTGGCTGTTGATATGGCCCCTGAGGGCAGTACTAACGCCGAATGTTGATATTGCATCTGAGGGCAATACTAACGCTGGCTGTTAATTTTGCCACTGAGGACAGTGCTAAAGCTGGTTGTTGAAATTGTCCATGAGGACAGTACTAACGCTAGCTGTTGACATTGCCCCTGAGGATAGTACTAACCGTAACGCTAGCTGTTGATATTGCCCCTGAGGACACTACTAGCGTCAGCGGGTTGATATTGCCCCTGGGGACACTACTTTCGCCAGCTGTTGATATTGCCCATTAGGACAGTACTAACGCCAGTTGTTCATAATTGTTCTTAGGGCACTACTTACGCCAGCTGTTGATATTGCCACTAAGGACATTGTTATCGCTGGCTGTTGATATGGCCCCTGAGGACAGTGCTATCGCTGGCTGTTGATATTTCCCGTTGGGACAGTACTAACTCTAGCTGTTGATATGTCCCCTAGGGACAGTACTAACCTTGGCTGTTGTTATGGCCCCTGGGGACAGTGCTATCACTGCCTGTTGATATTGCCCCTGAGGACAATACTAACGGCAGCTGTTGATATTGGCCATGAGGACACTATTTACGCCAGCTGTTAATATTGCCCCTAAGGACAGTACTAACTTTGGCTGTTGTTATGGCCCCTGCGGACAGTGCTATCACTGGCTGTGGATATTGCCCATGAGGACAGTACTAACTCCAGCTGTTGATACTGGCCGTGAGGACACTACTTACGCCAGCTGTTGATATTGCCCCTAAGGACATTGCTATCGCTGGCTGTTGATATGGGCCCTGAGGACACTGCCTACGCCAGCTGTTGATATGGCCCCTGGTGACAGTGCTATCACTGGCTGTTGATATTGCCCCTGAGGACAGTACTAACGCCAGCTGTTGATATTGGCCCTGAGGACACTACTTACGCCAGCTGTTCATATTGCCCCTAAGGACATTGCTATCGCTGGCTGTTGATATGGCCCCTGAGGACAGTGCTATCGCTGGCTGTTGATATTTCCCCAGAGGACAGTACTAGCGCTGGCTGTTGATATTGTCCATGAGAACAGTACGAACGATAGCTGTTTATATTGCACCTGAGGACAGTACTTACGTCATCTGTTGACATTGACCCAAAGGACAGTACTAACGCTAGCTGTTGATATTGTCCCTTAGGACAGTACTACCGTTAGCTATTGATATTGCTCCATAAGACAGTGGTACTGAGGACGTACGCCAGCAGTTGATATTGCCTCTGAGGACAGTACTAACGCAAGCTGGTGACATTGGCTCTGAGGAAACCACTTACGCCAGCAGTTGATACTGCCTCCGAGGACAGTACTAACGCTAGCTGATGATATTGCCCTAAGGACAATACTAGCGTTAGCTGTTGATATTGCCCCTTAGGGCAGTACTAACGCTAGCTGTTGATATGGCCCCTAGGGACAGTACTAGGGTACCTGTTGATATTGCCCTTAGGACAGTTCTAACGCTAGCTGTTGAAGTTGGCTCTGAGGACAGTACTGACGCTAGCTGTTGATACTGCCCCAAAGGACAGTATTAACGTTAACTTTTGATAAGGCCCCTGGGGACAGTGCTATCGCTGGCAGTTGATATTGCCCCTAAGGACAGTACTAGCGTTAGCTGTTGATATTGTCCCTTAGGACAGTACTAACGCTAACTGTTGATATAGGCCCTGAGGACACTGCCTAGGCCAGCTGTTGATATTGCCCGTTAGGACAGTACTAACGCTAGCTGTTGATATGGCCCCTAGGGACAGTACTAACTGTGGCTATTGTTATGGTCCCCTTAGGACATTGCTATCGCTGGCTGTTGATATTGCCCCTAAGGGCAGTTCTAACGCCAGCTGTTGATATTGCCCCTTAGGACATTGCTATCGCTGGCTGTTGATATTGCCCCTAAGGACAGTTCTAACGCCAGCTGTTGATATTGGCCCTGAGGACAGTACTGACGCTAGCTGTTGATACTGTCCCAAAAGACAGTACTAACGTTGGCTGTTGATATGGCCCCTGGGGACAGTGCTATCGCTGGCTGTTGAAATTGTCCATGGGGACAGTTCTAACGCTAGCTGTTGACATTGCCCCTGAGGATAGTACTAACGCTAGCTGTTGATATTGACCCTGAGGACAGTAGTGGCGGTAGCGGGTTGATATTGCACCTTAGGAAATTACTAACGGTAGCTGTTGATATTGACCCTGAGGATACTACTTCCGCCAGCTGTTGATATTGCCAATTAGGACAGTACTAACACCAGCTGTTGCTAAAGGCTCTTACGCCAGCTGTTGATAATGCCCCTAAGGACATTGCTATCGATGGCTGTTGATATGGCCCCTGAGGACAGTGCTATCGCTGGCTGTTGATATTTCCCGTTAGGACAGTACTAACTCTAGCTGTTGGTATGTCCCCTAGGGACAGTACTAACGCTAGCTGTTGATATTGGCCCTGAGAACACGACTTACGCCAGCTGTTGATATTGCCCCTGAGGACAGTACTGACGCTGGCTGTTGATACTGCCCCAAAGGACAGTACTAACGTTGGCTGTTGTTATGGCCCCTGGGGACATTGCTATCACTGGCTGTTGATATTGCCCCTGAGGACAATAATAACGGCAGCTGTTGATATTGGCCCTGAGGACACTACTTACGCCAGCTGTTCATATTGCCCGTAAGGACATTGCTACCGGTGGCTGTTGATATGGGTCCTGAGGACACTGCCTACGCCAGCTGTTGATATTGCCCGTTAGAACAGTACTAACTCTAGCTGTTAATATGGCCCCTAGGGTCAGTACTAACTTTGGCTGTTGTTATGGCCCCTAGGGACAGTGCTATCACTGGCTGTTGAAATTGCCCATGTGGACAATACTAACGGCAGCTGTTGACATTGGCCCTGAGGACACTACTTACGCCAGCTGTTCATATTACCCCTAAGGACATTGCTATCGCTGGCTGTTGATATAGGTCCTGAGGACACTGCCTACGCCACCTGTTGATATTGCCCGTTAGGACAGTAATAACTCAGGACAGTACTTATGCAAGCTGTTGAAATTTCACCCAAGGAGTGTACTAATGCTAGCTGTTGATATTGCCCCTAAGGACAGTACTAGCGTTAGCTGTTGATATTGCCTCGGAGGACAGTACTGACGCCAGCTGTTGATATTGCCCATTAGGACAGTACTAACGCCAGCTGTTCATAATTGTTCTTAGGGCACTACTTACGCCAGCTGTTGATATTGCCCCTAAGGACATTGCTATCGCTGGCTGTTGATATGGCCCCTGAGTACAGTGCTAGCACTGGCTGTTGATATTTCCCGTTAAGACAGTACTAACTCTAGCTGTTGATATGGCCCCTAGGGACAGTACTAACTTTGGCTGATGTTATGGCCCCTCGGGACAATGCTATCACTGGCTGTTGATATTGCCCATGTGGACAATACTAACGGCATCTGTTAATATTGGCCCTGAGGACACTACTTACGCCAGCTGTTGATATTGCCCCTAAGGACATTGCTATCGCTGGCTGTTGATATGGGTCCTGGGGACACTGCCTACGCCAGCTGTTGATATTGCCCGTTAGGACAGTAATGACTCTAGCTGTTGATATGGCCCCTAGGGACAGTACTAACTTTGGCTGTTGTTATGGCCCCTGGGGACAGTGCTATCACTGGCTGTTGATATTGCCTCTGAGGACAGTACTAACGCTAGCTGTTGATATTAGCCCTCAGGACACCACTTATGCCAGGTGTTGATATTGCCTCGGAGGACAGTACTGACGCAAACTGTTGATATTGCCTCGGAGGACAGTACTAGCGTTAGCTGTTGATATTGTTCCTTAGGACAGTATTAACGCCAGCTGTTGATATGGACCCTGAGGACACTGCCTATGCCAGCTATTGATATTGCCTCTGAGGACAGTACTGACGCTAGCTGTTGATATTGACCCTGAGGACACCACTTACGCCAGCTGTTGATATTGCCTCGGAGGACAGTACTAACGTTAGCTGTTAATATTGCCCCTTAGGTCAGTACTAACGGTCGCTGTTGATATGGGCCCTGAGAACAGTGCCTACGCCAGCTGTTGATATTGCCCGTTAGGACAGTACTAACGCTAGCTGTTGATATTGCCCCTGAGGACACTACTTACGCCAGCTGTTGATATTGCCCCTATGGACAATACTAACGTTGGCTGTTGATTTTGCCCCTTAGGCCAGAATTCATGCTGGCTTTTGATATTGCCCCCGAAGATAGTACCAATGCTGTCTGTCTGTATTATGCATGATAACAGTACTAACGCTAGCTGTTCATATTGGCCCTGATGACACTACTTACGGCAGCTGTTGATATTGCCCCTGAGGACACTACTTACACCAGCTGTTGATATTGCCCCAAAGGACAATACTAACGTTGGCTGTTGATATTGTCCATGAGAACAGTACTAATGCTGGCTGTTGATATTGCCCCTGAGGACAGTACTAAAAAAAACGCTGTCTGTTTTCATTGTGCATTAGAACAGTACTAACGCTAACTTTTGATAGTATCCCTATGTATTTTAAGACGATAACTGTTGATAGTGACCATGTTAAAGGCACTAGATGTTGGTAGTTTCCATATGGACAGTACAGATGCTAGCTGTTGATAGGTTCCCTGTGGATTTTACAGAGTATCAGTCGATTGATTCGCTATGTATGTTACAGACGTTAGCTGTCGAATGTGTCACTATGAATGTTACAGCAGATAGCGGTTGATATTGTCTCTGTGGGTGTTTTAGAAGCTGTCTGTTCATACGACATAGTGATCCTGTTGATGTCACAGACGCTAGTTTGACCCTGTGAATGTTACAGATATTATCTGATGATAGTGTCCTTCCTGTACATTTAACAAACGCCACCTATTGGTAGTGTCATAGTGGGAGTCACTAACGCCAGCTGTTGATAGAGTCCAGGTGCATGTCACAGACGGCAGCTGTTGATATTGTCCATGTGGATGTCACCGACGCTAGCTGTTCATAGACCCCCCGTGAACACATTCAACCTGTTGATAATGTCCATGAGAACAGTACTAACGTTAGCTGTTGAAAGTGTCCCTGTGGATGTTTGAGATATTACATGTTTATAGTGTCCCAGTGGATGTTCCAGACGACAGCTGTTGATAGTGTCCCTGTGCATGTCATACACGCCATCTGTTGATAGTGTCCCTGTGATCCGTTACATACGATACCTGTTGATAGTGTACCTTTCATTATCATAGACACCAGCTGTTGATAGAGTTCCCGTGGATGACACAGACGCCAGCTGTTGATAGAGTTCCTGTCGATGTTACATACTATAGCAGATGATAGTGTGCCTGTGAATGACACAGACGCCAGCTGTTGATAGCGTCCTTTTGGATGTTACAGACGATAACTTTTGATAGTGGCAATATCAACAGCTACGTTTAATACCAACATCTTAGTAATGTCCTAAAGGGCAATATCAACAGCTAGAATTAGTACTGTCCTCAGGGGCCATATCAACAGCTGGTGTTATTACTGTTCTAAGGGCCAATATCACCAGCTAGGTTGGAAACTGTCCTCAAGGGCAATATATATCAATAACTGGCGTTAGTAACGTCCTAAAGGGCAATGTCAACTGCTAGCGTTAGTACTGTCACCAAGGGCCGTATTAACATCTAGCGTTAATACTGTCCTATGGGCCAATATCAACAGCTGGCGTTAGTACTGTCCTCAGGGGCTATATCAACAGCTAGGTTTATTACTTTCCTCAAGGGGCAATATCAACAGCTAGGGTAAATACTATCTTAAGGAGCAATATCAACAGCTGGCGTTAGTACCGTCCTCTGGGGCCATATCAACAGCTAGTTTTAGTACTGTCTCTAGGGGCAATATCAACAGCTAGCGATAGCACTGTCCTCAGGGTCTATAGGTAGCTTATTGACAGATGCCGTCTGTATTGTCTGTAGGGTCATTGTTGACAGATGCTCCCTTTATTGTCCGCAGGGACCTTATTGACAGATGGCGTCAGTATTGCCTATAGGGACCTTATTGACAGATGGCGTCAATATTGTCTATAGGGGCATTATTGACAAAGTCCATCTGTACTGTTTAAAGGGACCTTACTGACAGATGCCGTCTGTTTTGTCCATAGTGGCGTTATTGACATATGCCTTCTGTATTGTCTATAGGGACCTTATTGACAAATGCCGTCTGTATTGTCTATAGGGAGCTTATTGAAAGATGCCCTATGTATTATCTGTAACGGCATTAACGTTTATAAATAGGGACCATTTTGACAGGTAGCATCAGTTTTTTTCTATTGGGACCTTATTGAAAGATTGTGTCATTATTGTCTGTAGGTACCTTACTGACAGATGATGCCAGTATTATTGATTGGGACCTTATTGGCTGATAGAGTCAGTATTTTCGTAAGGGACCTTATTGACGGATAGTGTTTTTTTTACAATAGGGAAGACCGTATTGACAGATGTCAATATGGAACTTATTAACAGATGTCAATAGGGACCTTAATGACACATTTTCTTAAGGGACCTTATTAGCAGATGTTTTTTGTTTTGCCAATAGGGGCCTTATTGACAGATGTCAATAAGGACCTTATTGACAGATAGAGTCAGCATTTCCTAAAAAATGGTGTTTCTTTTGTCAATAGGGACTATATTGAGAGATGTCAATAGGGACCTTTTTGGCAGATAGAGTCATTATTGTCTTAAGGGACCTTATTGGCACATGGTGTTTGTTTTGTCAACATGGACCTTATTGACAGATTGACAGATGACAGGGAGCTTATTGAAAGATGCCGTATGTATTATCTGTAGCGGCATTATTGACAGATGCCGTCTGTACTGTTTATAGGGACCTTATTGACAGATGGCGTAAGTATTGTCTACAGGGACCTTATTGACATATGCCGTCTGTATTGTCCATAGGGACCTTATTGACAGATGTCGTCTGTGTTGTCCATAAGGGCATTATTGACAGATGCCGCCTATATTGTCTATAGGGACCTTATTGACAAATTCCGTCTGTATTGTCTATAGGGAGCGTATTGAAAGATGCCGTATGTATTATCTGTAACGGCATTATTGACAGATGCCGTCTGTACTGTTTATAGAGACCTTAGTGACAGATGGCGTAAGTTTTGTCTATAGGGACCTTATTGGCAGATGCCGTCTGTATTGTCCATAGGGACCTTATTCACAGATGTCGTCTGTATTGTCTATTGCGATCTTATTGGCAGATGGCGTCAGTATTGTCTATATGGCCATTAGTGACAGATTGCGTCTGTATTGTCGATAGGGGCATTAATAACAGATGCCGTATGTATGGTCTATAGGGACGTTATTGACAGATGACGTCTATATTGTCTATTGCGACTTTATTGGCAGATGGCGTCAGTATTGTCTATAGGGGCATTAGTGACAGATGGCGTCTGTATTGTCGATAGGGGCATTAATGACAGATGCCGTATGTTTTGTCAACATGGACCTTATTGACAGATTGACAGATGGCGCCAGTATGGTCTGTAGGTTCGTTATTGACAGACATAGTCTGTGTTGTCTGTAGAGATCATATTGACACATGGCGTAAATATTGTTGAAAGGAAACTTATTGATAGATGGCGTCATTATTTTACATAGGTACATTGTTGACAAATGAAGTATGTATTGGATACAGGTACCTTAGTGACAGATGATGTTGGTATTGTCCAAAGAAACCTTATTGACAGATGGAGTTCTTATTGTATAAACGATCCCAATTGATGGATTGTGCCTATATTGACTATAAGGACCGTATTGACAGATTACGTACACACTGTCTATAGGGACCTTTTTGACAGATGGTGTCAGTATTTTCAATAGGGACGTTATCGACAGATGACGTCAGTATGGTCTATATGGACCATATTTACAGGTGGCGTCATTACTGTTGATAGGGTATCTTATCGACAAATGGCGTCAATATTGTTGATAGAGACCTTAGTGACAGATCGCGTCAGTATTGTATATATGGACCTTATTGACAGATTTTGCCATCATTGTTGATTGGGACCTTATTGACAGATAGCCTCAGTATTTTCTATCAGGAACTTATTAAGAGAGTGTGCTTGTTTGGTCAATAACAATGTTATTGATACATGGAGTTAGTGTGATATATACGGATCGAGTCTGTATTGTGCATAGGGACCTTATTGACAGATGTATAGCAAATAGGGACCATAGTGACATGTGGCGTCAGTTTTTTTAATTTTGGGACCTTATTGAAAGATTGTGTCATTATTGTCTATAGGGACCTTATTGAGAGATGGTGTCAGTAGTGTTGATTGGGACCTTATTGGCAGATAGAGTCAGTATTGTCTTAATGGACCTTATTGACAGATTGTGTTTGTTTTGTTTATAGGGACTTTATTGACAGACGGCGTCAATATGATCTGAATGGACGTGTGTTGTCTTTATTGGCACATGGCGTAAGTATTGTTGAAACGGACCGTATTGGTAGATGGCGTCATAATTGTCCATAGGGACCTCGTTGATAAATGAAGTGTGTATTGCGTACAGGTACCTCAGTGACAGATGGTGTGGGTATTTTCCATAGAGACCTTATTGACAGATGGAATTCATATTGTCTATAGGGACCTAATTGACAGACGGCGTCAGTATTGTTGAAAAGGACCTTATTGACAGATGACGTCAGTATTGTGTATATGGACCTTATTGACAGATGGCGCCGGAGTTGTTGCTTGCGACTTAATTGACAGATAATGTTTGTTTTTTCACTAAGGACCTCACTAAGGACCTTATTGACAGATGTCGTTTATACTGTCCTCTGGGGCAATATCGACAGATAATCTTACTACTTTCCTGGTGCAATATCTACAGCCAGTTACCGTTAGTACTGTCCTCAGGGGCAATGTGAACAGCTAGTGTCGGTATAGTCCTAAGGGAAAAATTATCGGCTTTGGTCACTTCCTTGATGAGCGAAAGTGATATATTCAAAACCTGTGATATTTAATCTTTAAACGGTGTCTCACCAGTGTGTACGAGTATGCTGCCTCTATTCCCTAATCTGAGAATAGTGGGCAGAGTATATTCCCCCACCCTCCCACAACACACCCGAATATTTTGCTTACTTAATGTGTGAATCACCTATACATGTGAACATGATTGGAATAATAGAAATAGGTATAGAAATCGAATAGGAATTGCAGCTTTCACAAAACACAGTAAACCCCAAAACACGCAAACAAGAAGGCAAAAGTAATAATAAATGCAAACTACATCACAAACTCAAAAGGGTTAACAATAATAAGAACTAAGAATATAACAATAATATTCACCAAGTCACACTTTACTTAAGAGATCAAATGCTTGCATAAAAAAACCTACTGGTAACTTATAAAGCCAGAAGAAAGGTATGCTATTAAGCAATAGGCTATTTTATATGATCAGCTTTAATATAATAATGATATTGTTTTAAATCATGTGACAATACTGTCCTAAGGGCAAAAAAAAGGATACAGTCAGTACTAAACTCTGCAATAATATCACCTGCTAGCTTCAATCGCTCATTACTGTGCTCTAGGACAATATCAACATATAGCGTCAGTAAAGTTCTTAATGACAAACTAAATTACTTCGGTCACATCCTTGATACGCGAAAGTGACGATATATTCATAACCTGTGATATTTAATCTTAAACGGTTTCTCACCAGTGTGTATGCAGCACATGAAATCCGAGAGTGATGGGCAGAGTATTCCACCCCCCCCCCCACCTCCACTCCACCCCCTCCCGCATTCACCCACCCTTCCCGAATAGTTTGCTCAATGTATGTGTTGATCACCTGTACATGTGAACATGCTTGGATAATATCACTAAGAATATAACAAGAGTATTCCGCAATTCACAATATTTAAGTAAGAAATAAAATGCTTGTATGCAAACATAAACCTGCTGGTAGTTTATAAAGCCAGAAGAAAGTAGGGCAATTAAGCGGCAGTTTGTTTTTAATGATCTGCTTTAATATAATAATTGTATTCTTTTAAATCATGTGTCAGTACTGTCCTCAGTGGGAAAAAAATCGGATACGGTTAATACTAAACTCTGCGAAAATATCACCTACTAGTTTCCATTGCTTCAGTACTGTACTTAAAGACAATATCAACAGCTAGCGTCAGTAAACTCCTGAACGGTTAATTAAACTAATTAGGTCACTTCCTTGATACGCGAAAGGGACAATATATTCATAACTTGTGATATTTAATATTAAACGGTTTCTCACCAGTATGTATGTATATGCATAGTTGTCTTTTCGTTTACCTTACCGTTATGTTTTTTTCTAAATGAGACCTTTAGTTGACCGTTAATTACTAGGACAAGGTACTGTGAAACGTGTGCCCTCATTCGATGGAGATTTTAAGCCGTTGAACAGTCCCATGTACAGGATGTATTTGCTCATTATAGATCTTGATGAAATTATGTATTACTCAGTGACGCAAAATACACGTAGAGCCTTCCTTGGAAACGACGTTGTCATGATAATTGGATTTAAGTTCGTGCAATATTAAAAATTAGGAACTGACTGGGTCAGCACCTCTCCCCCTAATCTGAAAAGGGTGGGCAGAGTATGCCCTCTCCATCCTCATATACCCTACATGAATATTTTGCTTATATTACGTGTTAATTCCCAATGCACGTGTACGTGGTTTGATAAGGTAACATATTATTCGTGAATTCACATGTACTTAAGAAATCATGTTCTTCCAAATAAACCGACAGGTATATTATAGAAGAAAGAGGTTATAATTAAGCTAAATGACTTTTTGTTTTTAAAAACAGTAAGTGATATTGTCTAGGCGATGTGAGAGTTGTCTCTAGCATCGAGCCGTTACGTATAATTATTTTAAACAGTAGGCGATTGTGTGTATTCATGCAGGAGAAAAGCCAGCTAAGTCACATGTATTACGTTTTTCTTTCGTTAAATGATAGAATATATTATTTCTCCTTTCTATTCATATTTATCGGCTTATATAGCAGTTGATTCGAATGCACTAGTATCTTCTAATTAGGAATTAGTAACTTCGTTGGAAATACGAATTAGCTTCACACACGTCAAAAAGGGCATACACATACATATGCACGATTAATGGGTAATGGGTAGTACAATAAGAAAACAAGTTCTTATCAAGCATTATTTAGTACATAAAACCATGGACATATATACTCATATCCATGCTAATCAGAAAATGGTATTTCTCCTGTATACACATATACATCGGGTGGTATAGGAGTCAATTAGGCAGAAATAACTTATACTTTACTAAAATGAGTAACTAGTGCTATGCGGAAACTTAAAGGACAGTATATACATCTATCTCATCACCTAGACATTATCACTAAATATTTTTAATCGAAAAATAACTGAATATCTTAACTTTTGTCGCTTATACGGCTTCTCCTCTGTATGTATACTCAAATATGACTACTGTTTTAAAAAGAAATTAACGGATGACAGAACCATCCTATTTCTTTTGTAAACTGATATGCATCGTCTGGTACAGGAGGGAATTATGCACTAATACCTTCTACTGAACTAAATTCGGTATACAGAAATTTATTTTTAAACTGTATGTGAATATGATTATTCATATAATACGTCAAATTCAATACGCAATATGTGACCTGTACACATTATGTGATAATACCATCACACAATGCATTGTCATGGTCGACGCATGTATGCGACTGCTGCGTTCTGTAACTTAAAAGAGTATGAGAGTAGACCTTTGGAAACGACAGAACACGATACATATGCAATATTGCTGTCTCAGTTTGATTGTTCTTGGACAGTAGTGAAATATGCTAGCTACCGCTCACTCACCCTAGTGCCGGGTATAGCAGAACTTAATATTCATAAAACAATAGTATATACGTTTAACCGTCCCAGTATCTAACACAACTGTATGCCCCGAAGAGCAAAATAAACAAAATGGAATTTAGTTGCTCCAGCGGTTATGAAGCCTGCGTATCAAAAGTAACAGCCGAAAGACTCAATTAAAAAGCAGACAACATATCCTATGAGTGGTTAAACAATACCAATAGCCTTTTATCGACCGGAGTAGTGGGACCACCGAATCGAAAATTAAGTATAGAAAAAAAAGCAATTGAAAATGTACCACCGATATCTAAATATAAATATCGGGCTCAAATCTCCAAAGATCAAATAAATAACATTGCGTCAGAACCGTAACTACGCTGAGACATAAAGCACGCACTTACGCACTTACGCACGCACTCACGCACACACGCACACAAACACACACACACACACACACATACGCACATACACACATACACACATACACACATACACTTACACATACATACTTTCACACATACATACTTTCATATATACATAAATAAAGATAAATAAAACTAAATAAATAATTAAATACAACATTCATGTTTAATCACAATGTTATTGATTCTTGAACCAGAGACTCCTTTTTCTGTAATCGGGAAAGTAATGAGACATGGCTTCTAATAGACAATTAATGAATTATATCTCTATAAGTGAAGGCAACATATAACTGTAGTAGGACATATATAATACCACCAAGCATCAGACATACCAATGATACCAACATAAGGAAATGAAGACATTAACCGATAGTGAAAACTAGTTCATTTAATGATACTAGTATATGCAAACATATATTGAAAATCAAAGGTAATATACCTCCCATGATCAGTGCTATACAAAGTGGTCTGTGGAACCGTATTTGAGCAAGACAGAATTACGCACACGTGTACCTCATTACGTGGTCCCGCCTTAATACCATTACACGATGGGAAACCTTATATTAGCAGGATTGTATAACGAATATTTTTGACATTAAAACACGTTTAAAAACATGTTTTACTGAATTAACGCGATAACCTGTTTACAATTACCTATTAAATGTTTTAATTTTACAATATACACTTTTTTAAAGCCAAAATTAAGGTGTTATTTCATACCCCAGCCAACCCCGATTTCACTTCTTGGAGACGGGGTTAGATGGGTATGAACGTTAATACTCGGACCGCGTCATGTAATTCGGTCGAATTAAGGACACGTGTCTAATTCATTGGAAAAAACATATTAGGGACACATGTGGTCCAAGTCCGGTGCATGATCTCACCAACCGTATTACGTACACAAGTGAATAATTGTGTTTGTGCTTTATAAATACACGAGTTATTTAAGTATCAACTTTGGTCGGACACCCGCACCACCCCATAACATTTAGAAACAGTGACCTAGATTATCACCAAGGCGGGCGCCCCTTAACCTGCAGAGCCTTAACCTGCTCTGCAGGGGTTGATGACCTTCGAAATGGTACTTTTTGCAAATCTTAAGAAAATATAAAAACCGGTAAAAAATAAGCTGATTAAAGTTTATAAAGACCTGAGCATTAAATAATTAATGCCTGCCACCATATGAAACAACTCTCTGAATACTCGTCTAACGGTGTATGCCCGAATGGGATATTTACTCCCATACTACATACACCAAGAAATGACATACATTTTAATGTAATGTTAATTTTAATATTTCTATACCCGTACAGAAAAGAAATCTCGCAGACTAAAATTGTATAATTTGGAAAGATCAAAGAATATATTAACTGCATACGTGTAGGTATGATAATTAGAGAAATGTGGCAGTCGGCTTTTCCGATAAGATACTTGCTGCGGCACATCATGCAACAGCTGATTGAATATTTACCGTGAGATTTGTAAAGAGTTTCTCACCAGGTGTTAAAAATAGTAGGTAATCGATTGGATGAGATCAATTTAAAAACTGACTATATATCGAGACGGACTTAGTTACGAAATGCAGTCGAATGTTTTCATTCTGATGGTTGGTTCTTAAAGTATTTAGGCACTCTTCTGTTTTTTGGCAAATACAACTAAAACAATAGTTATCAAATAATGTTCAGTGACCTAATGCTTATTCTTTCTGAATAATTCATTGGGAACAGTTTGGTAAAAACCAGTTTAAGCACGTATTTTTGAAGTACAAAGAGATACTGTTAGAAGCTATTCTGTTTAATGAAAATCGGGTACTAACCCCGTGAATAGCTATAATAAACGGGTACTAACCCCAGAAAAACGGGTACTAACCCCGATTGACAGTAATATATGTACTTCCAAAATAACGCCTCGATTTCAAACATTATGTTGATAATGGGGATAGACAGTTAAACGGCTGACTTAATATAGCCTGGTACCAACCCAGCGTCAGTCTGTCTATTTAATATAGGTTATTCTTAAGAAAATAAATAATAACAATACAGAAGAGGCAATTTACTTTAATGTGATTAAAAGGCTGACTTAATATAGTCTGGTACCAACCCAGCGTCAAGCCAAATATAACGTAACTTCAATGTGATTAACGACTGACTTAATATAGTCTGGTACCAACCCAGCGTCAGTCTGCCTATTTAGTATAGGCTACTTTTAGGAAAAGAAACAGTAACTAGAAAGAAGAGAAAATTAAATTTAATGTGATTACACGGCTGACTAAATATAGTCTGGTACCAACCCAGCGTCAAGCCAAACATTAAACAATCTTTAATATGATTAAGGGCTGATTTAAATATATCTTGGTACCAACCCAACGTCGAGCCGTCTATAAAATAAGTAAAATATAATCTGGTACCAACCCAGAAACCGACGGATAGAAACGGGGTTTAGTTCCGTATATACAACACATTAAATATTTCTCTTGCTAATAATCTGCATAAGAAAGTGACATTATTAGAGTATACAGTCAGTAAAATGTAACTACCCTTGGTACGTGAGTTACAAATATACAAAAAATCCATCCCATATGGCAATGATTTTGAAATTTTTATCAATAATATATTGAACTAAAAACGCTATAGAAGGAATAGGTTGAGATTTTATAGCAACTGATGAAGGCCCTCGGGCTGAAAACGTTTTTGCGGCAGGATATTGTTTTCCTGGTAAAATCGTTAACCTATATACAGTGCGTATAGACAGACAGAAATATACTTGCATTGTCTGTTATTTGGCTATATAAATAAAAAATGAATATAAACCTAAGTGTGCATAATGCATAACCAAATAAATTCACACAACAGCGGCACATGTAAAACACTGGGTGTGAGACAAACACCCGTGAGGAATTCCCTAACTAGGCATGGGACCCTTACGAGACATTTTGAAACGTCAACTTTGGTCGGACACCCGCACCACCCCATAACAATAGGTAGCTACATAACTATCTAGATATTTTTTAACGTTTTATCTAGATAACTGCAAAATATCTAGATGTCTATCAGGGGGCCATATCAACAGCTAGGGTTAGTACTGTCCCCAGGGGCAATATCAACAGCTAGCGTAAGAACTGACCTCGGGGAAAATATCAACAGCCAGCGTTTAAACATCCATAGGGATATTATCGACATCTAGCGATAGTACTATCCTAAGGGGCAATATCGACAGCTGGCGATAGTACTGTCCTCAGGGACCATATCAACAGCCGGCGATAAGACTGTCCTCAGGGGCCATATCAACAGCCAACGTTAGTACTGTCCTTAGGGTCAATATCAACAGCTAGCGTTAGTACTATCTTAAGGGGCAATATCAACAGCTGGCGTTATTACTGTCCTCAGGGGCAATATCAACAGCTTTATAATGTCCTTAGGGGCAATATAAACACCTATAATTAGTACTATCCTCAGGGGCCATATCAACAGCAAGCGTTATTACTGTTCTAAAGGAAATATCAACATCTAGCGTTAAGATTGTTCTAAGGGGCATTATCACCAGCTAAGTTTATACTTACTTTTATTACTATCCTACAAGGCAATATCAGCTGGCGTTAGTTCTGTACTCTGGGGCCATATGAACAGCTAGTTTTAGTACCGTCCCTAGCGACAATATCAACAGCTAGCGATAGTACTGTCCTAAGGGCCAATATCAACAGCTGGTGTTAGTACTGTCCTCAGGGGCAATATCAACAGCTAGGGTTAGTTCTATCTTAAGGGGCAATATCAACAGCTGACGATAATACTGTCTTCTGGGACCATATGAACAGCTAGTTTTAGTACTATCCCTAGGGCAATATCAGCAGATAGCGATAGTAAAGTCCTCAGAGTCCATATTAACAGCTAGCGTTATTACTGTTCTTAGGGGCAATATCAACAGCTAGAATTAGTACTATCCTCAGGGGCCATATCAACAGCTAGGTTATTACTGTTCTAACGGCCATATCAACATCTAGCGTTAATATTGTTCTAAGGTGCATTATCAACAGCTAAGGTTATACAGGGCAATATCAGCTGGCGTTAATACTGTCCTCTGGGGCCATATCAACTGCTAGTTTTAGTACCATCTTAAGGGGCAATATCAACAGCTGCCGTTAGTACTGTCCTTAGGGGCCATATCAACATCTAGGTTTAGTACTGTCCTCAGGGGCAATATCAACAGCTAGGTTTAGTACTGTCCTCAGGGGCAATATCAGCAGCTAGTGACAGTACTGTCCTAAGTGTCAATATCAACAGCTGGTGTTAGTACTGTCCTCAGGGGCCATATCAACAGCTAGGTTTAGTACTGTCCTCAGGGGCAATATCAACAGCTAGCGTTAGTACTATCTTAAGTGGCAATATCAGCAGCTGGTGTAAGTACTATCCTCAGGGGTCATATCAACAGCTAGGATTAGTACTGTCCTCAATATCAACAGTCTGCATTAGTATGGTCCTCAGTGGCAATATCAACAACAAGCGTTAGTACTGTCCTGAAGTGCTATACCAACAACTAACGTAAGTACTGTCCTCAGTGGCAATATCAACAGCTAGCGTTAGTACTCTCCTAAGGTGCAATATCAACAGCTAGTCAGTAACATGCACAGGTATCAACAGCTACCATATGTACTGTCCATATGGAAACAAACAGCTAGTGTCTTTAACATCCACATGTGCACTATCATCAGCCTTTGTTTTAACCACCATAGAGATACTATGATGAGCGTTAGTACTGTCCTCAGAGGCAACATCAACGGGTAACATTAGTACTGTCCTCAAATACAATATCAACAGCTAGTGGTAGTACTGTCCTCCGAGGCAATATCAACAGCCAGCGTTAGTACTGCCGTCATTGGCAATATCAACAGCCAGCGTTAATACTGGCCCCAGGGGCAATATCAATACAGTGAGCGTTATTATTGTTCTAAGGGGAGTATCGACATCTAGCGTTAGTACTGCCTTCAGGGGCAATCTCAATATATATCGTTAGTATTTGCCTCATTGGCAATATCAACAGCCAGAGTTAGTACTGTTCTTAGGGGCAATATCAACAGCCACCGTTAGTACTGTCCTAAGGGGCAACATCAATATCCAGTGTGAGTAATGTCCACAGGGTCTGTAATCAACAGCTATCGTTAGTACTGTTCTCAGGGGCAATATCAACAGCTAACGTTAGTACTGTCCAAAGGGGCAACATCAACAGCCAGCGTTAGTACTGTCCTAATGGGCAATATCAACAGCCAGCGTAAGTAATGTCCTCAGGGACAATATCAACAGCCTGCGTTAGTATTGTCCTCAGTGTCAAAATCAATAGCTAGAGTTAGTAATGTGCTCATGAGCAATATCAACAGGTAGCGTTAAGACTGTCATAATGGACTATATCAATAGCCACTTATATTACTGCCCTAAAGGGAAATATCAACAGGTAGCGTTTATACTGTCTTCTGGGCCAATTTCAACATATAGCGTTGGTATTGTCCTCAAGGGCAACAATATCAACAGCCAGCGTTTGTATTGTCCTAAGTGTAATACCAACAGTTATGGTTAGTAATGTCCTCGGGGGCGTTATCAAGAGCTAGCTGTAGAACTACAATATCAACAGCTATTGTCGTTAACATCCACATGTACAATATCAACAGACAGCGTCTTATAGGGATACTATCAACAGCTAGAGTAAGTACCGTCCACAAGTCAATATCAACAGGTAGCGTTAGTCCTGTCCTCAGGGGCAATGTCAACAGCTAGCGTTAGTACTGTCCTCAGAGGCAATATCAACAGCTAGCGTTAGTACTGTCCTCAGGGGCAATATCGCCGGCTAGCGTTAGTCCTGTCCTAAAACGAATACAGTCAGTACTACTAAACTCTACGAAAATATCACCTATTGGCTTCCATGGCTTTTGTACTGTCCTCAAGGACAATTTCAAGAATTAGCGTCACTAAAGTCTTGAAGGACAAAATAAAATGCTTAGGTCACTTCATTGAAAGACCAAAGGGACAATATAGTCATATCTTAAACGGTTTCTCACCAGTGTGTATGCATACTTGTCTTTTCGTTTACCCTACCTGTTTGCAAGCAATGTTTTTTCCCCAAGTGAGTACGTTTCCGAGGAAGGCTTTGCTGGCATGTTGTCACTGATTAACACAGAATTACAGCAAAATGTGTAAGGAGCATAATTATATAGGGTGTGGCCCTTCCTGTACACAGGCCTGGTCAACGGCTTTACATCCCCTTCGAAGGATGGCAGTTTCACAGTATATGTACCTTGCCCGAATAGTGAACGGTCATTCATCAAAAGCGGCTGTCATGATAATCAGAAATGAATGTGTGTAGTTTAAAAAAAAAGAACAGTGGGCTAGCACCTCTCCCCATAACCTGAGACGGGTGGACAGAGTAAATTCCCCGCACCTCGTCTTGTTTCGTACTTGGAAACTCAACCTACTCACATATCTGACGTTTGCCTGTTAACGTTATCGATTTGTGTTAGCTGTGTTCGGGTTTAAGTTTCAAAACACAGAATACGTGTCAGCGCGAGATATGTCGAAATGTAAAATTTCCAGAGATATTCACCTGAAAAACATTAACTAATCGTACGAAAATGTCTAGATCGATGAGGTATTCTTCTCTTTTGTGAGTTTTATGCATGCACGCTTGGTTGTTAACTATTGCTGTATGGCGGCTGTTTATGCATGCATTGCTTGATCTCTTCATGAACCTGTCTTGATATGGTCGACCCTGATACCTACTTATTCTAAAAGGGCATCACAGTAACTCTGTTGTACGTATGCACCATAAGAGCTACTATTCTCGCTGCTAGAATATACTAAAAGTATTAATCAAGTCACATTGTACTAAGACATCATGTAATTCCATATAAAGCTACTGGTACTTTATAATGACAGAAAAATGTGTGGTATTTAAACTAAAGGATGTTTTTATTTTTAGAAATGGTCTGCTTTAATGTAATAAGGTTCTTTTAAATCGTGTGTCAGTACAGTCCTCAGCGAAACAATAAACGGATACAGTCAATACTAATCTCTGTGAAAATATCACCTGCCAGCTTCTCTGGGTTCAGTACTGTCCTCAAGGACACTATCAATACAGCTAGCGTCAGTACAGTTCTGAGGGACATAATAAACTGCTTAGGTGAATTGATTGATACGCGAAAGGGACGATATATTCATAAACTCTGATATTGTACCTTAAACGGTTTCTCACCAGTGTGTACGCACACTTGTCATTTCGCTTACTCTAACAATTGCAAGCAATTTTTTTTCCCGAGTGACGGTTTTGGGCAAATGACCTTTCATTATTCGGGCAAGGTACTGTGAATCTTATGCCATCCTTTGAAGGAAATGTTAAGACGTAGACCAGTCCCATGTAGGAAGAGTCATACCTTATATATGCTCATGACATATCTCTTTGAATTTCTGTGTTAATGAGGCAAAATGCCCGTGGAGCTTTCCCCGGAAACGATGCTGCCATGATAATTAGACTAGACCGTGTGCAGTATCTATAATTAGGCACAGCGGGGACAGCACCTCTCCCCTAATCTGAAAGGGGTGGGTAGAGTATGTCCCTCCCCGCAACCCCCACAACACACACCCCACACGAACATTGTTCTTATATAATATGCAGATTCCCTATGCATTTGTACATGGTTTGATAAGGTAACAAATAATATACCAATAGTATTCATCAATTTCCATGTAATTAATAAATCGTGTTCTTGCCAATAAACCGACTGGTACATTAAAGAAGGAAGAGGTGATAATTAAGCTAAAAAACAGTTTTGTTTTTTTAAAAATAGTAAGTGGTAATGTCTAGGCGATGTGAGAGATGTCTCTAACACCATTTAAGTGTAATTATTTTAAACAGTAGGCGAATGTGTGTATTCATGCAGGATAAAATCCAAATAAGTCACATGTACTAAATCTTTATTTCGTTAAATGGTATAATATGGTATTTCTCCTGTATACTCAATGTATCGGCTAATAGTTCAGTTAATTCCTAGGCACTAGTAACTTCTACTTCTAATTAGAAAGTAGTAACTGCTTAGGAAATTTGAATTAAAAAAGAGCATACGCATTCATATCCACGATTAATGCGTAATTGCGGCTGGTATAGCAGTTAATTAGCACTAGTAACTTCTACTTTGCTAAAATGAGTAACTAGGCATATTCGGAAAATTAAAGGACAATAGAAACATCTCTTACATCGCCTAATATCTTAATGTATGTAGCTTATATGGCTTCTCTCCTGTATGCATACTCACATTCGACTACTGTTTAAAAAAGTTAATTGAATTGATTTGTGTTTTAAGGAGCAACAACACATGAAAGTTTATATGGCGCCTAACAGGAACGAACGTGCCAGGCTCATCCTCCATTTACATCAAGATAAAATATGAAGATTGGGCCTAGAACCTTCTTACCTGCAAAACTGCAGAATTGCTGCACATTCTATAATAGACACTCCATTTACGATGGAGCCACGTTTCCACGTTTGCATACGCGGTGTCATGATGGGCATGATAAAAAATGACAAAATGAATATGAATGTGTGTGGTGGGTGGTGGTGGCGGGGGAGTGAGGAGGGGGGGGGGTCTACTCCGCAACCTCGAGGGGAACAAAATGAAAGTTAACAGATGACAGAGACATCGTATTTCTCTTATCAGGATATCTCTCACATCACCTAGACATTATCACTTGCTATCATTTAACGAAATATAACAGAATGGCTTAATATATTTGATTTATATGGCTTCTCCCCTGTATGTATTCTCACATTCGCCTACTGTTTATTTCCTAAGCCGTTACTACTTCCTAATTATTTTTTAAATAGGAGGCGAATGTGATTATTCATATAATGCGTCAAAACTTAATATGCAATATGTGACTTGTACGCGTTATGTGACAAAAATAGTTGTTGTTTTGTGCTTTGTGCATTTTGTTGTTGTTGCTGTTGAGTGTTGTTTGTGTTTTTTGGTGTGGAGGGGGCAGTGGTTGTGGGTTGGCTGTAAATAGTGTTTTTTAAAGTTGCGCATCACCCCTTAACTTGAGTGCGTGCGTGAGTGCGTGTGTTTTGGTTATAACTTGTTTTTTTAACTTGCGCTCCACCCCCAATGTGAAATCCTTTATCCGCCCCTGAGGAGGGTGCATGCTCCTCAGATTTTTTCTAAAGTAAGTTGACTTTATTTTTAATGGATTTATGCAAACTGGATCCGCCCATGCCCCCACCCCACTGCCTAACTAACAAACAAAGAACAATCGAAGTACATACGTTTCAGATTTTAGGTAGGGGTGCTCCCGGTGCCCGCACTGGACCCGCCCCTAGACCCATCCCAGTACAACCTGTAAACCCCAACCAACAAAAGCTTACTATATGCATATAATTATTACTTTTCAGATTTTAGCCTGGTGCACCTATACCCCCCGGATCCGCCCTTGCCCTCCCCGACCCAAGACCCACTTCTCACCCAATATATTTCTTTGCCTCGGTGTCAGTTTATGTCTGGTTACGGCACTGTGCGTGAAAGTTATTGCGTGAACGTTATGCATAGCATCATGACAGATGTATACTCCGTGTTTTGTGAATTAGAGAATGTGTGCTAGGAATCGAAGACATTCCATGCCGATATATTATATCCACCTTAAAACACGACATCCCAGACCATATCAGGACCCGATTTGCAATCAATTGTAACTAGAAGAACGGTATTGAAACAAAGGTTGACGGAACGCGTTTGGACCTAAAGAAATCTTTAAAAACAAAAAGATCTTAAAAAAATCAAAAAATCTGATTGTTTGTTTTTGTCTAGACTTGTATACAAATATCAAAACATATCAAATAATTGCAAAACTGTACACCAAAATTCCTACTCCATGTAAGAGACTGTAGTAGACATGTACAACAGCAGAGCACAACATCAGAGCATATCAATAAATGAAAAACTGTACACCAGAAACAATCCTACCCCATGTAAGAGACCATAGTGAAAAACAATTCGACGCCGTGTAAGAGACCATAGTCAAAAACAAGCATACACCGTGTAAGAGACCATAGTCAAAAGCAATCATATGGGGAAGGAATTTTGGGTAGGATTGTTTTTGGTGTACGGTTTTTATTTTTTTTTAAATATGTTTTGATGTTTGTAAACATGTCTATTCTATACAGAAATATAATATAACAAAAAAAGTTTTTTTCTGATTTGTTTGTCTTTTTTTGTTGTCTTTTTTATGTTTATTTCCTTCAAACTGTCTATTGAAAATAACAATTTCTTCCAGTCATATTGTTGTGGTGGATGAGTGGTTAGCATACTTGGTCATACTTGCCTCTCGTCCCAGACGTCACAGGTTCGATTTCCTCTGGTAAGCCTACTATGACAGTATGCCATCCTCAGAAGGAGGTGTGTGTAAAGTCATAGGTCCGTGTGCAGGGAGAGCTATACACGTGGTAATCGGTTATTCGTCAACAGAATTGCACATAATAAATGAAATTGCGTGTAGATAGTGGCAAAATATAAGAAACATATACATCTAATCTATTTTATAACTCTAACACCATAGCATGTGTTTTTTTCAATATCGACATGTGCTTCAACTAAACGATTACAATACAAAGCTTCCCCCCCTTAATCTCTTATAAATGGCGTTTTCACAATAAAATCGCAGTATATACGTGTTGCGTCCCTTTTGTTGTGAAACGCCATTTAGGGGCATAATTGACAGCTGGAGCTTCGTCGGGACATTATTGACAGGAGGGGCTTAAACAACAGCGAATGATTTGAACCCCTCTCCAAATTTGGCGGATGTTCTATTTGAAAAAATACCTAGCTTATCCAGGGTATATATATATATATATATGATCTTGAAACAACGCTGCATTCCAAAATATGGTTGTCATCTCTACCTGCATCTATCGATGTACATCTTATCGGGCGTGTTATGCGTATCGGATATATAAAAGACGAACGGTAGTGTTACATTTTAGTTACTGATTTGAAGAATAGTCTACTGATTTTTTAAAATCATATACTGATAGAAAGTGTATACAATTTATTTGTTAGCCAATTAATTTTCTTTATTGTTTTTTTGGTGATAAAGAATATATTTCGCTGGTTTAGAAACAAACTCGCTGCCTTCATTAGGCGACCGCTATATATATTAATTTTGTATGACTTTACCAATTTCTAGCAACCGATATCACACTTTTTTGATAATAGTATCTCATAAAATAATATGTCGTGCAATTATTGACCTTTCTTCTTTCCATAAAAAATACATCAATCGAGTTGAGTTAAGAAATGTTGAACAAGAACATCAAATAGTTACACCATCTTTCGAGGCGGATTATGTGTACTTAACATTGTTCGTATATATGATGTTCTTCTTCAACATTTCTACAAAATAACTCGCCAGATGTGATCACTATGGAAAGATGAAAGATTAAGGAATTGCAAGATATACAATTTTATGAGATATTACTAGCATTAAGGTGTGATACGGGTTGATGAAAATTGGTAAAATCAGAAAAATTAAGACACAAAACAAAATGACGGTCGCCTGATGAAGAAATGGAGTTTGCTATACACCAGTGAATTATACTCTTTATCACCGACAAACAATAACGTAAATAATTGTCTAAAGAGGAAATTGTGTTGACTTTCTATTTATATATGACATTTGAAAATCGGTAAAACAAAATTCAAAATAATAATTAAAATGTAACACCACGGCTCGTTTTGTGTATAGCCGATATGCATTAAATTCTTCAGGCACTCTTGATAAGGCAAACATCGATAGATACAGGTAAAGTCTTCAACAATAGATGGCAATTCAGCTATATTTCCGTTAGTGTTTCAAGATCGAATATATATATAGCGACCCTGGCTTATCACAATGTGTTTTATAATCTTTAAAATAGCAAACATCACTATTTACTTTTATGTCAGACTTTTACCCATAGTAGAAAGCACAGAAAAGTGGTAAAAAAGAAACAGTCAAAGGTTTCCACAACGATGTAGCAGCTTCAAAAGACCACGTCGCGAAAAGTGGTAAGAAGTAAAAAGTGTAAGAAAGCGCAGACAAGTGGTAAGAAAGAAACAGTCAAAGGTTTCCACAACGAAGCAGCAGCTTCAAAAGACCACGTCGCGAGATGTAGACTTGGTTTGGTTTATGTCTATGACGCATTAAGCAATGAAACCCCGAGATTTTTCTTTGCAGTATGACAAAATAAAATACTACAAATTAAGAAACACAATTTCTAAAGTTATTTTAGTGGTATAGCACTCGTCTATACAGAATTCAGACCTTAGTTGAGATCAACCGTTTGTGTTCAGGAACATACAACGGCGTGTTTTAACAACTGGCATTGTTAGAAAGTGCTTGTGACCGTTGTTATTTGCCACATTGTCTTATATTTAGACCTTCTGAATATCGGTCGAACTACTTTCGTGAATAATCAAAGTACCGAAGGTACTGAGAGCATGGTGAACTATGATTTGTGCATCCATTTAAATAAAATAAATAAATAATAGGGATACACGACAATCTTGATTTGTTTAAAACTTCCAGCCTCCTGTTTCCCGTTTTTCTACATAACTTGCACTTTTTCAATCACTAATATTAATTATAAGAATAGTATACAGCAAATTGTTTTGCATATTAATAACTCCTGGTTATATTGTGCCAATAATATATCTAAACATATGGAAGAACAACAAAAAAAAGAGTAAAAAGCATTTTTTATTTAATGATATGCAAGCAGGTTTTTAAGTTAAAATGGTCCTGAATTAATAAATCGAGTTGCAATTTTCATGATTGATAAAAACTTTAGGATTACAGTCTCTGCCAGTGTGTCTTTTTAATGATTGAACAAATAGATCTGCAAGTCGAGTAGAAAAATTATCAGGATATTGTGGGTTTTTAAAAAATCAAGATTGCTGTGTGTTCCTTTAATAAATTAGCTTCAATGTATCCGTTTCAGGGAATTGCAGTATAACATATTTAAAACAAAATGCATATAATTTACTACTTTAACATTTTCATTCATAACAGTCTATTAAATCATTTTAGAATTATTTCATTATTAGAATTTTATGTTTCTGGGTTTCAAGAACCTCATTACTCAATATCCAGCAAAACCTCTGTGTGTTCTGAGAATGTAATGAGCTTTAAATTAACTGGTTTTATTGGTCCAATTGTTATCACTGAACCAATCAGAATGTTCATTTGGTTGTTTCAATCATGACATCACTTTCTGGTATTATGACATCAAAACCTTGTATTATGACATCATATCATGCTATTATGATGCAACTCAGTGTGTTTTCAGAACTGAATGAGCCTTTTAATTGCTGTGAGAAACAGATTAAGACTGTTTGTATCACTCATTGAGTATAAATGAGTTTCTTGGAACCAAGAATCACAAAATTCTAAAAATAAAATAATTCTAAAATGATTTAATAGACTGTTCCATTTGTATGTTCTGGTTAATAAACGTTTTAATAAAAAATAAAAAAATAAAATAACCAGATTAAACAGAAAAAGAATTTCTTCAAATTACTGACAGTATTAGGATATAGAACTAACACAGATGTATAGGGCTGCAGGGGTGACTCTCCTGTCCTGAAATGGAAAAATACCACTCCATCTGCATCAACACAACTGACATCTCCAATCGAATTCTCATCCTACTGCAATAAAAGAACAAAAGATGTTTAGGTAAAATCATCACTAACATGTTAAAGTGACACCCGGCAATCTTTCATTCATTCAAAACTCATGGTGTCCCATTGGTTTTCAACGTAACTTGCATAATTATTTGCAATCATTTATTTATAATATTAATTATTTGAATTAGTAAAGGGGTTGGATGCACTATTTTCAAACAATGTTTATTTCAAAGGCTCTGAAGAAAAAATTATCAAAATGGCATGAAAGGACGTATGACCTATTCAAACTGTGCAAAGAAACACAAATGGAGGCGGCCATCTTTGAACGATTATGTCAGTGCGCCTTTTTAGAATATATGGCATATTGACAAAATGTCTTTAAAAGCAAAGAAAATCACTGGAAATAAAAAATAAGCATACAATTTAAACATTTTACATCTGTATATTTTTAATCAATTTGCAATGATTTTCTTTGCTTTTTATTTGTTCAATATGCCATATATAGTGAAAAAGGTGCGATGTAGTCATCGTTCCTTGATGGCCGCCTCCATTTTATGTTCTTTGCAAAGTTTCAATAGGTCATATCTCATTTATTTTTAATGGCATTTTGATAATTTTTTCAGCTATTTTTAAGGTTGTCAGAGCCCTTTTAAATAAATATTGTTTGAAAACCATAAATCAACCCTTTTAAAGGGACACTGTCCGTAAGTAAGCAGATACTGAGCATAGCCATATAACTGTCGGATTTTTATTCAGTGAAATGTCTACATGAAAACATTAGCATAGACCCAGATAAGCCTGTAGTAATACATTCGTGCGTTTGAAAAACTTATTTATTATAATATATGTAAATAATGTGGGACCCACTTTATTTACATTTTTGTTTGATCACATGACATCCATTAGCGTATTAGCTTTTATATGTTGTATCTCTTACGCAAAACATCTGGCCCGTTAGCTCAGTAGGTAGCGACGCTCGACTAGTATTACCTGCGAGTGTACTTTTGGTGTGGATTACGAGTTCAATCCCACGAAACGGTTATTCTTTTTTGTAACGCTATTGAATTCCGTAAAACAATTCCGTTTTATTAAGTAAATATTCAATAATGGTTGGTGTTATGTTTGTCAACATAAATATTGTGTGTTTTGTAGGCTAAATGTTACGGACATTGTCCCTTTAAGCAAACTGTGTAACCGAGTTTACATATTTATACTAACTTCTGATAATGTTGCACCAATAATACATGTACATCTAAATATTCGGCAGAATATTGAAGAAAACTGAAATCTCAATATTTCAATATCTCAATATTTTACAAGCAGGTATGTCAAAATGTGGCAGGATTAATGCATTGAGATGCTACTTTTAAAGCTTTGAACAATACAAGTATAGATTGCCATGTGGCAGTAGTCAAGCATTAAATTAGCACTTGATTTATTAATCCAGTATTGTTTAGACTTAAAATCTGATAACCTTACAAATACACTAACACAGTATAAAGCTAAACACAAAATGTAGTTAACTGAATCAACAGTCGTAAAAATACCCTTACGTTTCGAAATTGTACTGAACATTTTATAAGAAAATTGGATGCCAAAGTTGTATTTGAGGTAGTGACCGTAGTCTATATTTAATTATGCCTCATGATTTTTTTCTTAGAATTTCTATTTTATTGACTTAATATAAAATCAGATACCTGAACGATTTATCACAAACTACTGAAGCTAACAAAAGTTATTTTAGATTTCCTAAACTGTCTAACAGTCCATATACAGTACAGCATACATGTGGGAAGCCTGCCTTATCATTAATATCAACACAGTATTTTGGTTGTATCTCAAACAATTTTCAAAGTTGATGTATTTTCGTTTACCACTGAAAAGTCCACTTCCAATGGTATATAATGTAGCATATGTGAGTATTGTCCAAATTCTTCATGTAAAATTAAATACTGAAAACATGTACTATATAACGTAATAACTCTGAGATGCCTCATAACACGGTTTACAGTGCATGTTTAATTTCCTGACGAAGAAACGAATATTGCATCAAAATATTCATTTAATACTTTAAATCAATCGCAAATCAAAGTTATTGTGTTTTCCAAAATCATTCCAAAATCAACAAAAAATCACTTCTTTTGCAAAAAACTACCGAAATTCTCACAAACGTATAAATATCAGCCTCCACCGTCAGTAGCCTAGCTAAGCGACAGGATTTTCGACAATTTAACGGATGTAAAAGTTAAAATCATCGACTTACACTATTAAATACATCAACCATTCACCGTTTGGTAACTAGTGTGCCTTTTATAATAAAAAAAACATCCACGAAAGCACCACCAAACCGATAATCAGAATTTCTGACTGTAATAAAAATCAGTTGCTCTAATGTCCGTAATCTAATACCAGTAACAAAGAAATTACCCAAAAAATCATAATACTTACAATTTTATAATGCTAATATTCCTTCTTTTAACAGATTTCAAGAGTCCTCGCATGCCAAATTTCTGCTAAAATCCACTCATATTGGAATTCAAGTCCGACACTGTGCGTCAACTTTGAAACAAGATGGCTTCTTCTTTTCGTGAGGTTCCGCATGGGGTATTTTTAATATATCGACTACACCATCAATAGCTAATCGAAACACTCTTAATTCAATTTTTTATTTGGGTGACTTGTTAAACAATATGTTTTAATCACTCAAAGATTATTAGGCAATTGAATCCCGAATTCCGAGGTCATAATTTCACATGGTTTAGAATTTTCACACACCAGATCACACCGCATTTCGGCCGTTGACGGATTTTTCGATAGTGAGGATCGTTCATTTTGTGCGCCCATTTGGTGTCATCACAGATTTTCCTTATGTTTTCAGAAAACGTAGTCGAGGTATCGGACTATCTAATTCCAAAATATTAGGAAAATCTGTGATGACACCAAATGAGCGCACAAAATGAACTTTTGACAAACAAAATTAATGACAAGTAAAGAGTTTTGAGACATTTATTCAACAACTTCATCAAAGAACATTATAAAACACACGAACATGCACACTTTTGACGTTTTTAATACAGTCACTTTCGATTTATAGTATGTTTTATAAAGTCATACACATTTCAATTAAACAGCACGTGACCCGATAATGGGACTATTTTGCATCAAACTACTGACTGATACATTATTGCAATAGTCACATCAAAGCTCATGAGAGCTTATGTTTGTATTGTTATAGATGTCTTTCCGACTTAAAATAATGATTATATTGTATTATCGTATGCGGGTGGTCGTGGGTTTGATTCCCGGTCGTGTTACACACACGACTATTACCTCATGTTATAAGAAATACATAAATGGTACTAGTAGAACCCTTGCTTGACGTTCAGCATATAGCCGGTAGTACTTGAACCAGTCGGCTAGGTGTAAGTATAATGTGACTGGTGGGATATCATGAGGTGTGTCTACGGCGTATAAGTCTAGCGTGGCCGCACTAAAGTTCAGCATAGAGCTCAAAGCGAAAGGTATGCATTGTCGTAACATTGAGACTGAATAATGATTAAATATAAATTTACCCCCCCCCCCCCCCCCCCCCCCCCCCCCCCCCCCCCACACACACACACCACCCACACACACATATATATATACATTCAAACTAGTGTTCGTGTAGTGTTGCGTCTCCAGTCTCCAGTCGTTGTTGTTCGTTGCGTCCGAATGATACAATGCTCAGTATTTATTCATTTCACTGCAAATCACTCTGAATCAACACTATTGCACACAAATGTGTATTTCTTGCTTCCCTCGTAGTAATAGCTAGTACATTAAGAATCAAAATGAGTGTATTGACTATTTTCTGAGTTCCGATTTTAAATTACAAGTATAAGCGCGGATTTTAAAAGAAGAAGATATGGTTGGCGTCGACGCCCGTCAGTTCAGTTTTCTTCTCAGTAGTTTTTCGTATATTATTCTACTGGACGAATCTTCTTATATATGTACATGTGTTTATTCTGAGGGATGCGTCATGCACCTGGTACGTTTGGAGCCAGTGGGTTTGCCGTCAACGTGAATGTTACAGTAAATATAATTTCAATTAAAGCGGGTTAAGATTACTTCAGGTATATGCTACTTAAGTTTTAAACGCTACATGCTTGGGCAAATGCATATATTTATTGCACTGACGTTGAGCTCATTTCTATAAATAGACCATTGTAACACTATGGCCTTCCCGATATTGTTATCTAATTGTTTTAGTAAAATACCAAGTTCAGAGATTATCTTATCAAGCTGTATTATACACGTATATATACATGAAAATATATTCGGCTTTAACATGTTTAAGATTCAACATTTCGCTGACTAAATGCGAACCTTATCCATGTTTATTGCAAGTCTATTGCAAGTTAACAAAAGCGGAGTAGATTTGAATATCTGCACTTACCATACCTTTTGTATTTTGAAAGTGATCAGCTTATAAAATGAATTCCTTTTAGATATAACATAGTGTGCTGTAGACTCGAGAAGATTGAGTTTAGGTTTAACTTTGGACGTAGAATGTAGGAGTATAGTATAAGACAGTATTGGCTTGAAACTTTATAGCAGCCGGAGGGTATAATTAGTAGGAAACAGTTTATCTCGGGTCCTGCTATTTGAGAGGACCTTGCTGACAGTGTGTCTAGTTTAACTTCTCCTCGGTATAATACGGAGCCGGAGGTTAAATCATAGGGCCGTATATAATGTTGATTTAGTGATGAACTCGGAGAGCGAGGTGTGTGTTTGGACATTTGGTGGCACTTATATAATTAGACAATATAATCATCATTTAAACTAGAATCACTTGTGTTGTGCTGTGACGAGTCATTTACATGAACACGATAAAGTCAATTACCACTATATAATCAAGGACACTATATTAAGCTTCTGAGAGAAAAAGGTGTTATAGACACCGGTGTGATGACTGAAAAATTTATAAAAAACGACGTACATTCTATACAAACATATTGACATTCGAACAGTTTTCATTTAGTGTTGTGTGCCGGCCGTTAAACCCCTCACAGTACTAGTATACTTATTGGTCCTTTGGGATCAGACGGTGCTATGATACTTACTGGTCCTTTGGGATCTCACCGTGCTATGATACTTACTGGTCCTTTGGGATCTCACCGTACTATGATACTTACTGGTCCTTTGGGATCTCACCGTGCTATGATACTTACTGGTCCTTTGGGATCTCACCGTGCTATGATACTTACTGATCCTTTGGTATCTCACCGTGCTATTATACTTACTGGTCCTTTGGGATCTCACCGTGCTATGATACTTATTGGTCCTTTGGGATCTCACCGTGCTATGATACTTATTGGTCCTTCGGAATCTCACCGTGCTATGATACTTATTGGTCCTTTGGGATCTCCCCGTGCTATGATACTTACTTGTCCTTTGGGATCTCACCGTGCTATGATACTTATTGGTCCTTTGGGATCTCACCGTGGTATGATACTTACTTGTCCTTTGGGATCTCACCTTACTATGATACTTACTGGTCCTTGTGGATCTCACCGTGCTATGATACTGACTGGTCCTATGGGATCTCACCGTGCTATGATACTTACTGGTCCTTTGGGATCTCACCGTGTTATGATACTTATTGGTCCTTTGGAATCTCCCCGTGCTATGATACTTACTGGTCCTTTGGGGTCTCACCTTACTATGATACTTACTGGTCCTTGTGGATCTCACCTTACTATGATACTTACTGGTCCTTGTGGATATCACCGTGCTATGATACGTACTGGACCTTTTGAATCTCACCGTGCTGTCGTATTAATTTGTTCTTTGGTATCATGGAGTCCAGTGTGCGTGTAGCTTTAAAGTAAAATACTTCCTTAGTCGATGGTAGGATCATAAGAGTTGTTACATCTTACATTATATCCTGCTTCTATTGTTTTTGTTCGTTGGATTGGAACGATCCCATGTTCAACATGTATTTAGTTTCATTACCATTGTATGATTTCTGTGTACTATAGCAAAAGACTAAAAAGTCCAAATAGTCGCATGCACACTTTATTAACTACTATTATTACTCACAATTTACACATAAGTCTACATAGGCAAGTCTGGATCACAGGATGAGGCCATATTTATATAGCGGCACAATGCCCCAGATTCTGACTGCCACGTGTACTTTCATTACCGGACTTGACATTCTATACTGGCTCGAAACTAGCCAAAATTATTTTCAGGCATCCGATCTCAGCTTTTTGGAATAAACAGAATAATTAACATGGGACCTGGACTGGTGCTTATACAACATCGGTGTCACGAGCTTCTTCAGGCTATAATTCTGTTTTTACATGCAGCCAAATATAGTTGTGACCCCTGATTTGACCAGTGCAAGTGTTAGGCATGTCACGAGCTCCTTCAGGCTATAATTCTGTTTTCACATACAGCCAAATATAGTTGTGACCCCTGATTTGACCAGTGCAAGTGTCAGGCATGTCACGAGCTCCTTCAGGCTGTAATTCTGTTTTCACATACAGCCAAATATAGTTGTTACCCCTGATTTGACCAGTGCAAGTGTCAGGCATGTGCGTCACAAGTGTCATCGGTGTCACGAGCTCCTTCAGGCTGTAATTCTGTTTTCACATACAGCCAAATATAGTTGTGACCTATGATTTGACCAGTGCAAGTGTCAGGCATGTGCGTCACAAGTGTAATCTCGCTCAACCTAATTCATAATATGGTACCGTTAAGTATGCGTTGAACCCTTGATAACTGGTGAGGTCTAAGCGGTCATTTCTCGACCGATAAATGACAAATATCCTTGTATTATCAATCTATGACCAATGACAATATCACATAATTCACATTGAATGAACCCAATAATAAACAAATATATATTTGTATTTCATCACTTCTCTCATAAGGACTATTGGTCGGCCATCGTTTAAACAAATCCAAAATGGATGGGATTTTGTCAGGTGAAATTTTCAACCAAATGCACTGAGACTCTATAGACGAAGTATAAACGTCTTTAACCAGACAGGTTAAACCAAAAAAACTGGAGCGTCGAATTAAGAGTTACCAACTCTTTATTTATTTATGCATATTCAATCACGAGTATTTTAGGAACCCGTGAATAAAACTAACCTTTAAATTTGCACATATATACATGTAGTATGATTTGACCTTCACATGGATAAAGTTTAATAAACGGATTTTTAGTGTAATGTCGCTGTTATTTGGCTGGATATCATCATTAAATGCAAAATAAGTCGTACATATCTATAGAAATCGTTCAGTTCATTAACGTTGTTCCGTGATCATGTCGCGCGAACTGTCTTACGTGTCATATTTAAAATGTAAGCTAAACATCTGTCCGTCCATTGCTTAAAGTGCATCATACACTATTATATTTCGCACAAAGAAAAACACACATTATCTAGATATAAATTGAAACAATTGCAATGTTTACAAAACTAACGTTTATGCAGTTTAGTACATTAATTTGTCTGTAATGGTTTCGTTCTGTAACATTTATATCAGCATTATCACTATGTATATAATGATCTGGACATATACATGTATTTATAGACGAATTCAAACGGTCCATACATCTCCTGTTAGAGAGCAAATCGTTAGCTGGAATGTATCGGGTCTGGGTCTGGGAAACGTGGCTAACAACCTGAATATTTTGTCAAAAGATCTGTCAACACGACTTGGAAACCCAGTCAAACTTTCAGCTTCACTCAATTGGATGGGATTTTATCAGGCGAAATTGACGAGTTTCAAAACGCAATCAAGTCAGCAGGTGATGAAATTGTATTTATACAATTGATTATATAAGCAAATGTGGTTCGATGCTTCGATAATATGTTTTAAGAACGAAACTAGCTCATTTAATGCTGTGTTTTAAGAACGAAACTAGCTCATTTAATGCTGTGTTTTAAGAAAGAAACTAGCTCATTTTATGCTGTGTATGTTTCAAATTTAGCTTAAAGTAGCTCAAGGTAGCAAACGTTTGATTTTTAACATGTTTATATATGTACTTCTGCTGCATTGTTTCGACTATACAGTTACATGTCACCATTAAACAAGCTGCTGTTTCTGCTAATCCTCTTTAAGCTTCTTAACTACGATGTCTAAATTAGTACCTTCGTATAAGAGCACGTTTATGAGGATTATATATGTATATATATTATATTTTATAGATTATATATATAATGAGCCTAAGCAGAGAAATGTATACATGGAAAACATGAGCAAATGCCCAAATAGGTATGTTGCAATAATTCGTTAATTTAAAACATATATATAATTATTTTTATTTATTATGTATATGTATTGTTTGTAAACATTGCTGGGACGGCATTTATTTACATTTATGTTGGTAACGTAAGTACGTTAGGTTTTAACTACAGTATGTCTTGCATAACTTAACTGTCTCATTTAGCTCAGTCTGGAGCGCGTCCGTCTTACCTGGAAATATGATTTTAGTGTGAGCTTGAAGTTCAAGCCCATGAAGTGTGGTCCTTTTTTACCACTATTGAATTTCGTCAAAACATCTTGTTTCTGATGGTAATTGTGTAATGTATGTACATGTACACAGTAACGCTCATTTATACAACCGTAACTCAATTAATGCTTGTCTATCCATTTTGTATCTGAAGTAACTCAATTAATGCTTGTCTATCAATTTTGTATCTGAAGTAACTCAAGTAATGCTTGTCTATCAATTTTGTATCTGAAGTAACTCAATTAATGCTTGTCTATCCATTTTGTATCTGAAGCAAACTCAATTAATGCTTGTCTATCCATTTTGTATCTGAAGCAAACTCAATTAATGCTTGTCTATCCATTTTGTATCTGAAGCAAATCAAATAATGCTTGTCTATCCATTTTGTATCTGAAGTAACTCAATTAATGCTTGTCTATCCATTTTGTATCTGCAGCAAATTAATTAATGCTTGTCTATCCATTTTGTATCTGAAGCAGGATCGATCTATTATTTATTGTTACTCAAGACCAGGCTTAATCTGAAAATAAGTCTTAAAACTGATGATATTCATGTTAATAAATACTAAGTTTGTTCTGTTTGTAAAGAAACAAATGTGAACACTTGTTTTAGAATAGCCAAACACAAAAAGGGAGAATTTGGAAGAATGCAGTTGTAAGAAGAGAAACTTATTGTGTTCATGTTTTATTTAGCCCGACTGTTCGATTTTATGATATGCCTCTGTCACACAATACATGTCAGATAATTTTGTAAAATTGCGCTTTAAATAAACACAACAGACTTTCGTCGATCTAAATGACTCCTTAAACTAACCAGATTAAACTAATAAACTGCTGTTCACTTTGTCAAAATTAAAAAAATAAATGTTAAAAAAAGGATAAGGTACTGTTATAACATGAACTAATATGTGTCGTGACGTGATAATTGTGTTTTGCTGTCTTAATAGGAGAAGTAGAACAGCAACTATATAAGGATGCAAACAATACCCTCAGGATTGGTAAGTATACTATGCCATACTTCCTGGGGAATGTTGAACCTTATCCAGTTATTACACTAATCGTAACAGTGGCACTATCTGCTTTCCTCTAATGATGCGCACCTGTTTAGAAAATTGTAACTTGAAATATATGTTAATAATTGGAAAGAAAGACGCATTATTTCAAAGTACTGAATGCAAAACATGAGCATATGTGCGAACAATGTTAGGAATGGATGTTACTTTGAAAATATGTACTTCACGTGCGACTTTGTATCATACAAAACAGCAAAAAATAAATGATCTTAGAACTTTCATAACAGTAATTAATGGTTCCATCTAAAACTGCTTGCCACGTGTAAAATATGACTGGTGTGTATCATTGGTAAGCATATTTGAATATGAATGTATTGGTGAAAAGTTTGCCATGCTTATCATATTAAAAGACTACCGAAAATCTATAATTTTCATATCCAATTGATGCTCACTTTGCACATTATCTACATAATTCATGAGATGTACATAGACAATACATGCACTTTAATAAAACGAAATCAAATACTTATTTAGTTCGCTCTGGTTACTGTATATACATTCAACTAGTACTCATTCGTGTAGTACATGTCAAAAGCGATAGTGAATAATATGGGATACCTAGCTTTACACATTTTTAATGCAAGGTTTTGCTCTTAGGCGCAAAAACAGATACAGCAGACGATTGTCAGTATAAGGTATGACACTTTTCAGGAATGTTATATGAAAAATGCGTTTGTTTAAACATATTTATTTTATATCGATTGAAAACAAGTTCTTGCAACTTAGATTAATCACTCTCGATGGCTTCCTGTGTAGAACCAGTACTAAGCAATGTGGGTTATTTATCTTGCTCAAGGATAAATAACGTGACCGCGGCGAGGATCGAACCTATGACCTTTCGATCTGGAGTTCGGCGCTCTATCATTTGACCACGCACTCCACTTGATCATATCAGATGATCTGATTACTACGGACGACAGACGAAGATCGGTCACAATAACTCACTTTGAGAATGCGAATTATTTTTAATTGTATATAATATTTACATTTTAAGGTACATATAAAATGCAACAATCGTCGATAGAATTTAAAACTATGTACATACATATGTATGTATATACATGTACTGTACAATGGTATTTTGCTTATCTATCTGACATAGTGAACCTACTTAAACTACATTTTCTGATGTTCTTTTTGTCGAACTAAGTCTGATTTTTACAAACCAATGGACCACGCACTCCACATGCGTGTGTCTTTCACAAACCTCATAGCAGGTAGATATCCATTAGTGACAGTTGCTATTGATATATGTCACAGGTTACATATTAGTCCTATTTCTATCAAACTTGTTATTTTCATCTGTTACTGTTTATGTATGACGAAACAAATCAAGGTTGCCAATTATAGCAACTATTAAAATAAGTAGAACGTGTACCCATGGGACACAGATGACCGGCCTCAGCGCAGTCAATCACAGAAACACATTAAAGAAAGTCCATAACTATGGCATGGCCATTCTCATTCGCTATGAACATCAACGAATAAGAAAAATAGGTAATTCACATCGATATACCTGTGATTTGAAGCTGTTACTGTCCAATATATATAGCAGCAGCAGGAGCAGTAGCATCAGCAGTAGTAGTAGCATCAGCACCAGCAGTAGTAGTAGTAGTAGTAGTAGTAGTAGTAATAGTAGTAACAGTAGTAGTAAGTAGCTGCAGCCAGTATCAGTAGTTGTTGGTAGATAGTACGTGTTAGTAGCTGTTAGTAGTCAGTAGTCGTGGTTTTAGAAGTAGTTGTTTTTGTTGTTTAAGGGGAATCCAGTAAAAAAACAAGTAATTTGTGCTGTTATTGTTGTAGTAGTAGAAGAAGAAGAAGGAAAAGAAGAAGAAGAAGAAGAAGACGAAGAAGAAGAAGAAGATGATGAAGAAGAAGAAGAAGAAGAAGAAGAAGAAGAAGAAGAAGAAGAAGAAGAAGAAGAAGAAGAAGAAGAAGAAGAAGAAGAAGTAGCAGTAGTAGTAGTAGTAGTAGTAGTAGCAATAGTAGTAGTAGTAGTAGTAGTTGTAGCAGTAGTAGTATTAGTATCTTTCATGGGAATCCAGTGCAGCAACAGTCAGTTTTATCTTGAGATTATGAGAGTATTTCATGAATATCTGGTGACAAATGGGACTTTCAAAGAGAGTTTACATCGTCAGTTATACTTATGGTTATAATTTCCCTATCTGAATTAGATATCCTTGATCTGCATACCAATTAATACACGTTTGCATGTTTAGTTAAACAATGATTTCATGCAACTGTTTACGTTAGATCAATGCCATTGTTCATGCGCGTGACTTTTATCTGTGCCCGTGTGCAAAATAATGATTTCCAAATTCGTCTAAAACGAAACGTGAATAACAATATCCGGTATGCGAATAATTTTCGTGTAACACATATCCTGAGAATAAGACAAAAAATGTCGTTACAAAAAGAATATATCAGCATTTAAAAAAATCATGCAGGCTTACGTGGACATAATATACATGTTTATGCATGTATTAAAGACAAAACAAACGCGGACAAGAAGTCGAACCATGAGTGGAATCGTTATTTCTTATATTATTTCACGAGGTTAGAGGTGGGTGCCAATACGCAGAAATGCAGACTGGATATACTCAGACAAGTCGAGAAGCTGGAGGAAAAACTGCTGTTGTTTCAAAGAGAAGCTGGTGTTAAGAAAGAATTGAACGCCGTGTTTCCTGAAATCGAAAAAGAGATTAAAGCCCACAAAGAGTGCTTTACAAAAGAGAGGCAAATGTTTGTAGTTGATAAGTTAAATTACTGTTTGCAACTAGTATAATTTCTCTTTATATGTGCCTAATGTTTGGGAGCCATACCTAACACACTCTATAAAAACACACTATAGTATTATCATACAAGACAATGCTATTACTTTGTTTAGTTCCTTCGGTGTAAGAGATGATATATGTGTGCCTGTAAAATGGCAATCGAATATAAAATTTCACAACATGTCTTAAACGTTCAAATCACACATGCCGAAAAACAATTAAACCATATCATTTGTTCTCATTTGTATAAAAGGAGATAGTGATTTTTCAAAATATTGTTTTTACTTTTAAAATGTTTTTTATTTGTTTTTTATATGTTCAACGTTTTAACTCTTTAACGCACCATTAATAGACCAGGAAGACACTGCAAGATCAAAGTGATGGACGAAAGTTTGAGGAAAGACTTGGATCTTACAAAGTCGTAAGTTATCAAATCTTAAACTTGTTCTACATAAAACTCACCACCATTTTGAAGTATTTTTACACCAACAGTTCCCATAGCCACAACCAGCGGAGAAAAAATACCCATTACCAATCATATTCCGCAAATAAAACAAATAATCATAAACATTCTACATTATTAAAGGTGTTACCTGTATATATATTGTAATACATAATGTGCGTAATATATGCTTTAAAAGCTAGAGATCCGACTAGAACATGTTTAATTTTAAAATATCTGATTTATGTAATGATTATTCTAGCTCTAACTCTAGCCTGAAGATAAACAAGTCAAACCCTGTCACGTTTTATTTGTATTTAATTTAGTCTGTTTGAGGAAAGACTTGGATCTTGCAAAGTCGTAAGTCAACAAATCTTAAACTTTATCTAAAATAAAACGCACCACTATTTTGAAGTATAAATTACCCCCAACTGTTTCCATAAGCGTAACCTAATCTACTGATAGTTCGAGGCTGTTCCTCATAAACATTTCCAGCGCAAAAAATACCCATTACCAATCATATGCATGTTCCACAAATAAAACAAATAATAATTAACATACACAAGTTAAATAATTAAAGGTGGTACGTATATAGTATAAGTATATAATGTGTGTTATATATACTTTACAAATGACACGTATCCCGTATTAAGCAAGTGTTAAAATAAAATATATATCCAATATAGATCCGATTAGAACATGTTTAATTTTAAATTAAGATTATTGAAGGTGTTACCTATATATTGTAAATACATATGTGTGTAATATATGCTTTAAAATTGACACACGGCAATATTGCTTGTTTTATTCCGTATTAAGCAAGTGTTAAAATAAAATGTATCTCCAACAGAGATCCGATTAGAACATTTAATTTCAAAATATCTGATTTATGTAATGATTATTAACTCTAACCTGAATATAAACTAGTCAAACCCTGTCACGTTTTATTTGTATTTAATTTAGTTTTAATTTATATAACAAAGGTATACATATCAGCAATATTTCTAGGTGGCTAGGGCGAGTAAATACCTTTATTACAAGCATCGTTTGAAGTCATCTCCTAAAGGTACGAAAGATCCAAGAAGAAAGAGAAGCTTTGATAAGAGATTTCAAAAGGGAACATGGTGAATTGGAGGATAAACGAAGACAGATTATACAAGATCTAAAGATGAACAATAAAACAAGCACCAAAGCATTTGCGGAAAATATAGATCAGTATGTCAAGTCACGACCTGTTCAGGACGCAATGGGCAATTGGTGTTATGACGACTTCCATGTCGTATATTTAGTGGTCGTGATACCATAAAAAGGGAAACAACACGTGTTGTAATCGATAGACTTGCAAAACAAATAAATGATGGCATGGCTTTTCAAGTCAATGAATTCACCACACATCTTCTGAAAAACATTCTAAGACAATCAGACCCTCTAACAAAGCGTATCCAAGCTTTGGATTCACTCGTTTTAAGAGATCCAACATTAATAAATATCGAGTTACCTCCCATGTTAGAAGGAAAGGATCTGATTAAAATAGAAGACATCAGTGCAGTCGACTGGAATGAATTAGATCTGTTCGAGGTAAACTGGATATTTCACCTATTTTCATCAGAGAACTTTTTCTTATTTGTTTTCTTTGCCTTGCCTTGGTTATTTTCTCGTCCTTATTTAGGCTTATTTCACCGCTCACCGCAATACTAAAATGCACGGCTAAGGATGTTTTAGCAAAAATCAACGCAGACATTTTATACAAGGTAATTTATGAAAAAGATAGAAAGTCTCGAACATAATGTGGATGCCATATTTGATGGTGTTGTTCCGAAATTTCTCAATGTCTTCGATGGCAAGTTCAGGCGAATTTATACATCCACAGAACACGTTGACCTAGATGTTGCTAGGTTGTCCCGCTTAAGTGATGCATGTCGGGACCTGTCATAGACACAAGTCATTTGACAAAGCAATTGCCGCTTGTAGACTCATTTAGAAATACCAAGTTCATGGTGTGTGCTGTGTATCTTTTTGATGATTAATGTTACGGTGTGTACAAGTAGAATACAGATATAAATAGATATGTCAGATAGTAATATATATATTTATTTTTTAATGTAATATTGAAAACATAATATGATTGAAATATCAATGTCAAATGCTTGACAACGGATAAATTGTTTTGACTCGTATATATTAACGGCGTATAAGACATATACAGAAATCCAGGAACGTTTGATTTTATTATACTAAGGACTTCCATTGTTTAGAGAATGTGCATAAATAAAATCGAGAATACGGCTAATACCCATTTTGCTTCCATGTCATGATGTGCCACAAATGTTTTAAAAGACAGCTTATGTTGTAAAATATATGGTTCTAAGGATCACATAATATAAATGCTTCTTTAAATCTCTTATAGCTAACTTTCACCACAACGCATGCTTGAAACTTTCAAAACAGTAATCCTACACATTTAGGATAGAGATCCGACTAGAACATGTTTAATTTTAAAATATCTGATTTATGCAATGATTATTAACTCTAACCTGAATATAAACTAGTCAGACCCTGTCACGTTTTATTTGTATTCAATTTAGTCTGTTTGAGGAAAGACTTGGATCTTACAAAGTCGTAAGTCAACAAATTTAAACTTTTTAAACTCTGGCAACTAGAACTCATTCTGACTGAATTACCAGCTGTATTTTATTTTAATTTATTTACGTTAAATACACTTTAAAACATGCATTGTTATATTGCTAATTGTGATCATGGTATTAATTATTAGTTGCGGCAGAATTTTGCAGTCTAATACAATTCATAACATTTACACCACTATATGCCAACGTTTTTATTGATTTTTCAGACACAATTTAAAGAGGGCATTTATAAATTATAATCAGTGAAGCAGACGCGTGTAATGGTAAAAAGAAACATATCTTACATTTTGAAATCGGTTGATAAATAAAACAAAAAACAATTACATGCAAAAGCCGTTTTCGATATTATACAGTAAAACTATGTTAAAAATAAAAAAGATATATATATCGTTTATTTTTAGGACTTTTATCCAAAGATAATGTTATTATGTTGGACAAATACAAATTTGACCACCCTGAAAGTTGTATCTCAAAATATTAAAGCTAAATGGTTTAATTTTAGATTGTCTTACTATCAACTGCCCCAGCTATACCGAGTTTATAATTATTGGGGAAAAACGTTTATATAAATACTGACAAACCTTTTGCTGAAACATGCGCCCCGAACAGTAGTATTTATTAAGTGTCGAAGGCATGCTGCATGTATGCATATACAATATTATCATTTCCAAATAGCCGAAATGTTAACATTAAGTACCACATATTATATCTAGAAGTTTACAGCTGCCACACGATAATTGTTATATCTACGCGTAAGTATAACAAGTACGTACGTTTGAGAATCATCGAGTGTGAGATTATCATCCGTAAATTTGCTATAACGTAATTATATTGAACATAATCACATTAAACCAATACGTACCTATTAACCCTTTCACCGCCAAATTTAAAATGTCTGCTAAAATGTGAATTCAATCATTCCAGCGATAGTTTATATATAAAATGCTATGGAAAATATTCTCCTCGAGTGGCGAACAGTGTAAACCTAATCAGCCTGTAAATGATGTACATGCTGATCTGGGTTTACACTGGTTTTAGGTCATACTACACCAATTCATTTTCCATAGGTCTACCTTATAGCTCTAAGCTCTGTACTGAGTTCCCTAATATAGGAAGCTATATGTTGTATTACTTGTTTTGAAAGACCTATCTTAGTTTTATCAAAAAAACATACAGAAGCCATACATTGAGTATGTTTTGAAAAAGCTGTTTGGGTAGGATGGTGCTGACCCACCTACTTGCATGTAGAAACATGAGGAAAATGTAAAATATACTTCTTTCTTTGATTAAGCAACACATTATGAATACATTGCACAAATGTATGATTTAACCTTTATAAGTACTCTTCAAAAGTTGAATTTTAAATTTTTAGCAAGATTTTTTGGTTTGATTACCTTGACAACCAATCAAAATTAAGAGATTCTGTCTAATAGCTCCGAGTTTACCCTGGAACTTTTTCCCTGCCCGCTGATTGGTTGGTAATTGGTGTAGTCTGATCTAAAAAAAAAGATAATGTATTCGACGGTGGCAGAGAAAGTGTTAACTATCGCGTACGTAAGTGTTATACTTGAGTGAGTAATAGATGCACGTACGTTTATATTAACACATTCGCGCGTCATATTTGCACGTAGTTATTTTTAACATAAACGTTCTTGATAAAACATATACTATTGTGGCAGCTGTACGCCTCCGTATGAATGAGAATGAGGTAAGAGTTAATATAATAACTCTGATTACTGTAGTAAATGTAGTAGACATATGCTGTTCGTGTTATGAATGTATTGCCACTTAATTTAAGAAATTAACTCGTTTATTAGGTACTTTCCTGTATATGCAATTAGGACACTTTATACCAATCTACATGGAACGTTTAACTCTTATAATTTCAGAGAAGATTATCTAAATGTTTCCTTTATATTTAAAGCTATGACTACACCGCCCACACCTGCTATCCCATTAATTGAATTATAGAAGTTAGCGTTAGGAAACACACCACTTGAAGTAGATTTGAATAACTTTTGCTTTTAGTTATAACCCCGTTCGCGTGTACAATCGTGTCCGCTTCATAACTCTGACAATAATGGACGGATTTTCAAATAACGTCGCACAATTGCTCACCACAACAAGACGACGTGTCGCGCACAAAAAACAGGTCCGTGGCTCCAAAGTCAAGGTCACACTTAGAGGTCAAAGGTCAAAATCCGTTCGTCTGTACACTCGTGTCCGCTTCATAATTCTGGCAATAATGGACGGATTTTCAAATAACTTCGCACAATTACTCACCACAACAGGACGACGTATGGCGCACAAAAACCAGGTCCGTGGCTCCAAAGTCAAGGTCACACTTAGAGGTCAAAGGTCAAAATCCGTTCGTCTGTAAACTCGTGTCCGCTTCATAACTGTGACAATAATGGACGGATTTTCAAATAACTTCGCACAATTGCTCAACAACAAGACGACGTGTCGCGCACAAAATCCAGGTCCGTGCCCAAGGTGAAGGTCACACTTAGAGATCAAAGGTCAAATTCCGTTCGTCTGTACAATCGTGTCCGCTTCATAACTCTGACAATAATCGACGGATTTTCATTTTTCAATTTTATTTTATTTGATTTTTATTGTTTGTTTTATTTTATTTATTTTTTTAAATTATTTTTAAATATATCTGTTGGTTTCATATTGCTCCAAGGTCAAGGTCACACTTACAGGTCACTTTTGGGGAATTTGTCACTTACTGTGACATTTCTTGTTGTATATATTGTTTTAATGGTACATATAAAACGCAACATGTGTCGTCATGTGTATGTATATAAATGTACTGTACCAGTGTATTTTGCTTCTCTGTTTGACATAGTGAAACAACATAAACTACTTTTTCTGATGTTCTTTTTGTCGAACTAAGTCTGAGTTTGTGAGCCAGACATACATACCGTGCCCATCTCTTGTTTTTTTCACTATTACCACATTTATTATCGTTTTACCAGCAAAAAATACTCATTATCAAATGCATATCTAACTTATGTTACATTTTCAAATCACACTCACCGTCCGATTTTAACATAAACAACGTACTCTAGTCGATAAAATCACTAAAACTACGGGTGAAACGAACTGGCAAAGTTTATTTTGCAGGTAATAATATATACGCGTATTTGTATGCTGATTTTTAAAAGCAAAACACGGTTTCTGAAAACAAAAATATTCAACCCAGAATATACGTTATACTTTGCTGAATACATTACACGATTATTCAAAATATTCAAAATGTTTATGTAGTTTTAATCTATGACATTATAAAACATAATATTCATTATAAACACAATTTGTTTTACCGTTTTACCATTTATGTTAACATCAGAATATAGTTTGGGACTCGTTGAACTTCTGACAAATACAAAGCACAAGTTGTACGTTAACGAGAGCGAATGGTTGGGAGACACACAATGGTGTTATTGTTTGGGAACCGGACGTATTACTTTGCTTGATTATGTTGTAGACACTAACATGACGTCTGAGCGTTTTATTTTATTCGTCCAATATGTGTAGGTGGTATTTCTATTAAATCAAATTGTAGCATGGTCACAGACAATTCTCTTTGTTCAGACACAGGTGTAAATCGTTTAATTGAAAATAAGACCTGTCAGAATAACTGTGAGATTAACAGTGAGAATAACAGTTAGAATAACTGAAATAGAGCTGAAATGGACATGCTACAAAACAAATAGAGTATGGTTTCATCTCGTTGGTTATTTTAAACACCTCGATGGGCTACGCTCATCTTGATGTTTAAATGAACCAACTCAATGAAACCATACTCTGTCTATTACTTAAACATCACAGTATACTGTTTCCAGAGTATGTTTGAATGTTTACAATGTATATACAAATTATTTAATGCTAATTCATTTATGATGAAATTTGGACTATTTTCATTGGACTGTGCTTTGGGTACTATATAAACAGACACTGTGAGCAGTTCAGGTTAGTTCAACTGAGTTGATATTTTAGTATTCTTCAATAAAGTTAATTATAATTTGGATGTTTATAAAACATATAATAATTGTCAGAGGATTTAATACATATTGTGCTCATTCATAATAACATTGAAATTAGATATTTGGACTAAACTAGAAATATTAGAAACTAATTTATACTTAAAGAGACACTTACTGTTTTGGATTAAAGAGACATTTGCTGTTTTGGATTAACGATACACTTACTGTTTTGGATTAAAAAGACACTTACTATTCTGGATTAAAGAGACGCTTACTGTTCTGGATTAAAGAGACACTTGCTAATGTAAATTAAAGGAACATTGGATAATTTTATTTGGACTTAATTAAAAAAACTGGATATTATTAAACAACTGGATTTGTGTATTCTGTAAGTGAATATTTTATGTAAATAAATGTGTTAATTATTATTCTGTGTGGCTGGTTTTGCTTCCTTTCTTGTTACATTTTACTCGTAACAGTACATATTGCTGTCAAATCACGTTTGTTAGCAAGATACGGATGTTACTCTATGCCCTTTTTCTTTTTAAGGATATTAAGAAAGAACGCTTAGATTTCTATTAACATGTGGTACGTGTATACAAGTTAAATTTATATAACCAGTATTTAGGTAAGTGCTTAACACAAAGACGGAATAAAGTATATAAACGCCATACGTTATTATAATCTCAAGATTCTATTTGAAAATTTAAGGATGCCCTCTGGTGAATATCAGAACAGTAAGAATTTTTATTTTCCCTGTTTTTTATGAAGACTAACATATTACTAGTTAGTTTCTGGAAAAATAATGATGGGTCGGTGATTTAACTTTTTCGCAAAATTAATCTTTAGTAATACACTCTCACAGTGTGGTTTTAAATTCTGAATCAGCTGCAAATTGTGTATGGCAACTTATATGTGTGTAGTGTGGTTTGCAGAACAGGTATCGATTTTCCGTCTTTTTTAATGTAATAGTTCATACTGTAGGACGAACAATTAAGGGTTGTGGTATTTTTATCACCATCTGAAAAATTATTACATCCCTTGTCATTACCCCACCCAGTTTACTATAAATTGCATTTTTAAATTTGTGATTAATAAATTTTTCATGATAAAGGAACAGTAAACATTTTGAGATATTTTGTCTACAATATATACAAGACCTGAGTTTTAGAATGAAAAAATAAAAATTGGGGGTCGGTGTGCATATAAGAAAGATATTCAATAAAAACTGAGAAAAAAATGTGTTTTTTTAGATTTCGACGAGCTCTGACATATAACGGCATAGGTCTGCAACAAATAATAGGAACAATACTTTTTATTGCTGTCTCTGTATATCCTAACACATGTCTTTGTAATAAAGTTTAAATTATGTGAATATCTTAAACGTTTTTTGAGAAATACCATATTTTGTACCCCTACCCCCCATTTTGGCTTATGTTAAAAATTGTCAATTTTGGGCACAAAATGTGAGGTCATAAACAAATTCTAAACAATTTTCATTTTTTTTGCACTAAAATATCCCTATTGGGCATTAGTTTGTTACTGTATAATTATTTTTTCCAGTTTTATTATAATTTTTGAAATATAACAAATGTAAATTTCCGGAAGTGCAAAAATCCAAAACCTCAGCAGTGGCCACCCTTAAATAACAAAGGTGTACAACTCTGAGTTCCTCTTCACTTGTTTAATACTAGAATGGCGTAATACGTAATATTAGCTTTACATAACTTCAAATAGTGATAATTCACCGTAAAACATTTCTCACTCTATAGCAAGTAATGCAACTGGCCAGTTACACATTTACTAGACTACATGCATGTAACCGTGTGACAAATATATATCCATGGTACATTATTAAACGATTGTAACATGCTATTATATTAAGACGATATGGTGTTAATCATTACGTTATTTGCACAAACTGTCATAAAAACATGTTTTGTTCTATTATAACACAATCCATTGTACATAATATACCCATTATATATTGCAAATGGAGATGATTATCATCAGAAATTGTAATATAACTATTGTGATATACATATGGTAACTATATTCTCTCCATGCTAATGTCGTAGGATATTGGTATTGATATTAAAAAAATAAAATAATATCATATACTGTGTCAGAGTGCTGCATAAATAGTGAGCATACTGAAGAACATAGAGCTGTATAAGGGACATTAATGTGTATGTAGATTTGTTTTGAATATATGCGTGATTACCTTCCCTAATTCATGTTCAATATTAACAGCATGTTCGTGCTTTAAATATTGATAAATGTGTCTTTGTTGGTGTAGTTCGTCAATTAATAATTGCTTAATTATTTTAACTGATATTGTGTGGCTATTTATAAAAACAGACGATGACTTACTTAGTTATGACGTGTATATGCTCAGAGAGACATGACCTAGATTATGGTTTAAGCCGAGTATTGATGTAGTCACATGTAATCAGGTACAGGTAAATGAAGAAAATATCGTGCCTCAACCGGAACACGAACCCAGTTCTCTGGTTTACTGTACCAGCTGTACCAGCGCGCTATCAACTGAGCTATCGCGGGACATACGGTTAGGAATCGAATACATACATATTTTTTTCGGGGGCATATAGTAATCCCACCGTCCGTATGTCCGTCCGTCCGGATTCTGTCTGTCTGTCCGTCATTCCGCAGTTCGTGTCCGGACTGTACCTTCAAAACCACTGCATGGATTTTTAAATAACTTGGCACAAGTGATCACCATAACAAGACGATGTGTCTCGCGCAAAACAAAGGTCAAAAACAGGTACGCAATTTCGTATCCGGACCGTAACGTCATAACCCCTGCAGGGATTTTAAATAACTTGGCACATGTGATCACCTTAACAAGACGATGTGTCGCTCCCAAAACCCATGTCTTCAAGGTCAAGGTCACACTTGGAGGTCAAAAGTCAAATTGTGTCCGGTCAATAACTCCGGTTATATTTTCAAATAACTTGGCACAAGTGCTCACCACAACAAGACGCACAAAATCCAGGTCTGTGGCCCCGAGGTCAAGGTCGAACTCAAAGTTTAAATTGTGTCCGGTCAATTACTTTTGCACACCTGGACGGATTTTCAAAGAACTTATCAAAATCCAGGTTCATGGCTCCAAGGTCAAGGTCATACTTAGGGGTCAAAGGACACTTCGGGGGCATTTATCACTTACAGTGATATTTCTTGTTGTTTATATTTTAATTTGCAGATATATATTCAAATCGTACATATATATATGTTTTGTGGTATATATATATTTAAATTGTACATACATATTATTTAAATTGTACATACATAATAATGTTACAACAAATACATTTGTGTTACAACATAAATTATATATTCATGTTACACAATATAGTCACGTATAGCGTTTCATAAAAGATAGGACGTTAATAACTATAACCGTGAAAGAAGTTTACAACTATCGTGGAGGCAGCACACCGAAATTAACAGGAATGACGTGTTGTTCAAAGAGTGAATGAAGAAGAATGATAAAGATTCATGTGGGGTTTTTCGTGGGTTACTTTGCATGCATCCTCTTTGAGAACATTGAGTGTATTGAGTTCACCTTCACGTGACTGTACATGCATTCTTCCTTTTCCTTTTGTTTCTGATGTTTACATTCAGTCATCATTTGCAGTGCATCTCTGTTACTTCGAACATATCAATTTTTCGCATTTAATTATATCAGTACTTTGCTTCTAATGATTGGCGTTTCGACTTTCAGTAGTTGTTATTTAATAAAGATATGAATGTTGAAGCTGAGCTCCTATTTAATATGCACATACTGTGTAATAAAAATTCATACTGTTATAGTCCATCACAATGTGTGGCAACTGATTCATGATTTCTCTCATTTTGTCATACATTTCAGCTTATGTAGTTGGGTGGCTCTACTTGCATTTCCTATTAATGCTGTCTACTTTGGTAGGGAACAGCCTGGAGTTAAATCCTATACTCGAACTTTTTGTAAAATGAATTAAAGGAACATATTTTGAAGTAAAAATGAAAAATGGTGAAAGAAATTTCAGAATCTGATGACAAATAAACAACTGATGATCATTTAAGCTTTTTTATAAAGGTTTAATTAAAATAAGTCAACCGGAAGTGCTTATCTGGTGTCAAAAAGTGCTAATTGTTTTGTTTTTATTCTTTTAAACGTTTTTTAATGCATTTTGCTGTTGTTGTTTTTGGGATGGTTTTGTTTGGTTGTAACTGTATTCTAGACATGTTATTGCTTTTTGGAAATGCAGCTCATCATGTTTTTAACAGTTTTAGGTATACATCTTAGACGAAAGTAGAAAATATATGTAATTGCAAGAGGTAAAGGTAATACTGACCTTTGGCCCTGTATTAGTACACAGCTGAAGAAATATTTCTGAGAACATATTCAATCCCCATTTTCCTTGTGGATGTGTCATAGCAGGCATGTGTATTTGCATGATAAAGGCAATTTCCCAGAATTCTAACAAGCTTTGAGTTTCTAACAGGTTCTTAACATCCCCACTTTATTATGAAAGGGGCAGGAATAACCATTTACGCTATTATAACCTAAGCAAATATAAAAAATACCATACGAGAACTATCGTATATATGTGAACATTCCCTTTATTGCATCAACTCAGTCGAGTTATACTGGGCACACTTGGGTCATAATAACGCATGATTACATGTCAAATGAACATACTCGAAAACGAACCAAGCATTCATTCTGCCAAGATCAACGACATGTCTTTATAAATCGTCACCTTTGGAGTAAAAGGTGCTATGAGTATACGAACAAAGAAGGCACATATCACTTTTTAATTCTAAGGTAACGAAATGGTTGGTATGTGCAACTTAACCAGAATAAGAATAAATATGTGTATACTATGTATACAGATTGTCACAGGATGAAAGAGGAAAAAAGTATGTTGTATTAACGTACAATATGGTCGTGCAATGTAGATAATGTCTTGACTAAATCTAAATATAGATGTTGTTGATGTTTTTTATTTAATCATCAGTAAAGTTACAGAGAAATTAACACTATCCAATAACACGATGATACTAATAATCCGATGCGCGAGTTGATGAATATGGTGCGCGACATCAGTTAGCGTTGATATCATCAAATGCCTCCTATATGATGATATGATGATGAGCCTCCAATGAGTTTATGATGTGATATGTCCAGGTACGGGTACCGTCTCCACCGCTCGTTATACCCCTCTTGCACACTAGCTGGTTTCACCGCGAGTGTTTCTCCCAGAGGGCTTACATACCCATTACGTGGTCCGAGTATTAACTTTTATACCCCATCCAACCCCTTCTCCAGAAGCGAAAACGGGGTTGGCTTGGGTATAAAATTAAACCTTAATTTCGGCTTAAAGATATTGCATATTGTAAAATTAAAACATTCAATAGGTAATTTTAAGCAAGTTTTCGCATTTTTTTCAGTAAAAACTGTTTTTTAAACGTTTTTTGTTGTCGGAAGATCGGTTATAAAACCCTTCTAATATAAGCTTTCCAATCGCTTAATGGAATTAAGGCGGGACCATGTAATGCCAGAGGGATTAGTTCCACACATGGAGGCTTAGCCTGTAATGATACATACTTTTAGATGCCGTTCATAAACCATACAATCGTATACAATCATCGTTATATATTACACAAATTACCTAAAATACATGTGAACCATTCCCGTGTAGTAATGTTATCAATGTAGATGTATGATGATCTTATAATACTATTTATTTGTATCAGAACATAGTCAGGTATTACCTCTTAACGTTAACAAATGCATCTACTACAAAACATCATCGTATAATTTGATTGGAAATATCATCTTACATTATATTAAATCTAGAGTATTATGAATATCCCCCATATAGTTAATGTACTATGTCAGCTTTATGGGGAGCGCTGTGGTCTAATAGTAGAGCCATGATCGAAAGATCTCTACCATGACCATGCAGGTTCTACCCAAGAAGACATCGAGAGTGATTCAAATAAGTTCAACGAGCTTACATTACAATCGATGTAAAGAAATATAAAAAGATCGGACAGGGAATGTAGCATTCAAGGAGGACAGTCAACCACAAACACGCAAACAGAAACAAACACGCAAACAGACAAACAAGAACGCAAAAGTAATAATAAATGCAAACGACATCACAAACACAAAATTGTTGACAATAGGGCTACCGCCTTGGAACGGCCAGTGGCAAAGTAGGCCAGTGGAGGTTTAAACCGGTTCTAGGGTGCACCAAACCTCCCACTTACCCTACTGTCATCCCATTAACATAGGACAGTTTAAATAAAGAATGATCTAATCTCTAACCAACAAGGCATCATCAATAGGCAATACTTATAAGTAAAACACAAATATGCTCGTGTAAATATAATACAAAATAACAATAGCCTAGAAAGCCACAATGAACGTACTCAATGACTTGGCAGAAGCCAGAGCAACAAGAGAATAAACCAGTAAGGACACGACATGAAAGATCATAGACAAACATCAATATCAATACGCGCAATTTAAAATTTAAACATATTTTAAAATAAATAATTTTAAATTATGCCTCCATGAATACAGATGTGTATAATAAAATGCACACACTACTTTCACATTCCTCAATAGCCTATATAATAATGCCCATCTCACCAACTCACCACCTGTTCTGACTAAAAGTCAACTCAATTATTGATTATTTCCCCAGCTGCAATCGCCGATGCAATCCGAGAAAAATGGCCAATTTATACGAACATCCTCGCCCAAATCGGTTACCAAGCATGATATCCATGAGCTGGCTATGGTTAAAGAAGAACATAGATACATGTACCTGACAAGGAAGGACCCTTACATAAATCTGACACTTTAGAAAGATGACACATCACCTAACTATACATTTTACATGCATTATTGCGCGCCTTCAGGGAAGGGTTTAATCTAATGTTGGTAGAACCTGTTATACAACTCATTTGTCATTATAATATTTCTATCGTATATGTGTTGATACTTACTCTGTATATACAATATTTGCAATAAAATATGTTTAAATCTTAAATTGCGCGTATGAACTTTATTTACAACCCTCAGCCTATGTCTTAGATCATAAGTAAAGCATTACAATATCCGTGCATCCCGTACGATCGTGCAAACGGTAAACACATTTCGAAAAGAAAAATGGGAAAGCACAGATCGATATTTACGTCACACAATAAGGCTGTAAATTTCAGGAAAATATTGTGCCATTGAACAACGGAATCACAACCAAATTCAATAGATTCTGTTTTCGGACAACATCATAGATAGTTGTACGAATGAAATCTATTTTTAGCAATTTTAAGCAATCTTGATCCATGCTCAGTGGTGTTATTTTTACGGATCATTTTGGACCAACGAGCCCAATACAGGTGACTTTGACGTAGAATATCGATTAAGCCGGTACTATGGAACGTGAGAGGTTTTGCTTCATACATTATCTCTCATGAACAGACTCAATAAACCGGGTCTGCTACGTTATTCTCCTGGTTGTATTTGTTGCTTCCAAAGGATCACCCTTAGCAATATGTAATAACATTCACATTAGCGTTCGTTAGGTGAGTGTGGCGGTTGTACTACGAATCAGTAGTGCTATTTTTACTGCTCCTTTGGGACCAACGAGCCCAATGTAGGTGGCTTTGAAGTGGAATACCGCTTAAGCCTGTGCAAGGGCCGTGAGATTTCTTGCTTCTTACATTACCTCCCATGAACAAACTCAATTCAACTGAGTCTGCTTCTTTATTCTCTTGGTCGTGTTTGTTGTTTCCAAATGATCACCTTTATCAATATTGTTTAAGAAAGTTTATTGATCTTGGGTAGATGTGTACCTTTTAGATGCCTCAATTCAATTATACGTTGATTAAATTGATGTTCATTCATCTGACCGGGATATGAATATTGAGTCGCACATGCATCAAAACGATTATTGTATGCGGAGGTATAGCTGCTTTAATGGTTACATAGTTTAGACGAATAATTAGTATTACATATCGTGAAAAAACATGATATCTATATAGCGTTTTAAATCAAATGTCATACATTATAGATATACTCGACCGAAAACACCTGTCCCTGAACGAGTTTGTAAATATTGTAATAAGTCAACAATCGAGGATGAAAGTCATTTTTTGATTGACTGCGAGTTTTATTCAGATATTAGATATGAACTTTTTAATGGAGCAAATCAAGCTGAAAACGTTTTTTTTCTGTTTTCATCAACTGAAAAATTAATATTCTTAATGAACTGTGATATATTACAGCACACATTAGCTAATGCACTTTTAAAAATGTTTAAACGGCGCTCTTTAGCATTGTAAATATGCATAACTGTGTTATAAAATAAAATATATATATAAGGAATGAAGTTTAAAACAAAGGTTATGTTTCATTTGTTTTTGTTTGTTTTTTAAATGAAAGTTTGAAAATTAATTGTAGTCTTCATTTTAATTATATGTCAACGAATACTAAATAATAATTTTTAAAATATTGAATATATATTTTAACGCAATACATTTGTAACTTTTATTATGTTTTAATACGTACTATTGTGTTTTACAGTGTCTCATATGCCTATGATGGCAGGATATCAAATAACAATGTTGTATAATATCTGTAAATGTAACTGTATTTGATACGTGACACTTTAATAAAATATTACTTACTTTACTTACTTATAATAACACAAAACCGATTGTTAGAGAAAGCATAAAGGGCTAATACAAACTTATTTGTGATATGCATACGAAGATGTACATAATTTTCAAAAATGTTTTTATGAAGTGAGATTTTATTATTAATATTTTATTTTTTGAGTTCTGGTGTATTGTATATTGTGTATGTTCTTGTATTGTATTGTATTTACTTGTTTAAATGAGGTTACCAAGTTTACTAACGAAAATAACATGGTAAACATTCTATTTTTTGTACTTCCTATTCATATGTAAATTGCGCGATGTAATCGTTCAGGTTTGAGCTGTTTACGTCATTTCTTTTGTATGCGATTGAATAGTCACATGTAATAGTAATACTTTTAAGGTTTAAGATATGTGCGTGTTATCCCACTGTAGAGTTTTTGTGAAATATTTAATTTAAATAACCATAATACAGTGTTGAACAAGATAAGATATTAATATAACATATTTGGTTACAGAGGAGCTGCTACAATGATATGACACTTATGTCGAAAAATGGTAAAATGTGTATATATCGGATCTTGCATGACTGTTTATTTATTATTTATTTTAATTAATGGATTGGCAAAGATAAATATCACTGTTGCCAAATAGTTTAATTGAATTAATCAATAAATTAGCACGAATTTGAGATTGTATTCATAATATCACTGATAACGTCACATATCGTCACATAAATTCACATAAGATCAGCTTGATTTAACGTGTCATTGACCAAAAGTTATACCATTAGGTGTATCATACTATTTATTTAATGGCGTTATTACACGTCCAGGGACCAATGTATGGGATACATGTAGGATAACCTTTACCGTTTTATTTAAAATATTGGGAGGGGGCCGTGGAGAGGGGTGGCCAAGTGGATAACAATTTTCACTATGAATATTGATATCACTGGCGCAAGACACTCCCTTAAGCCTCATCTGTCGGATGGGAGCGTAAATCATGCGGTCCTGTGTATCGGAGCCAATACTATTAACACGTTAAGAAACGATGGGCATCTATTCGATAGTAAGTGTAGGGCAGATAAGCAGTTAAACAATTCGTTTAAAATAATATGTCATATTCGGTAATATATTAGTTAAAATCTCAACTGGACTAAATAATTTATTTTAAACCTAGTTATATTAATTATCTATTAGACTTATCTCTGTTGTACTTGTTTATTTTACTATTATAAACGTGTCATACATTTGGAATATATTTTATATTTTGAAAATAATGCATAATAACATAGACTTAGTATTTGTCCTTTATATTATTTCAAATGATACAGGAAGTTTAAGAGAAAATATGTTCAGCAAAGCGTAGTAGGTGAAAAACACACAAATGCTGCCCGATTTTTAAAAAGGAAGTATTATGAGTCGGTCGGTCGATCGACTATTCATACGGCATCTCATTCACAATGATATTAGATCGGTTAATTATGGGATACGAAGCGGACGTGTTTAAGGAGCTCTTAGTATGTAAGTGCAATCGTTGCTTATATATTTTAGTTGCTGTATTATTGTTATATATATATATTATACTGCTGCTTGGAGGTAAGGTTATATTTTATTACACCTATGTAGTATGTACATATTTCAAACTCAGCTTTAAGTGTTTTTGTAGCGACTCCAAATCAAGTTATTCTGCATGTATTTATTGTTCAAATTATCATTTATCTGAATTAATCTATTGTTCTTATAGTTCTACCATCTTTCTAACCCATACCGAATATTGATTCGGTCACGTGTTCAAACGGTTGGAATTTACATGTAATTCTTATTTTGAAAGGTCGCTATGTGCCAGGACCACACTGATTGATGCTATCCAATTCCAAAAGCATTCAAGTGACTTTATATGTTAACTGTCGCGTATGCAATATCATTTTGATTACTAATAGATTCAACACATTTTTCTACACTGTAACATGCACCGAACCTATATATTTATAATCATATCGATGCTGAAACCAGGCATTTAATACTATCAAAAATGATACGACGGTTTCATTAAGAAAGGGTTGTATTTCAGAAAGAAATTCATCATTCGTTGATGTTTGTTCAAACATAAATCCCCAGAGCCACTTGAGTACACATTATATATAAATACAGGTGGCTTAAAGTAGATAGTTCGATCATCGTGTTTGTCTCTGAAGTCGGTTTCTCTCGATTTTATTGTTGATCCTCGGATGTTTTTTATTTGCACCTGCACGTACAAACAGACGTCAACTTTGATTTCAGTGTTTTCTCCTGATAGTTGTTTAATAACGTAAGCATTGTTCATGTGTATCTGGTGAAGATCGGGAAACCCAACACTAGGTAGGGCTTATAACAGTTATTTTATCGGAACCAAGGCTTTGCCGGATACCCAAGCTTTCTACTTTGTCTTGCATACCATTGACATTTTGTGCTGTGACGCCGTAAGCATTAACGTTTTGTATTTTATTTACCCAATAACGTCATGCACTGTTGACGTTTTGATGCGGGTGTCTTGTTCTGCCCCCATGTGTAAGATTAGATTACCCAGCACATGTGTAAAACGCGTATATCATTATCTGAAGTGCAAGAAGAAAAGCCGGTCTTAAAGTCGAACAGGAAACGAAGCATTCGCACACCACAGTCAACACACATAACCATTCAAACAAACAGCAATAACGATGATAAACAGAAGCAATGTATGCTTAAACCAGATTCGATTAGATAGTGATATCAAGATTCCCGGAAGTGTTCTGTTGTGCGCCGTAAAACAGAAATTAGTGTTGTTATTAACTTGAAGTTAGTGATATCAAAATTCCTGGAAGTGTTCTATTTTGCGCCGTTAAACAGAAATTATTGTTGCTATTAAGAAGACAAAAGTGTGTCTGTCAACAGTACTCATATAATAAAAATAAATTCAGTATAAATTGTAAAAATCCGACGGACCTTGTGACATTGAGATCATTTATCTATGTATTGACTGACCCTCGTATAATCATTATATTCGATAAAAGATTCGCGCCTTTACGATTCTATTCAGCAAAGACAGCCGTTTCAATGTATATTGTTTGTTATATGTATAATGTAATGTATTCTTTATTATCGACAGGGAACGTACATTCCCACACTGTCTCAATTTAAACACCCCTTGCTTCATAGCGGACGTAATACACACATAATCAATATGCAATACATATTTATATAATCAATATCGAAAAAAAAAAGCATTCCGTTAGTACGAAATACCTACGATAATGACACTGAGATACATTGTTATATTCAAATGGCATATTTATACCCAGATTTGGGCTTGTTCAGTTCAATAGCATGCATTGACGTTAATTTGTTTTACATTAATTTGCCAGGTGATATTGTCCTGTCGATATTACTTGGCGGTTTGCAAAGGAAGGATCAATAATTATTTCAATATATAAGTATATGGTCTTAAACGAGCTCTCATTCTCATCTATAAAACGAGTTATGAATGATTTTAATTTTATCGAGTTTCATAAATATTATTTGGAATTGGGACGAGTTAAGGATATTTTTCACCACATAACATTGAAACAGTCAAATATGAAATATGATAAAATTAGATACACATAATGCAGTGGGTTAGTGTGTATAGAATCACTTGGGTTAAACGATAGCACAATTTCTGAAAAGATTGTCCTATAACTGTAATTTTTTTATATTTTGTTTTACCAATATTTACATAATTTATTCGTGCCACACTTTAACAAGTTAACTTATTTGATGATTACATTTTGAATTTTGTCCCTGACATTTTTTATAACAGCAAATATTTATATCACAATTTATTGGGACAGTAGGACTTTTACGTTTCAAAAACACACTTTATTCGGGTAGCAAAGAACTTTTTTGTTCTGAGAGATAGTGCATTTAGTAATCAATTTGCGTGGAAAACTGCATCAACTGCATCACATCATTTTACTGCTGCATACATGTATGCGTATATGATATATCTTCAAGCATGGACAATTATAAAATAATCTAAAATACATGAGCTGACAAAATTAAATTTGAACAGAAAATGATTCTCTAAAACCGATTATTCTATACATCCCAAAGCAACATACCGCCACGAAGTCTGATAAACGTTAGCGCCCAAGTGCCATGTGACGTCATTGAATCATGTTCGTAAGCGCCAAAACCTCTTCATGTTATGATGTAAACAACGTCTAGCCAGAGACCAAAACCCACGTTTTAGGACCCAATCTAGACACGCCGGACAAAAGCACTCAACTTTCCTCAAATGTGTGTCTTATATTTCTCCATGTTTTTAAAAGGGTCCCCAAAGGTTCGTGAATCCCTAAATGTATTTTTGAGTCAAAACGTTGGAAAAATAACAAAAACTGCTGATTTCTGCAATAATTCAATAAAACGGTAAACGGTTATAGGTAAAATGCGAAAAAACCGTTTTCCTATCGTTATCCAATCAAAATTGTTGAAAACGTTTTCCAACGCGTAAAACGCGTTTAAGTTTTCTTTATATTATGCTTAAAACGTTTAGCCAATCGAATCACAAAACGATTGAAGCGTTTCTAGGTCAGCAGCGTTTTCGCGTATCCAGGTCAATCGCGGTTTGTAAAAACTGTTTGGCTAATCAGTATTTAAATAATTATTTTATTTTTGCCTTCTTTATTTATAATATAGAAGGTTATTACGGAATAGAGGCATATTATTGAGACACATTTTTAAGTAATTAGGTCAAAATAATATCAGTAAGTAATATACAATCACAGCAAATGAACAAACTTTGTTGCGTAAATTAAAATGTGTTAATGTATTATATTCCCTAATATTCTTAACATGCTTGCCTAAAGGGATTTAGATTCGATACTTTGCCGTGTAGGTGTTAATTGAATGATCAGCCGATAAGAAACTAACGACACGCGTTGTTTTTACTGAGTGGAAGCTAGTTCTTTATTGGGTAATCAACCGTGATAAAAGTAAAACCCGACGCGCTTATCAGGGGAGACATACCTGTTTATTATCTGTATTTCCTGTTTATGCTGCTCTCACACAGTGGCGAATATGGTGGCGAATGGGCTTACGAATGCAATTCGCCACCAATTCGCAATGATCACAAGGTGATCGCCAGACATTCTTAGGTGTTCGTAAGCATTCGCGGTCGTTCATGGGGTGCTGCGAATATTAGGAACATGCTCCTAAAATTCGCCAGGAAAGCATATTCTCATTGCTTTCGCAACATTTTCGTAAGTAATCGCAAGCCATTCGTATTGATGGCAATTAAGGCATTTGTAGTGATCGTAAGACATTTGTAGGGATTTGCTAGCATTCGTCTTGACTTTCTGAAGAAGAAGTTGACTTAGCGGAGACTAGCGAATAAGTGACAAAGAGAAACATTGGCAATGGGTATATGCAATTAACCAAGCATGCGTTGTGTAGTCGTTTTATTCGTAAGGCGTTCGCAAGCATTCGCAAGATTCGCAACGGCATTCGTAAGCATTCGTAACATTCACAAAGGATTCGCAAGAAATTCGGCAAATTAAATTAATCGTAAGGTTCGTAAGAAATTCGCAAGGATTTGCAAGGATTCGTAAGAATTTCGGAAGCATTCGTAAGGCCACACTTTGTTCAGTATTTTTCCTGGCCAATCTTATCATTTTCGGCGAATTTGCCGCGAATTTCAAATTTTCATATTCGCAAGGATATTCTTCACTGTATATGCATTACACAGATTAATGTGTGCAGATGTGCAGTGCGTAATAACATGTAGTAAATGCGTTAATTACCCAGCTGAAAATACAACATATTGATTAAAAGGCAAGAAAGACTAAAAACATCCTGCTTTAACTTGATCATTAAAAATCTCAGCGGCGAATGCCACATCTATAGATCGAAATAAAATATGTGTATATATATTAAACATTACATTAAATATATCAATTGCATACAAATATAAATCAATGAAAAAATTCACTCTGATCGGACATACACCTGTGAGAAAAGTACATACACATATTAATACGTGAAACACTATTGATGTATAATTATTATAAATTACATGTACAACAATACTGTATTATAAGTTCACCTTACTATTTTTAATATATATTTGTTAAATAGTTAAACGTGTTATACATTAATTTACGCACATTGAAACTGTGAATTACTTTCTTTATCTTTTAAAGTATCTCCCCTAAATCCAATAATAGATAGATTTATATTTAGTTGTATTTGCATCTCATTGTTTACAATCAAGTATACAAACATATATGCATTATTTCATACATAAAACATAAATTGTAAACACTATTTTAAAAGAATTATAGTTAAATTGCACATTAACATATAACATTCAATAATTCATATTAAAGCCGGTGCAGGTTAGGGTATATATACACGTTATACTCATTCATATTTATTACAAGGTGAGCAATTACCAGAATGTATACCCTGCTTTGCACCGTTAACGGTCAAACACAAGATATTTGATACTATAGATTTTAGTTTTGTTTTAGATTTCCTAAAATAAATCAGACTATATAAATCATTATAATGTGATCTTATATATATTTACCGTATTTGTCGGGGTATAGCGCGCACTTTTTTACCCCAGATTCTGTGGCTGAAGTTGGGGTGCGCGGTTTAAGCAACAAGTAATGATTTACTCTTTTTTTTTTCAGCCAAGACGAGAAGTTTTGTGGTTTTCAAAAAGTCGCAAGACCGGCCGTTTATTACAGAGATTGAATCGAACAAAAAGTTGGCTTGTTTCTATTGTTTCAATAAAATGCGTTGTATGCTATATGCTTATTATCAATAAAAATAATAAAATCAAACTTTACCATGTTTTATGTTGATTATTGTTGAGAAAATACCATTGAAATGTTGAAAAATACAATTGTTTACGTCAATCGGCATTTTGAAATGAAAACGAGGCTGGGGTTTTCCGAACGCGCAGACTGGTTTAGTGCATATTTTATTGAACAAGGCTATCCGCACGACCGTCGTGCCGATTATTTTCTTTATCCGCACGACCTTCGTGCCGATTATTTTCTTTATCGGCACGACCGTCGTGCCGATTATTTTCCTTATCCGCACGACGGTCGTGGGAATAAAGAAAATGATCGGCACGACTCTAGTATTGTTCTTGATCGGCACGACTGTAAACAGAAACGTAAAGTGTTTTACAAACAAAACAATTAAATTACTTAGGGAACAGTTAGCCTAAATTGTGTAAAATTGTGGGTTAATTGCGTTTTGAATGAAAAACAAGAACCCTGTACAGTATTTTCCGAAAGGTCCGTATAATCTCAAATAGGTATACAAGTAAATAATTATACAGTATGTATAGAACATACTTTCCATTAAGGCATATGGCATATAAGATCGAAAGGGTGTGTGTGTGCGCTGTTGCGTGTGTGTACGCGTGCGTGCGTTGATGGAACTTGCTGACATCTATATGGGACGATATAAAGACAGTCAGGTTTGCCAAAGTGCAGCTCATCACCGCAATCAATCCCCTATCATCCTACTTGATTCTGTCTTCTGTTTAAATAGTTTCATTTTACACATATATTATCGAAAGATGGATATTTAGGTGAAAATATGGCAAAACAAATAAACACACAAACACATGTGAACAGTAAACACGTTTATTGAGCAATCAGCACTGATATTACAATTCAAACTACTTCTAAACTATTTGGGGGATACAAGAGAAAAAAGAGACGAACATGTATAGAAAATACATAGCCCTTATATGACGACATAGCCTATAAGAAAAATTAATAATAGCTGTCGCAACGTAATTATTTGCTAGACCTTAACTCCGAAGTGACATTTTATTAAAACCGCCATCCCGCCAACAACAGGCACATTTTAAAATACAAAATCATTCTTCCAAACTCTATCCATGTGTTGAGGTCATAAAATAATTCATATGTACCGATTAAAAGCCTAGTTGATGTATACCTAAAATACATGAAATTAAGTATACGTGAAATGAATTTAGAGTTGATCATTCTTAATTCGACGCACAGGACAGTTTTGCGGTTTGGCCTGGCTGGTTAAAGCCATTTATATTGTATCTATAAAGTTAGGATTCTCAAATTATGTAAGTTATAATATATACCCCGTTGTCAGTAGGTTTACAAATGTTGTCCATTTGTTGTTAAATTTGGTCGTTGTTGGCGGGGTAGCTACTTTAATAAGTGCCTTGCGAAAACTCGTATTGTAAGAAAGGGGTTGTTAATTCATTTATTAATTTACAACAAATTGCAGATAAGTTAATGCCGTAAAATGGTAAAGCGTGCATATGCTAATTAGTTTGGCATAATTATGTCATACACACGAAACTTAGCACTGTTAATCATGCAAAATTAAACAAGAAAAGTCACTAGTAAGTAATAAATGCCACCGAAAAAAAATTCGGATGGAAATTCTTACATTGTACATTTGGCTATTCCGCCGGCAATTACCGTTCTTCCAAACTCTATCCATGTGTTGAGGTTATACAATAATGCATCTCTTCGAGAAGAAGTCAAAATATTTTCATGGATACTTAAATACCTGTAATTGAGTATGCGTTAACTGAATTTAGAGTTGGTAACTCATAATTCGACAAACATTAGGGTGGTGGTTTGCCTGGCTGGTTAAAGCGTTGATAATGTAGTTACAGAGTTCAGATCGCAACATGTGTAAGTTACTCATATTCCTTATCGTTAGTAGGCTTAGAAACGAAGTACATGTGTTGTAAAAGTTCCCTGTTGTTGGCGGGATAGCTGTTTTAAAGGGACACATGGCAATCTTGATTTTTTTAAAAACTAGCGGCGTCCCGTTAGTTTTTCTACATAAATTGCATTGGTTCAAGCATTAATGTTAATTATAAGAATAGTATTAAGCCATATTGTTTTTGCATATTACTATTTTTTGATATTATTGCACCAATAATATATTAAAACTTATAGTGCATGTATAATACGACGAAATAGTGAATACTTAAAATTTGACGCTACGCCCATATCGGTGTTTAAATAATCCAACTCGCTGAGACCAGACTATCTATTGCTTAACCAGCATCTCACTAAAAATAGCACGTCAAATTCCATATAAAATAACTTATACTGAACCGAAACAACGAAATCGAAAATGCCGGTATAATGTAACCAACAAAAGACACACATTACTCCCTCAAACTTTAAGAGCATTCTGTGATTAAAATGCCATTACTTATAATCACACATTCATGGCTTACTGCTAAGCTTATATAACATTCGAAGTGTTTAAATGACATGTAAGCAGATACCGAAAAAAGCGTTTCTTATCCGAAAGTTTTGACGGAAGGACATGAATAGAAAATGCCCTATTCATTTCGTGTGTGTGAGTGGGAGGAATAATAAAAAAACAAAAAACACTCACAGATTTGCCAGAAAGTTTCTAAACATAAACATTTGACTAGATAGCTACAGTTTAGTATGAACATTCAAAACGTTGAATAGAAACAATTAAAACAACCACTTATATAAGATCCTCTACATGACACACGTAATCCATTAGAACAAACGTAAATGTGTTTATTACTGCATCTGAAACTGTCATTTGCTCGGGGTATTATTTACAATTCCTACACTTTTACTTTTAGCTAGAATCTTTATTTGAGTAAATCTTAATAATTTGCAAGAAGTATCTCAACATGAATATTTGACTTGATCTCTAGATTTTCGTTATTATGCTAATTTTAGCATGTTGTCAGTAATTAATAAATGAACTCCTGGTTATGACAAAGCGGAACAACGTAACTCATGTATCCAGTAATGTAAACACGCACATACCTTTCGTATTGGATCAAACATATACAACTTTGCTAGACCAACACTGAATTTCTCATGAGATAAACACCATCCTCTTTTTATTTAGATTTTAGCATGAGTGTTTTGTAAATAGAATCTTGCATTTGTGTTTATTCTGAAATCTTTGGACATCTTAAAATACTGTTGGGCATTTATAAACTTTCAGATCGTTTTTATTTGCCTTTCTTTAATAATTGTAATGCTAGACAAATTTCGCGTTATATTAGGATTCAAAACTCTTAAAAGAAAAATTATATTACATATTTGTCTGTGATTTGTATAGGAAATACTGGGAATAGAAAAGCTATATCTACTCGTTCGCTCTACCGGGTACGGAACATTGCTCGGCCTTTTCCGTCAGTGGCGGGAACGCCAAATGACGTTCCGATTGTTTTACGGACGTCGTCGTAAGATTCCGCCACTAGGGACTAACGATTACGGAAATTAACGAAGAGTTCCGATACCACTTGTTTTGTTTGTATGACGTAACGTCGTCTTTGCGTTCACGTGCAAACTCGTGTAAAAAGGCGTGAATCATTAGAAATATTAACAAAATATCATTTTAAATTATGTTATATACAACAACCACTTATATAAGATCCTATATATGTCACACTGCATTAGAACAAACGTACATTATTATGGCCCTTTATAGTCAAATGTTACCTTAATTTTACGTCTGCATATTCTGCATATCACTTCGAATTGTTTTCGGTGGGGCATATTCAGGTTTTCTGTAAGGCATGCATGGGGTGGAGGTGGGGTGGGGGTGTGGTGCGTGGAAGGGGGAAGGAGGTAATATTTATTTTCATGGGTGTGGGATGAGAGGAGATTTCGAATTGGGATGGGCCGATAATCGCACCAAATCGGCCTAGAAAATCTCTGGGGATGGGATCAAAAGAACTAACGTGGCGTGTGTGTGGGTGGGGTGGGGGGAGAGAAGAAAACATTGAGGGGGTGTTTGGGTGGTGGGGGGGGGGGGCGGGGGAGGCTGTGGGGGGAAGTGGGGGCTAAGGAAATACTTATAACAGAGCTTTTTTTCTCTTATTCTTGGGCCCATGTTTACATTGGTATTTAAGAAATCGGAATTTCAGCTTCTCGTCATATGGAATTTTGACTTTTTTGTTTGCAGCTTTTACTGTTTTGCTGTCTGTTATTGTATACTGAACATGATTTTCAGTGCAAAACTTCTGAGTATATAGTAATAATAAAATATTATTTATTGTTTTGTCGTGAATATTATATTGGATTTGTTTTCATCTCGAAGTGAGAAAACTGAGACCCAGGCTGCTACTTGTTACTATGAGCGACCTTCTGAAGTCGTATGACACAAAACCCAGGTGGACATTGCTATATTGGACTTTTAAAACGTCCTTTGACACAGTCCCACGCGACAAACTTCACTGGCTACAATCATGCGGAATCAGAGGCAGCCTACATATATGGCTATCTTCTTTCTTGAAGGATTTAAGACAAATTATTGTCGTCGTTGAGAGCGAGCAGTCGGCCAGAGTTCACGTAGAATCCGGCGTTTCGCAGTGGTCTCTAATGGGGCCTTTGTTGCTCCTATGCCAGATAAACGACCTTCCGGGTGTCGTGATTGAATTCCCGAGTTAGACTATTCTCGGATGATTGTCTTCTAGAGCTTTCGCACGATTAAGTCTCAACAGGACCATACCAATGTCCATATTACAAAATGATTTACATAACTTAAAACAATGGGCGTCTAGTTGCAAATCAAATCAAATCAAATGTATTGGTCTAATTCCACGTAAACATAGCATTACATGAGATGCAACACATATCGATACACTGGCGCGACGGTCGTGCGGATAAAGAATATTATTCGCACGACCGTCGTGCCGATAAGGAATATTATTCGCACGACCGTCGTGCCGATAAATAGAGGTTATTAACTGGGGTAGGTGTGCCTCTTTGTGATATTGGCCCGAGATAGCCATATGAGGCCCGAGAGCATTAGCTCGAGGGCCTCATAAGGCTGTCGAGGGCCAATGTCACAAAGAGGCACACCTACCCCAGTTAATGACCTGTTTATTACATGTGTAACCAAAACACTATTATTTTGGATAGATTATTAGATCTAAATTGCGCAGTCATTTTAAATACCTTTTATCTACTTGTGTATTTTTTTTTTAATATGACTCTTTATTTAGATCCATTTTTATACATTGATTTACAAGAATAAAATAAACGTATGCCGTTAATCATGTTAATATAATAGGATGTGCCATTTGAAATCGGCAATTCAGTACTTTGATTCCAAAACACCAATTCATCCCACTTAATTAAAATTACACAGAAACGTTTCTGACGTAAAATCATCATACTGGTGACGTCGTGTTTGCCAGTGACGTTTTATTCCACGTCATTGACTTTGTCAGTTTTTGTGTTTACGTTTGAGCTTGTAGAAGAAAGGAAAATTCAAATGGCATTTGGTTTCGCAAATATAATATAAGGATAAAAAGGTAGGAGATTATTTTTTATTTCACATACTGTACTGTACGGTACAGTACAGTATGTATTGTTTCCTGCATGACTTTTATTTAAAATATAGACTAATTGAGACTCGAACGGCAGTAGGCCCTATACTGTTACTGGTCGGGGGCCACTTTCGTTTTTGTACGGCTTCTTTACTTTTTGGTTGTTTCTTGTTTCCAATCGTCTGTGCTAAACGTCTGTCGCTAAGTAACATCGCGCTAGCAATTTGCATTGTAAAAACAGTTTTTAAATGAGAATGATGGAAACTGGGCTTGGACGGAAACTGGTCCCTAAACAGTATATATTATAATAGGTTGTTGAAGACAGTTCGATCAAAAACAACGAGTTGATATAAATGTACATGTACTGTATAATTTAATCGGTTAAATCTATCACACAATCGGAAAATTTTCAACATCTCCGAGCAAGTCACACATTTTTTTTCACGTCATATTGTAGGGTAATTTAGACCGAGTCGTTCTTGTTTTTCACAATTTCATTATTTAATGTCCGTCCTGATCTTTGTTCGGCTACTAACGATCTCCTGCGTGTACTCAGAGGGTAGCGAGCATTCTGGCTGCCATTTTCAACCGTCGCAGTTGTCGTTGGATGCACGTGCCGATGCACGATATGACTGGTTCGTGGTCGATTATTAAAAATATATCTACAATTTAATGCTAAATGTATGTAACGCAGTCTAGATTTAATATGGATTTTCGGCCCGCCATATGGGTTTTTTGGCCCTTCATATGGATTTTTGGCCCGCCGTTTCACGCGCTTATCTAATATGACCGCAGAGACAATGCCTGTATTACACGAAAAACAGGCCGTTTTGGTTACTATATATAGTAACGCATGTAATAAATAGAGGTTATTAACTGGGGTTGGTGTGCCTCTTTGTGATATTGGCCCGAGATAGCCATATGAGGCCCGAGAGCTTTAGCTTGAGGGCCTCATATGGCTGTCGAGGGCCGATGTCACAAAGAGGCACACCTACCCCAGTTAATAACCTGTTTATTACATGTGTAACCAAAACACTATTATTTTGGATAGATTATTAGATCTAAATTGCGCAAAGTCATTTTAAATACCTTTTATCTACTTGTGTACATTTTTTTATTTTTTTTTAAATATGACTCTTTATTTAGATCCATTTTTATTCATTGATTTTACAAGAATAAAACAAACGTATGACGTTAATAGGATATGCCATTTAAAACCGGCAATTCGGTACCTTGTTTCCAAAACACAAATTCAACCCCCGTAATTAAAATTACACAGAAAAGTTTCTGACGTAATAGTTGTAACAAAATCGTCATAATGGTGACGTTGTGTTTGCCAGTGACGTTTTATTCCACGTCATTGACTTTGTCAGTTTTTGTGTTTACGTTTGAGCTTGTAGTCTGTAGAAGAAAGGAAATTTCAAATGGCATTTGGTTTCGCAAATATAATTTAAGGATAAAAAGGTAGGAGATTATTTTTTATTTCACATAACGTTACGGTACAGTATGTATTGTTTCCTGCATGCCTTTTATTTAAAATGCATTTGAGACTCGAACGGCAGTACAGTACTGGTCGGGGGCCACTTTCGTTTTTGTACCGCTTCTTTACTTTTTGGTTGTTTCTGTTTCCAATCGTCTGTGCTAAACGTCTGTTGATAAGTAACATCGCGATAGCAATTTGCATTGTAAAAACAGTTTTTAAATGAGAATGAATGACGGAAACTGGTCCCTTAACAGTATATATTATAATAGGTTGTTGAAGACATTTCGATCAAAAACAACGAGTTGATAATGTACATGTACTGCATAATTTAATCGGTTACAGTAAATCTATCACACAATCGGCAAAAATATTTTTAACATCTCCGAGCCAGTCACACACATTTTTTTCCACGTCATATTGAAGGGTGATTTTAGACCGAGTCGTTCTTGTTTTTCAAAATTTCATTATTTAATTCCGTCCTGATATTTGTTTGGCTACTAACGATCTCCTGCGTGTACACAGGGTAGCGAGCATTCTGGCTGCCATTTTCAACCGTCGCAGTTGTCGTTGGATGCACGTGCCGATGCACGATATGACTGGTTCGTGGTCGATTATTAAAAATATATCTACAATTTAATGCTAAATGTATGTAACGCAGTCTAGATTTAATATGGATTTCGGCCCGCCATATGGGTTTTTTGGCCCTTCATATGGATTTTTGGCCCGCCGTTTCACGCTCTTATCTAATATGACAGCAGAGACAATGCCTGTATTACACGAAAAACAGGCCGTTTTTGTTACTATATATAGTAACACACGTGCCGATAGACATTCCCTATTTAATAAACAACGACCCCCCTTACTTATTTGTTAAAGTTGATTTCTGAATTTCGACAACGTAGAATCATGATTATTCCTAAATGGGTTCAAGGGTTCATTTGATTGGGAAAACGTGTTAAGTGTGAAGTGTTTGGTTTTTGTTAACTGACCGCAAACAATGATAACTAATTATTAAACAAACATGTGACACTCGACCGGGATAGACGTCTTTTGTCTACCGGTCTACTGGTGTGAATTTAGTTTTTACTTCTATTTTTAACTAGGGAACTTTAAATATCTACGAGTAGGGTTTAGTGTTTGGGGTTTAGGTTTACAGCAGTCTTATACTCTATATGTTTGCTCTCTTGTTATTATCAGGGTGCAAACAGCTTAGACTGCTTGAAGTTGTTTTTTTGTCCAAATCACAAAAGTCTATTTTAAGAATCTATTCTTATCCAGAGGCGAGTGTACAGTTTCGGGAATATCCCTACTACACAATTATTTTCGTTTTTGATAAGATTTGTCTAATAAAAGACTCTTACATCTAATAAAAGAAAAGTTACGCATTAGTTTAGTTATCTAATGCACATATAAAACTCTGAGAGCAACATTTACATTGAAACTTCTTGAATTTTTACTTAGAACATTGTAAGTGATAGAGGATTTTCGAAATTATTCACTGAGTGTACTACATACGTTTCATTTCGTTTCCGGTTTAGGTTTTCTAAGCAAACATATATAAAACTTTAAGGGTTAGCAGAACAAAACGGTCCTTTTCAGGGCCAGCACATATGTATTCGAAAGAATAATCTGTTTTAATTGTCAATCCAAAATATTAAATATAATATGATCGTAATAAAAGTTGAACACGGGCGTGGGTTTTTTATTTTATTGAAACTTGAGTAAACAACAAAAGTACACTCAACAGTACACGTTTATTTACACTTGAGTAAAAAAACACAGTCTAACATGCAGCTTCGTTTTAGCAAATCAAAATTCGTTTTACATTTCCTCTTTGGTCAATCCTTCAAAATGGCGCTCTTTACGGTTTACACTACAATACATAAAAAAAAAAAAAATCCAAGGATTTCAGGCCCAAAGTCGGGGTGTGCGCTATACCCCGACAAATACGGTACTTGTTTATATACCCGTTGACTGGCATTTGTTGATTTACATATATAGTTTGTATTACTACCATATCATCCCCATTTTAATAGTTTTATCTTTATATATTTACATTAATTTTCCATCCATCCATTCATTCATTCATTCATTCATTCATTCATTCATTCATTCATTCATTCATATTAAAGCATACTTATCATGTTGGCCTGTACACGAGTTACTAATAATACAATTATGATGACCGGTTTGTTTTTAGCTGTAAGTTAAGAGTACTAAATTATGTTTAGTTTTACACATATTATGTTTCTTATAATCATCAAAATTAAAGCACCACTATACATTGATACCAAGTCATTTATTAAGTCGTAAGCACTATAAAATGTTATTCAACATTGAGGCGGTGATACATACAAAATAATTTAAAATACACCATACTAATTTCGACAGAGTTTAAGATACATCTCAGTAATAGTTATAAATATTTTAACCACTCTTTGATTTATACGCACGGGCGGGTGAACCGACCGAGACAACCGTATATACATACAGACGGATATTATTGCACACGAGACAGTTAGACAAGTGGAAATATAAACAGACGGACAGACAAACTGACCGGCTCCCACAGATACGCATACAGACAGTATTGCAGATAGTATGACACACACACACACACTCTCTCTCTCTCTCCGTGTGTCTCTCTCTTTCTCTGGGTTTTTTCGCTCGCTCTCTCGCTCGCTGCTGTGCAAGAAGGTTAAATATCGTCTTTGTATTTTCAGACCGCGGAATTGCCATTTTCTATTGAGATACACCGGGATGCTTACGCTGTTAGCTCTGCCCACCGAAGAGTAAAATTTAATCGAAATTAGACTTTTTTTTAAAAGTATGCAGTGAATGTACATTTTTGCCTGCGACAGATTGATTATTATCTTATTATTACAACATTGAACACACTACTAACATACGAAACTATTATAAAACAGTGTGCATAAGTAAAATCGCTATTAATCCAGAAAACACCAAATAATTTAGATAAATGTATATGACGTTCATGTTTTTTTTCGTTTTTTCTGTGTGTTCTTTTTTCGCAAATTGAATACAAAAGTGAAACATACTTTTATCAATGCAATAAACGCAAGACCGGCATTGTATTCGTTTTCTTTATCTATATAAGAGACAAACTATAACTCGAGGACACGGCTATGTTTTTTTTTTATTAATCATACATATTAATGTATAATGTTGTTCGTTTATCTATATAAGAGACAAACTATAACTCGAGGACACGGCTATGTTTTTGTTTTATTAATCATACATATTAATGTATAATGTTGTTCGTATTGTTCAGTTGTACATGTAATGTTATATAGATGTATATGAACTTCAAACAAACAGCAAGAATGCCATAAAATCTGTATTAAGATATACATAAATTATTATATATGATTCATGTGCATTTTGATTGACACATGATAATCCAGATTACTTAAAACAGCTGGTCGGATTCTTTTTTCAAAATAGTTGCGGGGCGAGAAAAAAACAACAAGTCTGCGGTGTGTCTCTTTAAGACATTCACATATCGTGAACATATAGGATATGTGTGTATTTGAATATTTCAATAAAACAGCATGGGAAATATTCCCTTTGAAATATATTGACACACCGACGGTCACTATTACTATTTCCAAATCCAAATATGTATCTGTCTGTTTTGGTTTATTTTATTATGAACGACTTTTTTTACTTATGAATAATATAAAGGTTACGTATACACATTATATCTGTAAAAAATAGATATTTATATTACATTTCTGCCTGTAACAATGGACAAGTTAATATTATTTTTTAATTAAAATTGTAATATTTTTCCAATTAATTTAAAATCAAACTGAAGGAATTAATTCTTAATCTTACTGTGAAAAACAGTGATCTTGATTGATATTTTATTAACCATGACAGAAGATCCGCCATATTTGAGTTTCCTATCTGCCTCAATGCAAAATAGGTCAAGTTTAATAACCAATATCTCTGTTAATAATGGCTTAAAAATTATCAGAATAAAGTCATATTGTCAATTAAAGTTAGATTTATAACTTTGATGTCTTAACCTGTAAATTTCTAGCCAGTATCATAGAAGAAACGTTTTCTGAAAATTACATGCGCGACGGATTTCGGAAAACCTGTTCGCTATTTTTAGCTCCTGGCAGAAGGGTGCTTGTGATGTAATGGTGTTTTTTTGGATAACCAATGAAATTCATTATTCAAATTAGATGATAATGTTACATGGAACTATGGGTAATATATGACACTAAAATGCAATGGAAAATTTTGATTCATTCTGTTTTTAAATCGAGGTCAAAGTGGATCAACTTTGAGGCCTAGTTTCACAAAGAAATAATCCGATGTGAAGGGGCGGTCATATACCATTGGAAAGCATTTTTTTTACTCTTTAAAAAGCATGTTGTCTTTTGTTTTATCTATTAGCGCATTTTACCGCAATGCCTACAAATAAAGCAGGTGTTACACGTAACTGTATGAAAGTAGTAGAGCGCAATACACTTAGCTGATGACGCGGGTTGTTTATACACAAAATCTGGCAGATAAAAATAAAAGATGTTAAGAGTCTAAACTGCAATAACTTTTTTGATACTAAATGGATTTTGATAATTTAAACGGCATTATTTTTGTTTTTCTTTCCTCGTTTGAGTAGTTAATATGGATTAAATATTATTTTTTTAATCCAAAAAGGTCTGTCATGGTTAGGCTAATTTTATGACAAATTAAAAGTTGTGTTGGCAGTTTTAAATGGTTGTTTACTGTCCTTTGTCCCAATCATCCTGGTTTAATTGCAGGTAGAACCTACACTCTCCCTCAATTCCAGCAAGTGTGATGGTGCATCTCATCATACACACTTAGCCAGAACCAAGAAATAGGTAGGCAGTTCACACTCATAGTGCTCACTCTTGGAAACCATTTCCTTGAAAATCTCGGCTCAAAAAAGCACTGAAAAAGTCCATCTCTGTAAGATCAATAATGGTGTGTTAGCGCAATAAATACATTTACTTTAAATAGATTAGAAAATAAACTCACCACCACACGCCTGATCTGAAGTTTTCTCGCTTGTTTTACGTCGTCCATCATAAATTATCACGTCACTCACGGACTCAGTCACATCACGTGTTGCCCAGTTAAAATCCAAATCTATATTAGTAGATGTTTTGAAATTCAACATCATAACACTTCAATTCATTTTAAAACTTTATTTAAGATGTGTTTCAATATGTTTCCGTGATTAAAATCCAAATATGAATGCTGAATTTCCCAAACTTCGCTAAGTGACACAAACAAAATGTCCGATATTTCAAAGCGGGTCAACCTGTTGTGACCGTTGTAGTGTATTCTTGCGCGACGTTCGAAAGTAAGGCAAAGTAGACCCTAGTGAATTCAGAAATATTAATTGAATTAAAGGCACATTCTTGTAAATAAAATGTAATATATAAGTTAATCAACACTGTTTTCGTATTACGGGATATAATTCCCTCGGCCAGTTCACATATCTAGTAAAAAACCTCGTGCCTACGGCGGCACGAGGTTTTTTACTAGATATGTGAAATGGCCTCAGGAATTATATCCCGTAATACGAAAACAGTGTTGATTAACCTCTATATATTGCGAAAGCGAGCTTTTAAAATATTTTAAGAAGATAATTCGACTTAAAAAAAAACACTATCCATTAGCGCCGTGTCGCCGAAAGTTTTAATGTCGAGTTTTTTTACTGCAAACATTTTCATAAACAATAAATGAATAATCAAACAATGATTAAACAAAACGGACCATAGGACTAAACCAGCTTTCAAGTTGTTCCTAGTTTTTTAGCAGTGTACTGCTTTCGATTTTAACAGTTATTTATTTGATGTGAACAGGAATAATATTTGTTATAATGATATAGATATATAGAGCCGTTTTAAAATAATTGTGTAAGAAAAGCATAATTACAAATTGTTTTAATTACCGATATTTGTAAATAAAACAATAAGGAATATAATGTTGATTTCACAGACGAGCAATGACCGTTAGCTAAAATAGTAACGTACGCGGCCCTATAACCGTCACGGTCCTAAAGTCGTCAGTTTTCTTTCGGAGCGATTTTCGCTTTGTCACGTGATATAAACGTCACAAGGCGGGTTAATTTTAAAAGGTAAGAATTTCATTTTATATATTTCTTTATTAAACATGTTAAAGTCTCATCATGGTTTACAATAAATACAAACATAAATTAAACATCTTAAACATTATACGATAGCCATGCCATTCTTATTAGAATTATAAGAGACTATAGTTATAAAACCATCAACATATTTTCAAAGTAGCTAATAACATCAAACGATATTAGCATATATATTACACATTAAGACTATGTAATTGATGCTAATCTATCTATAAAATATGTACTAAGAATGAGTATTGTAAGATTTGACAAAATAAACAAAGCACTATTGCGCATTAGTTAGAACAAAATTAAAAAATCATTTATCCCCTTTGATCAGATCAAAAAGGAACTGATTAGCATCATTTTCATAGAAGAAAATAAAACAGAATCACAATATGATAAAAACAATTGACATTATTTACATATATAAAATTGACATTGTTTGGCATATTTAAGAAGGAAAAAAGACTAGCGATACAAAAAGCTAGATCGACGTAGAAGAATTAAGTAGCAGGATTTGGCACATACACGAATTAAGTCTGCATTTGTGAATAAATATACTAATTTTTGTTCATCTGTAGAGTTACTGAAATTGGGATTTAGGCTTATTGCTTTATCATATAAATTAGCTCTGATATCATTATATAAAGGACAGGTTATCATAACATGTAACTCATCTTCCACCTGAACATTACAAAATGGGCAAACTCTTTTACTAATCTGAAGTCTTTCATATCTTCCAGTCTCTAGTCTAATTGGTGCTACGCCACATCGGAATCTAGAATAAGCCGACCTATGATTTCTTGGTAGTATAAGTTTACAGTACCTTTCTGTTTCAAATGTAGTTTTAAATAACTTATAAAACGTAATTTATTGCCACCAATATTACTACTACCACGTTCCGAGTTAATATTTACATTCCAGTTTATTATAAACTGATTTAAAGATGCACTTAGTAATATCATATATGGCCGGTATACGGTATACAGCATACTGTGCATTCTATAAATAACAAGAAAAGTATAACGCATGCGTTATAGTGGACGATTTTTAATAATGGGTTAGTTTGTGGAGGCTTTGTTCAAGTCACATACCTGTAGTCGTTGAAATGGAGATGACAGCAAGGTAAAGTGAATAATTAAAATATACTGTATAAATACCGATTCATTTTTGTTTGGTCTCAGGTATGCATTATTATACATGTTAAAGGGAACATATTCAAGTATTTTCAATTAAACGATTTACACCTGAGCTATTACAATGGGAATTTCAGTGACCATGCTACAATATAATATAAAAGTCATATTTACTTACATTTTACAAGTGATTATCATATGGGCCCTAATTATATTCATGTTTTAGCCCTATTCAAGCTCAAAACCGCTTCGGAGTTGCCGTTAAGGCAATCAACTTTGCATTTTAAATGAATTACAAGTGATCTTATAGAAACTATTTAATTTCTTTACTTATTTACTTCATTATAATACTCACATGTAAATGGGTGCCGAAACGTCTAGGTTAGAAATTAAAATAGATGCCAAAATGTTTTGATGCCGAAACGTCTAGGTGCCGATTCGTCTAGGTGTCGAAATGGTTTTGTGTCGAAACGTCCTGAATCGATCTTGATGACACAGACGCAAAAACTTGAGAATTGTCTACATTTATTAATAAGCATTTTGCATGTACTGATCATTGGAACCCTGCTTTACTTAGACTAATATACTATATACACAATAGTTTTCGTCTAGAAAAATAATGTTGTTTTTGTTCTGAGTATATATGTTCAATCCACGTGGCGTCTAGCATGCTTATCATTACATTCGCCGTGGGTGTGCCAGACGCGCGCGTCTTATCTATTGGCCAACCATAAATGGTGGCAGAGATACAGATACGCATTTATATGTCTAATAGCCAATCAAAATAATGGAAATATATAGTTGATGGTCAAAGGCTATATTTTTGATATTAAATTAAATATCAGTTAATTATGCCTGATGATTTCAACAAATATTTTGTTTTAGATATTGTCATTGTATTTATATAAAAAAACACGCTATATGTAGTGTCAAACTTCATTGTAATTTATATTAAAAATATGGATTTATTTTAGTCGATCAATTTTTAAGATAGATAAGCAGTCTGTTGAATTTACTAGACGCGATTCTATACAATTTAATTGCGTTCATGAATACAGACAAATTAATGGAGAAGATCCGGCCGCATTCACTTTATCTAACATATTCTTTTTATTAATATTTTAATTCAAAGTATCAGTTTTTGACATCCTAATCTATCATAAATCCGTATCATTCTATAACACCAATTTTTACAGTTAGTGACACCTTTGTCAAAACAAAAGATGCAAATACGTTTAATATGAATAAGGCACTGCCTCATAGCGAGCTCAACTCATTAAAAAAAACACTGGAATGCAAATGAAAACAATCATCAGCACATTATGGTTATTAGAGCCATCTCAGTAAGAGGTGAAGAATAGATTAATCGTGAAACCCTGCCCTACTCTTACTGTCAGAAAAATTGTAATAATTATTTAACATGCAGACAGGATAGCCTTTGGTAGTTTGGACCTTCTATTTACCATCTCCATCAGACGGACAAAGCCAAGGGAAAATGTCTTGCGCAAGATGCTTGACCTTGAAATTAAGTGATGTTCACGCTCAATATATTAATGATACGGTAACGGTGTTGGACAGCTTATTGGAATGAACACCAGAAGTACATCAGTATTCACACTGACCTTGAACATGTAAAATCGATTTAATGTGCAACACACGGTCTATTGAAAACACATAGGCCAATTAGGTAGCTCTCATTATTTTAAGAGCTAATTATGATCTACATGTATGAAGTTCCTAGCTCTTTACTCGAAAGAAAAGGAAGGGGTTTAAGAGTGTGACTGGACATGAAAACTGCATGACCTTGAATAAAGGACCCATAGATGCTACTTACCACATGGACCGGACAAGAACATTTTTGTTAAGGGCAACTGAAATAAAACTTAAATCGTTTTTGTTTGTTTGGTGTGAAATGTCATTTTCCAGCACATTTTAGGCTATGTATGACGGTCAACATTTTTTAGTGGTGGAAGCAGACAACTGACTTATTCCTGGGTAGAAGATGTAAGACACATACTTTATACTTCCCGTCGTTCATAAGAATTGACACTTACAAGTCGAGCTCCCAGTGGGATTCTAACTCTCAGCGTTGAGATGGTTTCCAATGCGGCGTCTTTACCCTCTCAACCACGGATGCGATACAAAATATCAAATCATGTCTGGATAACGTACTTGGAACTCACTCACTTCTCACCAATGTCACTAGAGGAATGCAGCTCGGGTTCGCTTCTCCGTCTCCGCATTGTATGCGAAAAAATGTAACTTTCTTTGTATATAAAAAAGGAGTTTATTTTGTGATGGTGGTAATCCGACGGATTCTTGACTAAGTAGCTTGTATGTTTTGTTTTCAGCGATAATATTTTTTGCAATGATCTCTTGTGGAATGTCATAACTTGATATCAATTACTAAATAACTAATCGTTGGCCACAATTGATTATTTGGTGCATCACTATTCCACTATTGTATCCATCAACCACAGATGACTGCGCCTCATTAATGATACATGTACATCCAGTCCTTTTTAGTTTGGTTGCAAGTTCAAGCCATCCGTTGCAGGTTATTAATGCTGAGTTCCACTATTAAAGCAAAACGCAGTCATAAACAACCACAAACAATGGAAGACTGACACATACTATATTCTTTTCTTGGACATTCCTGAACATTCAGGACATCTACGGGTGCAGCTTAATTAAGGCAGAAATGGCACTGAAAAATATAAAAGAGATTAAAAACAACAACAAAAAACTCACATATTTTCAAAACACAGTTTTATAATCGATTCAGCAAACACTATTGATAGCATTTGTCTAAAACGTCTTAATTTCTGAAACGGTTGTGACACAGCATGGTTGACTTTGAATCTAGAGATCTTACTTGCACCACTGAGTGTTTCAATGTGCCCATGGGAATGCGTTTAATTTCTTAGCTTTGCCGTTTTGATGTGGACATAAACTGTTTGAATGTTGTGTTATGTTTAGGTCATTTAACACATGTTAGGCTATATATGAGGGTCTATTTTTTTTCTGGTAGAAGCAAATCCATTTTTCTTCTTGGGTAGAACCAGTACTGTATAGCTCCAGCCGTCCGTGATTATTGACACTTTTTCACTTGATGAGTCAAGCTTACAGTGGGATTCAAACCTGTAGCTATGAGAGACGAGAAAGTTTTAGATGCAGCCTCTTTACTATCCCGGCCAAGGATGCGCCGGACATGAAGTGGGCAGTCCCATGTATTGAAGGTTATATGATTCCTATATATCCTTCTCCTCTGCCTGGTGCGGCTTTAAATAACCTTAGATAATGTGTTGATACGCCATTAAAAATGTATGTTCAAGAAGCTACTGTATAACACTGCAAAAAGGAAAATATTTCCTAGCAGAGGATGTTAACAAGCATGTACTAGAGTCAGGCAAATGAAAAACTAGATTAATCCATCGAAGAATTGATTTTTTAAGGATTTATTTCAATATTTAGATCTTTCAACAGGCTATCCAAAATATTAGGTTATAGTTTAAAGTGTGTGAAGTCCGAGACACTGCTCGCTAAATTTAAACTAGCTTAAATGTTTTTCATAACCCGTACAAATATAGAAATATTGAATTTAATCCTTTTATACACTTGGTAACAGTGACGTTGCCAACCTTGCACGCTTTTTTATAGCAACTTACGACAGTTCTCAAGTTAATCATATGAATAAACTATACCTTTTTTTGCTTTAATTAACTCTGCCCAGAACGTAAAAGTGTTACTTCACTGGGAATTTAAATGCAACAAATAAACATGTTTTTCATTTAAGGTCAATGCAATAGAAATGTAAATATTGGGATTTGAACGGTGGTTACGTGAGTGGCAACTTTACCATAAATAGCTTTATGGTAAATTTTCCATTCACTTTGCATTTTATGGTAAATTTGCCAACCACTGCAGTCGTTAAAAACCCCAGGAATACTGAAAATTAGTGAATCAATTCTTAAATATACTGTTTATATTATTAATCTGTTCTTATATTATCAACAATAATGTGCCTTGGGAGGTATGATAAATGATAAAATCATAAACAGTGCCAGAAAGATAACATATCATCAGTGTTAGTGATGTACCGATTATTCGATTGTAACCGAATCGATCATCAGTTACTTAGGCATCCGATTATGATGATCGATTATGAAAGTCATCGGTTGCATGTAAATATGCACTTAATGTTCTAAATAGAAATAAACATGATTTTCCATGAGACCACACTTGTGAAAATGAGCAAATAAACAAATTTATATCAATTATAATTATTTTGATGTTGAAATGGCAGTGGTATAAGACACAAGACAGGAAAGAATACCTGATTAATCAGTAATAATTCTAAGTTCAAGGCCTCAAACTCAGATTAACATACACATGTTATGTTTCATATTAACTAACCGATTATAACCGATGATTGATTGGTTACATCCAACCGATTGTAAATGACGATCGCTGGTAAATTTCAACCGACTGTCCATCACTTATCAGTGTATTTTTAGACCACAGAATAGCCGTTTTCTATTCAGGTATGCCAGATGTTTGAGCAATTAGCTCCGTAAACCGAAAAAATTGTGCTAATACGCTGCAAATACAAGGCAAGATCCAAATTATGTCATCTGTCATTTACTAGTGATGGGCAATCAGTTGAAATTTACAATCGGTAATTGATTACTATTGGTAGGGTGTACCGGCAACCGATCAATCATCAGTTATAATCGGTTAATCAATATGAAGTATTGTTTCAGGTCTTGAACTTAGACAAATTCTGTAAAGCTGTACAGTCCCTATTTTATAAGGTAATAACTCATGAATATGAATGAATCACATGTGAAGTAGTTTCAAATCGACGAACACCCCAAAAGTCTGTATGTAAGGAGAAATCGCTACGTAAAATTTCACATTTTTATTTAGCCACCGTACAAGTAACATTGATAAATATACGGCTTCAGAATATATGTGATACTTGTAAGATTTAAAAAGATGTACGCTGAACCTCTAGACCACTGCTATTTTTTGGTATTTTGTAGCATTTTTAACACTAAATAGGCATTACGTAATAACAACAACGCGCACACAAACTCATCAAGAGCTAAATAACAAGTCGATATATGGTTGATTTGAGGCGAAGTATTAGTTTCATATTGATAAGATACAGTATTACACCAGGCAATGTTAATTTACACGTGCGGCAATATGGACTGCATATTTACTGATCCATCTTTAGTTGCGTTCAAATATGTTCAGTTATTTTGCCTCATAATAAATGGTAGTTTAGTATACTATTTTCTCAAGTAGCGTTGTACTTCAGTGGATAGAGCACAGGACTTGAAATCAGAAGGTCGTGCGTTCGAGCCCCGCAAGAAAACTTTTTTTCTGTAAAAATTTACTGTTACCTGTGTATAGGTACGATGTGCACTGGTCGATGTATGTACAGTAAATGATTTCCTGCTGATGATGATGATTTCTAAGGTTTAAAGTCCCTCTACCATATGAGCCCCCGGGAAGAATCCCCCGTTGGCTCGGCATTATGTCTGGACTATTGCGTGAGTGATTGTGTGTAGTGCTATGTATCTATCTACAGTCTACTTGAAGCAGATATAGTGCTGCCACACTGGAATACCACGCCGTAGTACGTGATACCCCACCCAGACACATTATTCTGACACCGGGTTGACCAGACGGTTTTTGACCAGACGTAGTACTACCCATTATTTGCTTGTCAGGCATGGGTTACAAGTAACTATTCCATTTTTAAAGTCTTTGGTATGACGCGGTCAGGGGACTCGAACCCACGACCTCCCGAATGCAAGGCAGACACTATAACCACTACACCACAATGCTTCGGTTGATTTCCTATGCTATATTTGCTCGCTTAAATACCCGATTTCGACATGAGCTGGTGAACATGAAGTTACAAATAAAGACACGCCTATAAAGAGAAATCTGTAGCTTTAAAGTATGTTCACATTCCCGTTCAGACCACCCAACCAGCATGACGTGTCCGTCTACAACAGATTGAGGCTTGGTCAGCTTTTTCACTTACTTACTGACGATACCTACAACTCTTCAAGTAACACAAGCGATGCTCACTAGCGGATCCAGGGGGGGGGGGGAGGCACCCGGCGGGGGGGGGGGGGGAGGCACCCGGCGCGCGCCCCCCTAAAAATTCCGGATCATTCATGTATGTCCATGTTACTGTAGATAAATATCACCCCCCCCCCCCTCCTAAGCTGAAATCCTGGATCCGCCCCTGATGCTGACACGTCCTGCAGGGAACTACCATCAACGTCAACCATCAACTTCGGGCCCTGTGGTCGTTACACATCGAACCATTGGGCCGAACGTTATAAGTGTTGTTAGAACGTGACTACCACCATCGTCCACCATCAACGTCGGGCCCGGTGGGCTTTCGGTACAAGCTAGTCCAATCGAGCTGAACGTAGAAAGTGTAGTACTCAGGCAGTCCTGAGTACAGATACAAAACGTTCCGATTAGGTATACACCCCACACTAGGGTGGTACCGTGGCCCTTCTGAGGGCCGTTTCTTGGATTCTACTGAGATGTATAACCACCACGGATACAGACATAAACATCACGGTACTTACAACCAACAGGATTGACCTGCTTAGTGGTGACAGCGCAGAATTTCACATGCACGCGGATTGTCCTACTACAGAGGCTTTAAATCTACCGTGCCCGGATTGGTCATAGAGCTTCTAAACATCTTTTCGAGCCGGAAATAGGATTGACCTACTTACCATATTTGCAGTCATCCCATTCGTCGAAACAACAATCTACTTGGATCAACTTTAATCTTCTACGACTTAAACTATACTCAGTAAAAAAAGTTTTGGACCATGGCAGTGTTCGAACCCGTACAATGATCGCTGAACCATGACATTCGACCATAACCCTCATTATCTCAGTTGATAATTCAGAATAGATCAACAATCAACAATAATTATCGTTTACAATGAAAGTTTGTGAAAAAATTATAATCTTTTTATTGGTTACTCGAATGTGTCCGTAACTGTTACTTTGTATGAACTTTGCAACATTTTTTACAGACCCTTTGTGTGTTTGCGATATTTCTTTTAAAATCAAATCTTGTTTGGAATTTAATGATTCTGGTACCAAATTAACCGGGTAGGGTAGACCTTGGAATCTAAAAAGAGATACTTAAATTCTGTCCACTAGTTTTATTTTTATATGACTTTATATACCCTGGTCCAAAACTTTTTTTGCCGAGTATACTATAGATAATCAACGATGGATTTTTTCACCCACCTACCACCAACTCAACTATTCTTCTGCAACTTGTAATTTCTATTGGATCCGATTGATGTAACGACATCCGACGAACACTGGACTTAATCTTCTTTTGAAAAGCTCGCCAAAAGTCGTAGTTGCCAATGGTGAGGATAAACAAACTCTTCGACTACTTCTAAAGTATGTATTCTTTCCTGTCTTGTTTCTTATGGCATTTTATTTTAACAATAAAATAACTCCAGTTGATATGCGTTTAGCTTTGTATGATATTTGTGTATATGGTATTATTTTGCTTCCGGGTCGTTACCCACGAAAGTAGTACTTTAAAAAAAAAAGTGTTGACAGTTCAGGCCCTGGTTACTTGTGAAAAAATTTGTTTGAATACTGTATTTACTATGCCATTATATAAAACGCAATGTTTGGCAGTTTTTATTAGCACTGAGCTTTATTTGCAGCACTATTTGCTGACTGTGGAGGGAACCGCATAATGCCATCTGCCTACTCACAGAGATGTGGTGAACAATTTGAAATGGACATTTTGTGTACGGAAGTGAAATTTGTGAACAAACAAGTATATCGACAGGGGTTTTCAGGACTTCTACATGGATAGTTGATTGAAAAAAGTTCCAGATGTGTACCTTAGTGTTGGAATAAATGACAACGGCTCGAAAACAGTGTATTTTGTTCTATTGTCCATGTACTGAAATATTACCAAACCGAGCCCATATGCTCATTTTCACAAGAGTACACGTGTATTTCCTAACTCTTGTCTCTTGGAAACTTGGCACAGCAGTGGTTAAAATTTCCCCACCCACCGACTTTACGATACAGAATAACTAGATATATATCACTAAAATGCGATGCGTTTTCATTTAATCATGGTATTTTAGTAGGCAATATCCTGGTTTAGCCCCAATTGGGGCTAAAGTTTTGACCTCTAATTTTTGATATTCGACTAACCTATAAATATACATTGCAATAATGTTACATTCGGATAGCTTTTAACCTTATCGCTATATCATTCGGATTACTTGGTTGTTATGGAAATCTTTCAACTCTGCAAATGTTATTACGGAATAAACGGCATACATGGAAGTTGACATATACTAAAAGTGAGAAATACCATGTACCTGAATTGAAGAGGAAATGAATCGTATAATCACTGTAACACTGTTTAGAAAGCATGCGGTGACATATTTCGTAAAATACACACACTCATATGCGCTTTATTCCGTCGACAGTTACGACTATCTTCGTCTCAATACCTCCACGGATAAGGGTATGCAAAATCTTTGAACTCACCTGCTGTTATTACGGAATAAACCGCATACATACACGTTGACATATACTAAAAGTGACAATTACCATGTATGTGAATTAAACACCAAATAAATCGTATATTCACTCGAATACTGTTTAGAAGGCATACGGTGATATACGATGAGTATTTATCAATTACCGTGAACGCTTCTTTGTGAAACTAATGCATGTGCACGATTTTCTTGTAAATTAAATTACACTTCCTCTGTTATATACTCCTGGTTTAGCCCCAATTTGTATGCAAATCTTATGTCATTTTACATACACTTGGGGCTAAAGTTTTAGCCCCAATTGCATGTAAAATTACACTGGATTTGCATAGAAATTGGGGCTAAACCAGGAGTATATATAGAGAGAGGAAATTAGTGGTTGACCATCATTTATATATAATGCCACTGAAGGGAAGTATTCCCGGGAAGAGGGTTTTCTTCGGGGGATAAATTGCTTCAGCACAATGGGGCATGGTAATGTTTTGGGGGTAGGGAAGTGTCTTTAAATGTGAACTTGGGGCTAAAGTTTTAGCCCCAATTTCTATACAAATCTAGTGTAATTTTACATGCAATTGGGGCTAAAACTTTAGCCCCAAGTGTATGTAAAATGGCATGCGATTTGCATGGAAATTGGGGCTAAACCAGGAGTATATATAAGGAGAGGAAAATAGTTGTTAAGCGTCATTTACATGATTTATATGTAATGCTACTGAAGGGAAGTATTCCCGGGAAGAGGGTTTTCTTCGGGGGATAAATTGCTTCAGCAAAATGGGGCATGGCAATGTTTTGGGGGGTAGGGAAGTGTCTTTAAATGTGAACTTGGTGCTAAAGTTTTAGCCCAAATTTCTATAGAAATCGAGTGTAATTATACATGCAATTGGGGCTAAAACTTTAGCCCCAAGTGTATACAGAATTACAATCGATTTTCATAGAAATTGGGGCTAAACCAGGAGTATATAACGGAGGAAGTGTATTGATTTAATGTACAGGGAAATCGTGCACATTCATTAGTTTCACAAAGAAGCGTTCACGATAATTGATAAGTACTCAATAATTATCGTGAACGTTTTATATAACCTTATCTATCGAGGTACTGAACAAACATAGAACTATTTATGCACGGAATAAAGCGCATACGAGTGTGTATATTTTAAAACCATGTTACCGTATGCTTTGTAAACAATGTTGTAGTTGAAATAGGATTCATTTTGTGATTAATGAACGTACATGTCAATTCTGACTTTTCTTATACACGATCTTATATGTATGCGATTTATTCCGTAATAACATGAGGTGAGTTGAAAGATGTTGTACGTTGCGATTTAAATCGAGATATTGTGATTGGTTTCGAGATGTTGCGATTGGTTTCGAGAAGTTGCGATTTTCCACTTGTAGGCAGTAAGAGATGTTGCGATAAGTTTTGAGGAAGAAAACTGGCGGTTTGCCTTGGCAAACTTTAGGCAAAAATCTTCCTCAAAACTTTAGCCCCAATTGGGGCTAAACCAGGACATTTAGCTCAGTTAGAAGCGGGGTCTTTAGACTACCGCTGCTCTACTGACTGAGCTAACAAGACCAGCCAGACAATGCTACATCAACAAGCTACCCGTTAAATACCTATGGAACACAACACTCTCCCTATAAATTGGATTTTTTCCTCCAATTTGCATGTTTCTCAAGTTTGACTCAGGCGCGGATGGTCTGCATGGGAACACCAAATGTCACAGGCATAGAAAAATATTTGCTACATCAACAAGCTACCCGTTAAATACCTATGGAACGCAACACTCTCCCTATAAATTGGATTTTTTCCTCCAATTTGCATGTTTCTCAAGTTTGACTCAGGCGCGGATGGTCTGCATGGGAACACCAAATGTCACAGGCATAGAAAAATATGCAGCCAGACCGGGGCTCAGACCCGGAACTTTGGACAACCGTACCATTGCTCTACTGACTTAGCATACAGGCTAGACAATGCTACATTCATGTATATGTTATATGCAGTTATCTTATGACCCATGACAAAAATGAATACCCATACAAATCAGATTTCGGGTTCAGAGAATTGTTTCCATGTTTCTTGGATTCTCTTTAGTCATAGTCATGCATGGACGACTAAATATCAAAGTGCTAGAAAAATATTCAGCCCGGCCAGGGCCAAAACCCGGGACATTGTGACTGCTGGTCAGATGCTCTACTGACTGAGCTAATTGAATGCGGACGAAGCTACGGTGTTTGATATCTATGAATTGTGACATACTCTCCCTACAAATTTGAATTTCGTTTGAATCATTTGCACGATTCTCGGAGTCCACCGGTACACAGTCAATCCTGCATAATGTCACTGGGCTAAAAGATTCGCAGCAGGGTCAGGGCTTCTGGACCTTTGGACTACCATTATAATGCTCTACCGACTGGTCAGCCTGGTAGTACGGTCCTGAAGGGATCGCCAAATGTCATAGGGCGAAAAATATGCATCTGCATGCAGGACTTTTGCTCTACCGTTCCATTGCTATAACGACTAAGCTAACTGGAAGTGATTTTATATGGTATAGTGGTTCTGGTGCGGGGGCTTGGAGGTGGGCTGGAAATCATATACATTTCAATGGAGTTGGGGGCGTGGCTAGTGCATAAAATACACATCTACGAATGGCGAGACGATTTTTGATATCTATAAATGTCCACCCACTATGATAGGATAGGGCCTATCCCATCCGGGGGTGAGGGCCACCCCTCCCTCTCCCACTGAGCTGATATGGATAAACATAACTGACTGACAGCATCCGCCGTCCTAGTTCTATAACATAAAACGTCACACAATATTAAAATCTTTCATGGAGACATTTAATTTATATCAATTTTGATTTTTTACATTTTTCTTTTTTTTTTACTTATTCAATAGTGTGACTCGGGATAAAGTCAAAATAAAAAAAATAAATAAAAAAATTAAAAAAACGTTAAAAATTGATGGTTAAAATCCCGACGTTAAATATTATTGAACTACCGCCGTCCCTAACCCACCATGACCTTACCTAAAGCATAGGCATTAATAAAATGATGTAAAACATGTAAAAAGTCTTTCAGGCATAACTTCTACAAGTTTACAAATTACATCACAGGTATTCGACAATTAATTCGGCCACTAGAACACTCTCCCCCCCCCCCCCCCACCCAGCCCCCACCCCCACTCAGAAAAAACCCAAAAAACATCCAAAAAGTAATTTAATTTTAATAACATTTTAAATATTTTTTTAAAAAAAGTAATTCATATATATTTACTCCCAGAAAATATGAAGAAAAAAAAATAGTGGGGGTGTGGGGGGGGGGGGGCCAAATTTGTAGTGACCAAATTACGCGCCAAATACTGTGAATTACATAGAGTGGGTGGGGTAATTTGTATTGATCTTCGAATTCCTGTGCCTAAAGGAATGACAACCTATCAAAATTATCCCCAACTGAATAAATTATCCCACAGTATTGATGAATATTAAGCATGCAAAACTCGGCAGCAAAACTCATTGTTCCTAATACCTTTCTTACTCTTCTCATGACTGACGATTTTCATAACCCATGCTATGAAATCTATCAGCCGGAACCGGATGTCTGACTGATCTCATGGGCTGACTGGTCTCATGCTACACCTTTATAATTAACATTCAGTTATCCGACTAATAAAATTTAAGTCGTTTATCCGTTTACTCATTAAATACAATTTATAATTTGCTTAAACGGACCTCACGCACTATACAAATCACTCCAATTTACTTTGAGATCACGAGGAATTAGTGACAAATACACCACGTGACTCTGTTACACTTACCTGAGTTACATAACGAAAGGATATTACCACTTATGTTATCAATATTATTGTGATTATTAGTCAAGGATTAAGTCTAATTGAATTCTCGTTTGATTGAAAGGATATAATGTAGCCAACATGTAAGTATTTATAAGTGAACAAATTAACATCATAAATCATTTATAGAATACATGATAATAACATAGTTCTCAGATATTATATTTGGCGAGGAGGCTCGAGCGTTTTAAAAGATGCAAGTTATATGTATTTGAATTTACAAACAAATATTATATTACACGCAAATGTGTTTAAACACATATGCAAATAGAAACACTAATTATCACTATTTCTAAGTTCGTTGTCTAGATATATATATTTTGCTAATCGTATTAACAGTCCAGTTGCTTGTGTGTTCATAAGTGACATTAATTTAGTAGATAGTAATAAAACTGTGTATGTATTAGCTAAACGTAGTCTCTGGCAGTTTATATATAGGATTAGGGCTACTTATGTATAATATACGAACTGTACTAGAAAGTATTTTCTTTCCAAAATTCTAAATATTAATGCAGAGTTCTGATAATAACCTTCGTAAATGTGAATTTGAAAGTAAACACGCATACTTCCACTCAAATCAGTATAGAAACTTCTTTCAAATTTAACTGAAAACTGAATATCCAAACGATGTTAAAGCCAATATAATATAAATTCTCGTTTTTCAGTAATGCAGATACATAATACAATACATAATTGATGTTCAAATTGTTTTTGCAATAAGTATTGTAATTTAGATGTTAAGCCTAGATAGGCATAACTTGCGATACAACTTGAAATGTGTTTGTATCCTTACTAGACAGTGTGTCGCTTCAGATTATAAAGGTAATAGTTTGCAAATTACGTCGTGTCCTGATCATAACTTCAGTGCAAGCTACTTGCGATGTATATTTTGAAGTATAATCGCTAGACCGTACACATTGCACAAACCTTGGAGTCTTATGCTTACGATCAAGTTCATGCAAGTATCGTTGATATATTTATTTTCTCATAAACCAGTTTTATATTATCCGACGAACCTAAACGTTATTGATATGTGTATGCATCATAAATAGACGGTATCTATCTCATAATATATGCTGTCAATGCTTGAATGTTATAAAGAAGATGTACTAGTTCTTTACCTAAACTAATTCGGATAGCGGGAAAACATTTTAGGGTTTAGGTATTATCAATAGGCAATATGTTACCAAACCAATTTTGGAGTCGTACGTCGTACACTGAGTGTTACTGCTCAAGGTCGTGCTACGTTTGGGATAATGGGATGAATCAGTTGTCATGTAATGTTTCTGTCAAGGCTTCGCCATATGGCGTATCTAAATTTTCTGACGAATCTACATGTTATAATGGGAAATAAGAAAGAGAACATATACATTTCCTCTCCAATACTGACATGTATGTGATTACAAACGTGGTTATGTGTCATCCAATAAATGAAAGACATACGCCATGTGCAAACGTATTAAGAGCCAGGTTAACCTGTAGAACATCCTTCTGTCCTTCAGGAACATATAGTCTGTAAAAAAAGTTTTGGACCATGGCAGTGTTCCAATTTTTAAATTTGTAGAATTGTTGCAGTCATTAAACAAAAAGATTATTCTTAGTTTAAGTAAATTCATTTCCGATGCACTTGTATTAAGGCTATCTACATCCATTTTAACAGACTAAAAAACACAAAACAAAACACTAGATATCTTATTTTAGAACATCCTCATTTATCATTGACATACCATAATTATATATGTATGTTTTTGATTGTTTAAATATGTATGAAACAAAAAAAAACTTAGTGATTATTTTGTTGTATTTGCAATGTTAATATCTGTCACGTGTGTGTATATTATAATTATCATATATTTGTAATGATGAAAAACTGTAATAGTTTAAGTCAATAAAAGTATCTATCTATCTATCTTCGAAACCGTACAATGATCGCTAAACCATGACATTCGACCAAATCCATTATTATCTCAGTTGATAATCAATAATCAACAATAATTATCGTTTACAATTAAAGTTTGCAAACAAATAATAATCTTTTTATTGGTTACTCGAATGTGTCCGTAACTGTTACTTTTTATGGACTTTGCAACATTTTTTACAGCCCCTTTGTGTGTTCGCGATATCTTTTTAAAATCAAATCTTGTTTGGAATTTAATGTTTCTGGTACCAAATTAACCGGGTAGGGTAGACATTGGTTACTAAAACAAGATACTTAAATTCTGTCTACTAGTTTTATTTTTATATGACTTTATATACCCTGGTCCAAAACTTTTAACTCTTCCATTGGCCCAAGTTTGTAAATTGAGTTTTGTTTGGATAAATCATCAGTAAATGCGGGACATATAACATTTATAATCTTGCAAAACGAGTAGCATACTTCAGTCGATAACGTTACTTTTTTGTTACTTCCTACATTTATTTATGTACTAAAGTTTATAATATGCATTATTTCTTATGGTTAACTGATATCAACTTCTTTCTGTGTAGACAACCTCGCTATTTTCCCGTCTTCAGGGCCGAAATTAACAAACCAGCGTTAATAAAAGTTCATATAATAAAAACGAAATCTCTAACAATAAAGTCAAATCCAGAGAATTTAACCTGAATGTTGTTGTTTATGTCCATCATTGTATAAACCTGCGTATAATTTATTCATATAACAAATTAGACATGAACATGTAAGCCTTTTTTTTTGCTTCGATAACACCATAATTATTTGGGTTATCGAGTTGAAACTGTGCATTGTATTCGATCGTTTGACTTCAAAGTTGAGTTGTTATAACACTTATAAATAAGCGCCCAATTGTAACAACTGTACATAAAATGACAATGTTCTAGGAGTTTGATTTATATTTCCAAATTAGGTAAGTAAGCTCGAAGTAATAACTTGTTGGCATACCGTCACAAAAAACGGACAAATTGAATTGGGTTTTATAGTCGCACCAACAGCTTATGTCATATGGCAACTTTCCAGCTTCCACTGGTGGAGGAAGATCCCAGGTGCCCCTCTGGGCAATTTTCGTGCACATGCGGGCACCTGGGTATAACCACCGACGTTTCGCAAGCCAGCTGGATAGCTTTCTCACATTCCTAGGCCCCTGAGGAGTCGAACCTACAGCTGTGAGGGGCAAGTGATAGATGGACAAATAGTATTAAATACGCAATATGTCAAGTATTCAAAAAATTAGATAAAAAGTAGGTCAACTGGTGGGTAACTGTGATCTACGTAATATATTATTTTCAGATAAAAAAATAAAATAATGCATACATAATCAAACATGATGAGAACTTCACATGACATTGACGTTTTGATTAAGTACTACTAGTATACAGATCCAGTTGCGTTCAAGTATCCCCAAAATGCATTCCGTTTCGTTTGCGCTCCGTTTGCATTCCGTTTGCATTTTATTTTTTAAATGCTTTTTTTTAAAAATGCAAATCACTTGCGTTCTCGGGTGCATTCAGCGTGAAAAATATCGTCACAGGACATTTTTAAAATTTAACATATTACACATTGGCGAGAGCGTTCCATAGCGAACATTCAAATCAACTGTTCACCGCTATCGTGTGCATCAATTATCATACTATTGCGTTACAAACTAATAAAAAAAAAGGGAATCACGGATAGAGTATAAATGTTGAAGTACATGATTTGAATATGATAGGAATGAAACATTCAAATTAGTCCAGGCCAAACAAAACAATGTTAAGTTGTATTGGAATATGTTGAAAAAATGCGCAGGAATAAAATAGTCAAATATTCAAATTAGTACTTTTGAACAATAGTTCAAGGCTGTTAACAATCCAGATAGTCCATTTTTTTTACACCGGACGAAGATATTTTACACTTTGTTGATAGGTATGAAAACAATGAATTAAATATTATGTTTAATGAACTGAATGTCGATATTTCTGAGCAGGAAGTGTTTAAAGGTTTACACCAGCTTAAAGCTAATCGCTCAGGAGGACCGGATATTTATATAAATGAGTTGTTCATGCACGGTAAACAAATTTTAGCACCATACATAATTAAATTGTTTTATAAAGTTTTTGAAATTGGTTATTTTCCAGAAAGCTGGTCAGAGGGTTATGCTATCCCCCTCCATAAAAAGGGAAATATAAATGACGTTGAAAACTATCGAGGCATAACTCTATTAAGTACACTGGGGTAATTATTTACACGGGTTTTAAATAATAGACAAGGACTATCACAACCTGACTTCTATGGTGATGTGATTTATAAACTTCGTAAGATTCTAGGTCATGATCACTTTCATACTATTTTTGTTAAACTTGTTAAAAAGTTTATCAAAAGAGGTTATGACCCTATCATTTTGCAACGTACTGCATGCTTGGTGGTGGACCCTTTTACAGTTCGCCACTATGCTTTCCTCTTTAATTGTACGATGACCAGACAGGCTGTGGACCCTATGATGACGCCTACCTAAAGCCCATTGGGACGGTGGCGTTTGATGTTTGTCCATGATCTTTCTTGTCGTGCCCTTAATGGTTTATTCTCTTACTGCTCTGGCTTCTGCAAAGTCATTGAGTACCTTCATTGTGGCTTTCTAGGCTATTGTTTTTATTTTGTATTATATTTACACGAGCATATTTGTGTTTTACTTATATTGCCTATTGATGCTGCCTTGTTGGTTAGAGATTAGATCATGGCGGGTATTTCTTTATTTACACTGTCCTGTTTTAATGGGATGACAGTAGGGTAAGTGTGAGGTTTGGTGCACCCTAGAACCGGTTTAAACCCCCAGTGGCCTACTTTGCCACTGACCGTTCCAAGGCGGTAGCCCTATTGTCAACCCTTTTTGTGTTTGTGATGTCGTTTGCATTTATTATTGCTTTTGCCTTCTTGTTTGTCTGTTTGCGTGTTTGTTTCTGTGTTTTGTGGTTTACTGACCTCCTTGAATGCTACTTTCCCTGTCCGATCTTTTTATATTTCTTTTACTGATTGGGCAGAAAATTATAGTGTGCGTGGTAAAATATTTAATGTTATTAAATCTATGTATACTTCTGTAAAATCAAGAGTGAAATATTGTAATGAACTCAGTGAGGAGTACACATGTATGCTTGGAGTAAGACAAGGGGAATGTTTATCACCTTTTCTTTTTTCTATGTTTCTAAACGATATTGATAGATGAATTTATAAAACATGGTATTGAAGGAATTAATGTTAATATGTTTAAAGTATTTCTCGTATTACATATATTATATGCTGATGATATTGTTATATTTGCAAACAGTAGTATAGAATTACAAACTAGTTTAAATTTGCTATCGGGATATTGTAATAAGTGGAAACTTGTTGTAAATACATAAAAAACTAAGGTTATGGTGTTTAAAAAGGGTGGCTCATTACCAAGAAATTTAACTTTCATTTAAATGATAATTCTTTAGATATTGTTAATAGGTTCAACTATTTAGGCATAGTCTTTACAACGGGTGGATCATTCACTGATGCACAGGCAACACTTGCAGGATAGGCTTTAAAGGCTATATTTAAAATGAACAAATGCCTATATAAATTTACTGAGTTATCTATTGAACACAGATTAGATTTATTTGATAAATTAATCACGCCAATTTTGAACTATGGGGTTGCAGTTTGGGGTTTTACAAAAGCTAATGCAATAGAAAGAGTGCATCTTAAATTCTGTAAGAATATATTAAGTGTAAAGAAGACAACGCAAAATGATTTTATATTTGGGGAGTTGGGTAGAAAATCCTTTTTATGTCAACGGCATTTTATTATAAATAAGTACTGGCTCAAAATATTACATAGTAGTGAAAATAAGTATGTTAAAATAGTTTATGATATGATGATCAATGACATAACTGGCCAACCGAATAAATTAAACTGGGCTTTACTATTACGTGATCTTTTGTGTAATATGGGTTTCCATGATGTATGGTTAGCACAAAGTGTAGGAAACGTTGAACTATTTTTGCTTGTTGTCAAAAAAGACTTCATGATAATTTTATACAAAACTGGCATAAAAGATTGCAAGAATCAAGCAGAGCTTTATTTTATAATTGTATAGAGAATTTTAGATTTCAACCCTACCTAAATATGTGTAATATATCGAAATTTAGGCAAGCTTTAACTAAACTTCGCGTTTCATCACACAGACTTGAGATAGAAGCTGGACGATGGAGTAAAACAAATAGAACACCGGTTAATGATAGGAAATGTAAATTGTGCTAGTCTTTAGAAGATGAATACCATTTTGTTTTACTATGTCCTTTATATACAGACATAAGAAAACACTATATTAAAACGTATTATTTCATGCGTCCAAATATGCAAAAGTTCATTTCTTTGATTAATTTTATATGTAAAAAGCAAATAAGAAATTTAGCTATTTTTATTTATAAGGCTTTTAATAAAAGAAATGAGTACCTTTTTCCAAATAGGTAATACGAATTGATTTTGTAACGATATACATGTACTATTTATATATGCATTTTGTTGTATAGCAACAGTATTTCTCTCAAAATTGTATCACCTTCTCCACTAGATACACATACACGTAACTGTGTAAAATTGCTAAGTATACTATGCATTTGTACTATTTTGTTACATTGTCTGTCATGTTATTTTCATGTCTGTATTTGTACCACAAGGGCCTTAGTGCCTATTGGATTTTGAAATAAACTATCTATCTATCTATCATGTAACACACTCAGTGCTATTTATAATTTGTAAAGTGTCGTGCATGCAGGGTTTATTTCTCCAAAAGGGTAAGGCCATTTTAATACATCTTGAACAACTTTGATGTAAGTGCTCCAATATTTTATGTCAGGGATTTCAAGTGCATCCTTTCCGTGGTGATTTATATATTATCGTAATGAAAAATACAGTGTTTTTCAAATTTGTTACAGACTTGTGTTTTGTCAGTACAATAATTGATTATTTATGGCTCGTTCAGGTATTGGTTTTGCACTTGTATCTGCTATAAGTATGGAATCGTTGGATAGATAGATACTTTTATTTCAAATTTCCAATAGGCTATAAAACCCGTGAGGATACAAATAGATATAGATAAACTTTATTAATACAAAAGACCAAATGGCCTATCAGTATACAATACAAAATACACATCATATTTATAATTAAACAGTCAATGGTTAGCAGTCATCAGTTTTAACAGTATTACTAGTATGAATATATTCATTTCAAACATGTATTATACATATAATCGTTATAACCTTTTATTTTCTTATTTTCTTAAGGTAAGGCTTACATCAAAGTAAAAAAGTATATGACTTTTCACATCAGACAGATATGTCATTGACTTTATATGATAAATAAGCAAGTAAGAGGAGGAATTCCCCTATATTATATCGTAAGTTTCGTTTCTTTTTTGAAAGCTTTTAAAAATATAAATAGCGAGATTTCTAACAATTTTAACATTTTTTGATTGCAACAATTCTATAAATTTGGGTATATTTGGTCTTTTCCAATAAAACTTTTTAATATACACCTCTCTAAAATCATAATAAAGTGGACATTCTAGTATAAAATGAAATTCGTCCTCTAAAGAATTACAAAGTTTACATTTTCTTTCTGAAAGTGGTATTTTTGTAGGTTTGTGCCACCTTCCAGTCTCTATTTCAAGTCTGTGAGATGACACTCTAAGTCTAGTTAACGCTAATCTAAATTTTTTGATAGTAACGTTATCTAAGTAGGGTTTAAAACTGAATTCCGAGAATAAAATGTAACAATTGGCTCTAGTTGAATTTGATAAATTTTCGTTCCATTTCTGTACAAAAGTATCATTTAATCTCTGAGTAAATAGAGAAAGAAAACTATTTACATTTCCCACCCCTTGAAAAAACCATACATCATAAAATCCTAATCTTTCAAGAACATTTTTCACAGATCTCACCCAAGAAATCTTATTTGGATATTTGTCTAAGTCTGCTAACAGTGTATTATATGTAATTTTAATATATTTTAACTCATTGCATTTCAAAAGTTTAAACCAATAACGAATAATAGCTTTCATTCTATATTGTTGTAATGTAGTTCTTCCTAACTCTCCATAAATAAAATCGTTTTGAGTTTGAATTTTTACTCCTAATAAATGTTTACAAAATTGTAAATGAACTCGTTCGATTACTTTAGCCTCTGAAAACCCCCAAACTTCAGCCCCATAGTTCAAAATAGGTAAAATTAGTTTATCAAATAAATCTAACATATGACTCACAGATATATCATGAAATTTATACACATATGATTTTAATTTGTATATTGCTTTGAGAGCTTGTCCCGCTAGTGCCTCGTGGGTTTCTCTGAAAATACAAATACAAAGTATAACATGGTAGCAGTGCAGTAATTACTACATAAACATGTACATATATATATGAAAACGGTAAGTATATATTATATCACAATATAACTTTCACAAGCCATTATGCAATCATGTGTAATTGAGAAGGTGTTAACAACTGTACATAGAGATTTACATATTATTTACAATTTCATTAATTCATATACACACGCACGCGCGCACCGCGCACGTACACTCGTTGTTCGAAAAAATACAGTTATATCCTATATAACAGTTCATTTCTTAATTTAAAAGCTTCATAAATAAATAAACCTAATTTACGAATTCTAACTTTATTTGTTGAGTTAATTAATTCTATAAATTTAATCATATTAGGACGTTTCCAAAAATATTTAGATATATATTGATTCCTTAACTCCGAAAATCGTTCACACTCTAATACAAAATGAAATTCATCTTCTAACACTCTACAAAGATCACACGTTCTCTCGTTAACAGGTATTCTAATAGGTTTAACCCATCTGCCAGATTCAGTTTTTAATCTATGAGATGAAACTCTTAGTTTTGTAATTGATTGACAAAATTTGTACACACTTATATTTTCTAAATATGGCTGAATTTGAAAATTGCAATACTGTTGTAGAAAACAGCTCTGCTTGAGCTCTGCAACCTATGATTCCAATTTTGAATAAAACGATCATTTAGTCTTTGTTTAATAACGTTAATAAATATCTTTTCATTTCCAACTCCTTGTTGGATCCATACATAATAAAAACCTAGTGAAGCCAATAAATGTTTAACAAGTGATGCCCAGTTAACTTTTTGTGGATACAATTCCAAGTCACTTAACATCATATTATACACAATTTTAACATATTTTTGTTCCCTCAGTTGTAAAATTTTTAACCAATATTTTATAATAATGAGATATCTCTTAGTAATGAATGATGTTCTTCCCAACTCACCATATATGAAATCATTTTGTGTTGTCTTTTTAACCCCTAAAATCCTTTTACAAAACTGCAAATGGACTCGTTCAATAGGATTTGCTTGTATAAACCCCCAAATCTCACATGAATAGTTCAGAATTGGTGTAATTAACTTATCAAAAAGGTCCAATTTGTGTTTTGGTGAAATAAATGTAAATTTGTATAAGTATTTGTTCATTTTAAAAATTGCCTTTTGCGCTTGACCCGAAAGAGTATTTTGAGCTTCTGTAAAAGATCCACCAGTAGAAAAAAACATTCCTAAATATGTAAACTTACTGGCAATTTCTATCACTCTGTCTTCGTAATAAAATGCTAAATTTCTTGGCAACATTCCCCCTTTTCTAAATATCATTACTTTTGTTTGTGTCGAATTAACTTTTAATTTCCATTTAATACAATAGTTTGATAATATATTAAGACTTTCCTGTAACTCTTCTGGTGAATTAGCAAATATAACTATATCATCCGCATATAAAAGCATAAACATTTTAAACATATTGACATCTAATCCTTCTAGTCCACTAAGTAAGTATTCACTTTCAATATCGTTAAGAAACATGGAAAAAAGAAAAGGTGACAAACATTCGCCTTGCTTGACGCCTAACATGCAAAATAACTCATCACTCAGATTATTACAACATTTTACTTTAGATTTAACACTTGTATACATCGATTTAATTATGTTAAAAATTTCCCCTCTAATTCCGAATTGGGTTAACTTGTACCATAAGTTATCTCTAACAACGTAATCGAATGCTTTGGTAAAATCGATAAATACACAATACAATTTTTTCCCCTGATTCAGTATATGCGTAATTAAACCATGTAAAACAAAATTGTTATCGACAGTACCCATGCCCGACCTAAATCCCGCCTGTGCTTCAATTAAAACACTGTATTTATCCGCCCATTCAGATAATCTATTATTTAAAGCTCTAGTAAATAACTTTCCCAAAAAACTGAGCAAGGTAATACCTCTATAATTATCAACGCTATGTATACTACCTTGTTTATGTAATGGAATAATGTATCCCTCTGACCAAACATCTGGAAAGTAACCTTTATCTAACAATATATTAAACATTTTACATAAAGTCGGTGCTAAAATACCTTGTCCGTTTAAAAATAATTCATTTATAAGTAAGTCGGGACCAGCAGATCGATTTGTTTTTAATTGTTTAATTGACTTTATTACCTCTTCTTCTGTGGAGATAACATTTAATTCATCGAACATAATACTAAATTCGTTCTGCTCATATCTTTCATTAAAATATAAAACATCATCGTCAGGAGTGAAAAATACATCCTCTGGATCATTTATAGCTTTAAAATACTGTTCAAAAGATGACAGCGGTATATTTGGTGATTTTATTCCAGCAGTGTCTTTTAACATACGCCAATATAATTTAGCATTTTGATATCTAGCTTTCACAAATAAAGAGGTCTTATCTCTATCATACACTGTGCTGTACTTATTTATGGTTGATTTGTAAGTCGATCTAGCCCTTACCATATTAATTCTGTTATCGTCGCTTTTATCGTCCCTATACTTATTTAGCATGTACAAAAAATCAAATTTTCTTTCATTACATTCGTCATTATACCAAGGATTATCATTTATGTTACAAAAGCCGGATGTTTGAACGTCGTTATTCGAATAAAGCTTTCGTTTAAACAAAGGTGAAGATACTTCACCAATAATTGAATTAAAATCTTGTATACATGTATCGATATCACCATTGCTCACGAAGTGCTCTAACTTATTATTTAACAGTAATACATTTTCACTCACATCGCTTTTACTAAAACTTTCAATGTATTCCATCTTTTTATCGTTATCCCAAACATATTTAAAATCAACATGTTCATAGTCATGGCTATTAGTAGCATGCTCAATTCTCTTTTTCGAAAAAACACATGAAAATGAAATGAGACAGTGATCAGGTAATATATTCGGGTCACTTACTTTAAACGAATCAACATAAGATAATATATCTTGAGATGACAATACATAATCAACAACAAAACTACCCCTACTTCCTACAAAAGTATAACGACCAATTCCCTTATCTTCACCAAAACGACCATTTACAATGCGCAAAGCACTCTGCTTACACATATCTAACAAAAGTAAACCGTTATTATTTGTGTGACCCTTATCCTGTGAAAAGCGAGGCATTTTTTTGTCTGGAATATAATCATCCGGTAACATAGGCAAATGTACATAATTATCATCGCAAACAAAATCATAATTTGTCGACGTACGGCTATTCATGTCTCCGCAAATCAATAGCATGCAATCGTTAGTCGTTTTATTTTCAATAAATGCAATGGAATCTAACATCCTATCAAATAATTTGTTTCAACAAACGCCTGCCGACTACGATCATCAGGTAATATATACGTAAGGCAAATGTACAAATCGCTAGTTAATGAAAATATAGGACCATTAAGTTTAATCCAAATTAAATCATCTTGAATAGTAAATACTTAAACGTGTCATCACTCACATAATCATTTCGAACGTAAATAACTATACCTCCGGAGTTTCGCTTGGTTAGACACATTTATGACAAACTCGTGATTTGGTTTTGTATATTTCCGCCATCAAAGTCGATAGCAGACGGATATTAAGTAATAAAATAGTGTTTGTGTTTATTTTGCGTACTTAAGAAGCTGTATATATTGAATTTGAAAGTACTTACGTTTTTATGAATCGTTTTGAAGTGTTATAACATGCGCAATAAACTTTGCAAATCATTGAAAGTTGTTTGTCTGTTTAAAGAGTCTATTGCAATATGAAATTCTTAACTTCCTTGGTTAAAGTTCTCCGACCATGTTTTGTTTCATGAACATGTATATTTTTATTTAAATCGAAATCAATACACAACAATATATATTTACAATTCACACATTGCAATATCTGTGAAAAGCGGGCAAACGATTGTAGTTGATGACGTAGAAAAAATTGAACAGGTAAATTAATCAACTTGTAAATGTATTTATCAATCATCTGGCAATAGTTATGCAGCTATACAATTGAGATTTACCTCATTTCCCCGTGCCGTCACGCAGTGGTTAAAGTAGTATCTACGTCATGCAAATAAAACTTATTTTTACTTAGTAGCGGTTTTAAATATATGTTTCTCTCCTGGACTATCAAAACATGTTCATATGCTGTTTAGGAGTTAAATTTGTTAATTGATAATACTACAAAAAGTGTGACCATTCATCTTTAAGTACATGCCACTCAAATGGTTTATTTTTTCTAGAGCTAAAGACAAATACAGTACTGAAGTAACTAGACAAAAATGCATACAGAGCGATGCATTTTGCACGATATTGTTAATAGTGGAATGCAGTACGTATAGTTGTTCGAATAAAATAAGTCTCTACTGCATACAGTTCCCGAAAAAGTAAAACATGTATGTTGTATATAGAACTCGGCGTGACTTTGTGCTAAGGTCATTTTATCGGGAACTGTATGCAGTAGAGACTTCAAACGTCGATTGTATTTGTTTCGTGGGTAGTTTTGTGTGTAGTGACATAGCACACTTGGTGTGATCTTAATATTCTGTGCAAATGGTGTATAACGTTTTGCATTTACTCACGTTCTCAGGACTGCACGCATTAGCTACATTAGAATTTGATAATGTGTCGTATATTGTGTAGTACAACTGAAATAATAATCGGTGATACCTTGACCCTCTAGTCAAAGGACAGATAACTTGAATTTTATATTCAACATATGCAATTTGGTAACTTTCCCAGGAACTGTATTGCACTAGCGACTTCAAACGTTAGTTATAAAATGTATCTTACGTAGTAGTACAATTCAACGTTACATATCAAATGAGGATGTGAACTTGACCTTCCAGGCAAAGGGCAGACTACTTAGTACATGTCACATTTAAATTTTGCATTTACGTCACTTTGTTATGTTTCTCTCAAATAATATGCCGAACATAAAATAAATATTGAGCTATACATGCACAGTTCATGTTTGTCAAAGCGGTACATTTAATTTCGCGGAATTCTTGTTAGTTATGATACAAAATTATGTAATTTAAACGTCTCAGTGTATTCTTTTGTTCGTGAATGCATCCTACGCGATAAATATTGTATGCGTGAATTTATTCTGAAGTTTGTGGATAACATAGGCACAAATGCTCTGACAATATAAGGTTACCGTATATATAGTTTCCACTTTACAGCAATAATTAAACTTGAAAGGTCAGACGATGATTTAATATATTGTTGATTCGAATCCGAACACAGACAGCAGATAAAAAGCAAATTTAAAAAAGGCACACACTATGACGAGAATTACATTGTTCAAAAACATAATTAAAGTCAGTGCCATAATGTTAACTTACTATATGTCTACAGGTGTGCAATGGCATTTTGATTGCACGTAAAAGGCATTCTGGATACATCCTGAGATGTTTATTATTTTGTATGTGTTTCTTTTAATAGTTAGTTTCTCTGGATGTGGACTTTATTGTTAGAGAATTCCTTTTGATGGCATTTAGTTTTGTTTACACTGTCTTGTCTATTTGGGCGCTGAAGACAGGATAATAGCGATGATTGTGCGCATATAAAATCGATTCAAGCCAGCCAGTAGGCCTTATTGCTTACTGACCGTTCCAAGTCGGTAACCCTGTATTCACCACCCTTTCTTCTGTTATTTGTCTCTTTCATTGTATTATCAAGTCCATGTTTGAAGTACAGTGCGGACCTACGATGCCATTGCGTTCGGACGCTGTGGTTTCTATAGGAACCTATATCTCATTATTGCCTTGATTTTATTTAATATATCCAAATGTGTTCGTATTCTTTTGGGGTCCAATACAGAAGTTGCTCATACAGGTATTGCAAACTTAAATATACACATGTGTCCAAGTGTAAGGGTTATTTAGGTCAACCTGTGCCATCGTGACCTCTGGTTCATAAATTGAACACAACTTTTTTTCAAACAAAAATATATTAAAATGTTTTGTCGACCACAGGCAACCTGATATATAAATCTACATGTTCGGTTTTAAACGGTAATTACACAATCTTGTAAAACATGTTTTAAATTGGGGTTCCGGGTGTCTGGCCACAGTAGCGGTTTCAAACTGTCTCGTGGTAGTGACATGCCCAGTTAGTACACTAGCCACATGGTTTTTCTCATCCAATGCGTTTTTTTCGTTTGCTACTGTTTTGTTGCATATTATATAATTTGGTCGTAAACTGTGTATTGACCAGTCTAACTTATTGCTATATATAATTAATCAGTTCCTATATAGAATATATATAGTATACAGTATTGTCTTTATATATACGTTAATTTGTATAAACGTTTCTTGTGTAATAGTTGATAATATTATGAGGTAATACACACGCCTTCTGCAGTACTGTTGTTGTTTTTTAAATAAAAAAAAAGCAAAATACCTAGAGGTATTTATGAGACGTATGTATTATGTGTCGTGTATGATTTCAGTTGGGAAGACAATATCCCGATTTTCAACTTTACACAATCTTGTAAAACATTTTAATATGCCCTGCTTACATTCTTTCTCATGTTTGGACCATAGTGAAGTTACTACATACAGCAGTTGAAGAAACATTCTTATATTAATTTATTTCGATAGATATATTTTTTCAATTTTAATTTAAAACACTTGTTGATTTTGAATTTTGTTTGCTTTTTGCTTTTTGCTATTATAATCCATTATAAAGATAATATTGCAAACTAGGGGTCAAAATTAAGTCATCGAGAATAGTCCTTATCCGGAATTGGTCTGAATGTATATTCCATGTGGATCGAAGTTCAAACATGGTAGGTCAACTTTTTTACTGAAAATTTTGGAACAAAAACTGTTGCGGAACGGAACATTAGTTTGCAATGTACCTACATCATGTGACCGGTAAAACACATGATAGGTATATTCCGGAGAATGCCTATTTGAACAACGTAAAGCGATTACATTTATGCTGTTTAAGGGACCATTTATTATTTAATGAGTATGTTTTGCATTGTGTGACCGACTACCGTTTTCATTAATATTCAATCGATTAAAAAAACATTTGGAGAAAAATCAACACTTGGTCATTTAGTGTGTGTTCATATCCCATGATATTTTAACAGATATATATTATTTTTATTTCAAACAACACTGGTTCAAGAAACAAGTAGTGCACAAATGCACGTATCGTGTTAAAGTGATTTATGATGAAAAGTAAATGTTGTATTAGCCCTTAAAATCGTTGTATTTATCCGTGTCGTTTAGTGTATATGTATTTTTACTGAGATAACGACTATGCTGAGTCGACTTTTACTTTTTTACAGTGAGATAACTGACGTATTATACAACTCGTGAGACTATACCAGATAACTGACACCTGTCGACTACTGGACATCGGCATTGAGGATGGCAAGGTGTGAAGAACACGTTGTTAAATATTGCTTTAGAACAGAGTAGAAATATATATTATATAACGACAAACACATAATTACACATTTTCCAACGATCGGTCCATGTGCGTTAGAGTAAATTGCAACAATTACAACATGAATGATAAATAGCAAATGAATCTCAAATACATGAGCTCCTGATAGCAGACGTTGCATACTTGCTATTTCAAACCAAAATATAAATTACAAAATAAAGTAATATTTCTTTTAATAACGTTATAAACAAGTCAACTTTTTAAGATTTTGATAGATATAGTGATGACTTGTTTACATGCCTTTATTTATTTTAAATAATATTAATGAAACAAACCCGATTTGTTATAGGTGGAAATATATACTGACATAACATTGTTATATATCTGTCGGTAAAACACGTTAGAAAATAGCTATATATTTAACACAACAAATGACTTTGAACGCAATAAACTTGTAAACATTGTAAATGTTATTTTTCTTCTCTGTGATTACTTATATACTCATGTTTTGTTTTTATTCAGACATATTCAAGAGGACACCGCGAAAGCATTAAAATTAGTCGAGCATTTGGAAAAGGCAATGCCTACAGTTTTGGAATCACATGACTTAAAAGAAGAATTTTTAGCACAGTTTCCTCATTACATAGAAGACATAAAGCTCCACAAAGACAGATTGAAAGAGATTTTGCCAGTTGGTGTAGTCGGTAATAATAAATATTAATACATGTGTCAAATTTGGTAGTTTTACAGTTTGGGGCAAGAAGTTTGAATTTTCAGTCCATGTCTTCTGTCAATTTGATGAACGTTGAGTACTTCGTTAAACTATGATTTTGATTTTGATTTGTCTTGACAAAGGTAGAAACACTGACACAAAAATGCAACATACCTATTCTATACTTCATATTGATAGAATTATTTTGCAAATAGGTATACATTGTGAGATGTGGTCTTGCTTATAATGTTTAAGAACAGTTCCCCCGTTGCAACATGGTTTCGAATTAAACGAATTAAACGCTTACAACGCATATTTTATTATATATAAGGGTAACATATAACCAAATGTCTAATTACAAATGAATCATTAATAGAGCATTCTCAGTCTACTTTACAGTCAGCAAATGTATGTCGTTTTATTAAGAAATAACTCAGTTTAACTTGCGTTTGTGAATCTTTACAGGGGAAACCAGCAGTGGTAAAAGTTCGTTCCTGAATCTCATGCTAAAGGCACCTATCCTTCCCACAGCCCACTTGCCTTGCACCGCAGGAATAATCAAAATACAAAAGTGTAGTAAACTTGCTGTAATAATGCCGAATGGTAAAGTCGAAAAGCCAGACGATGCAAGCATACTTACAGATAAGCCCAAAGCAGCGAAATATGTGAGGAACATCTTGGAAAAGAAAATATCTAGACAAATTGCTGGTGGAAAGAAAGACAGCATGTGTACGGAAATAACAGTACATTGGCCATTTAAGTGTGATTTGTTAAAGGTACATGTCAAACTATAAAAGTACTATGCAATATTTCTGATATATGAAACGTCCTGGAGAATTTTTCTTTAAAATCGGAATACTGGTAAATGATCTTGATTGTTTTGCATGTAGCGTACGCAAATCGTTTTTCACATTATATTTATTCTGAAAGTTAATATATCATGTTCAACTTTGCAAGAGTTTAAAAATCTAATTGCATATATTATAAGTTTGCAACACGAAATTAGTTTTGCGTAATGCTTTACATTGATGAATACTTACCAAAAAAGGGTTGGAAATAGAATGGACAGGTCATTTATACAAGCAATTTTGATCATATCTATTATCACCGGTTCGCATTTTCTAGCTTTCCTTGTCAAATGCCATCAGGGCTGAAGTGACAGCGCGTTGTGAGTCTTCGACATCGGGGACGAACATTCGAAGCGCTTTCTCTAATACCGCCAATTTAGCTGAAATGTTATATGGATGCATCCATAACACAAGTACCTAACGGAAGGAAATATCAGGTCAATGGAATTTTAGAAATTGCCACCGTTACTTAAAAAAAAGCCAAAACTTTAAAACATCCTCTTCAAAAGAACAACAACTTAGATTAGACAATGATAGTATAATTGATTGATATATACTAAACAATATGGGTTTACTCTAACAAACTTCAAGATGACTGTCATCGCGACTCAACGCTTATTTAACAAAGAATGATAAAGGGAAATGAATAAAAATCTCGTCTTTAACTCTTTCAGTATTTAAATGAAACTGGATAAAATATAGACAACGTATTCAGATGAAATCTTCTACGAAACCACTTATTTAGTGATATTAAAAACAAAACATATGCAGACTTCGTGACTATATCACTATATAAATATATGAGCCGAAACACGCGAAAATGTCCCTTCGGACGTTTAGACGACAACGTCATAAAGTAACATTTTATGACGTCGGGCGGTAATCAATTAATTACTAATCAAATTTCCGTGTTTTACCTAATTATTATATCATAGGGAATATGTTTCTTAATATAAATAGTTGATGCTATAGAAAATGGTAATTATTTATGTTTTTTGTTGTTATTTGTTGTTATTTAATGAACGACGTCGTCCAAGACGCCGACGTCAGCGTCAAAATTAATTTTCAAATTGAGATAAAATCATTTTTAATTAAGATATCAACATAAAATAAAGAGATTTTGAAAGAGAAAATCACCGTGTTTCATAAACATCAAACAACATAAAGTGTGAAATTTGTGTCTGAAGGGTCGTTTTCGCGTGTTGCGGCTCATATGTTATATGTTTCAACTTTATCAACTGTTCAATTTGTCCGTCACATAGACGCACAGTTAACACAGACGTCAATATTGGCATTGTTGTTGCAATTGTTGCTGTTGTTATTTCGTTGTTTAGATTTTTTTAAACAGAAAGGGACATATGTGAAGCCAATGGATAGGAACACACACTATTCTTGTTCTATGATACCGTTTTACATATGATGCTTGCTTATGTTGCATCAGACTGATTGAAAATAAGTACATTTTCAACTAGTGTTATAAGAGCCATGATGGCGAGTTCATCTTTTGGGTAAATTTGTTATAATAATAATTATTAAAATGTTTTATTTACAATAGGATAACGTTTCAATAGTAGACACGCCAGGCTTTGGAGAAAATAAAGAGATGGACGATTTACTTATGAGCTACCTACACAAGTCCGTGGCGTTTCTATACATTGTCAATTCTGAAAATGCTGGTGGAATTCAGTATGACCGGGTATGTGATAATGAGAAATATTGTTTATGAATCCCAGTCGTTTAATAGTTTCAAAAAAAAAAAACAGCATGGTGATAGAAAAGGATGCTCACGACTTCAGGAGATTATCAGTTTCCGAAGGGTGAGCATTCTTACTATCACCCTCTTATGAATGCGATATTTATTTTATTATACAGAAATCCTCTCGGGACACAATAAGGTACAGATTCAAATTGCTAGATTCTTTTTCAAAATGTTCCTATACAAGTTATATCATTAATTGAACATAACTTAACGAAGAACATGAGTAGTAGTAATTAAAATCGTAAATTATTTTGAAATTATAATGAGCTAAAAACAGCAATTTCACCATACTAAGCCGATGACGTCGCCGAACGGTACGCACACAAACGCGCATGCGATACTGTTTGTACTATCAACCTGCCTGCAATATCACCATATTAACAAGATAGTAAGAAATTACAGGTAGTAAGAAATTAAATGCTGTTGGGGATTTAGCATGTTTTTTTTATGTGAGGTAATATAATACAATTATTGCATTGTGCCAAACGGCCGAACTATTCAAACATGATTTTGATTTTGGACGTCACGTGAACACTGGAAACTTCTTTTCTACTGATTAAAACTAGTTTGTACACGATTGTCCGTTTCCGTCATATTAGTAGATTTCAATTTATGGTCCGAATTTAAGTTTATTTTCAAGTCATGCTTCTGACAAGAACATTAGGACGAACAGACGGACAGACGTAGAGAAGGACGAACGGACGAGAATACAACCAAAAAAGAGTCTATAAACATAAAATAATGGGGATATCACAAATTGTGTAATACACAGTCTTGATACGTGTTCAGTTTCATGTATTATAGTTGTGTCACCTACAGGAAGCATTATTCATTTATACTTTTGCAAATCTTCAAGCCGCAACCATGACATAGTATTCAAATACACAATGTATTGGTTCTTCTTTTTACAGATAGAGAAAATCATGAAGGACCAATTTGAATATTGTGAAAAACATCACATAGATAATCTGATGGATCCAGGTCGAACTTTGTTCTTCTTTAACAAATGGGACCGAATATCAGTAGGTGAAGACTATGACGAGGATGAGGACTGGTAAGTTGCAAATTACAATTGAACATGTCGTGTACATGTTATGTTCATTTCAACATCTGACTGCGTGTCTTGTACAATAATATAGAATTGTTATCCACACAATTCTATTTAACCATATATACAGTTGAATTACTGAAAATTTCATTCAAATTGATCAACATTAAACTTGTTAACATCCATTGACATATGTCAGTTATCTTAGTTTATTTCCCTGTTGCGTTTATAAAGTCGTTCAGTGTATGTGATAAAAAAAAGTAATTGCCCGGAACGGGATTTGAATCACAGACGTTGCGCTTGTATTATGTACGTTTATCCACTAGACCACGGCTATTTATTGATATATTGTAGCATTGTTAACACTAAATAGGCATTACGTAATAACTAGTAGTAAGTATACCGTTTTTCATCTTTCGTCAATTTCAGTATATTTTAATTGATGCAGAATCAAAACATCACCAAAAACAAATAAAACTGAAACGATTGTATTTAAATTCAATGTATATGATAATATGGATTATATAAAAGCAAAACAGCAGATTTTAATGTATCATTCTAAATGATACCCAATTATTGAGGGCCCAGCGCGCAAGAAACTCCCAAACTGACGTGATGTACATATGGGCTACACAAGTCCTTCACTGATCTTTCCATACGCTCATTCTGGGTAGTGTGAATTTACTCATGCATGCTACACATGCACACCTCCCCACATATGCATATACATATATATAAACACACATATACATATACACATACATACATGTGCATATACACATACACATAAGTTCACACACACAAATGCTAATAATCTTACATCCAGGGAGTGGTTAGAAATATAATTAGTGCATTCTGTCTTTAACATATCTTAACCATGTACTATATGCTCAGTAAGCAACAGTGTATATAATAATTAAATTACTGTAGACATGGTAGATCTAGTATCAATAGCATCATAAACATATTGCATGAGTATAGGGGTAATCTCTGCATCGAATTACATCTTCATTACTATCATTTTTACAATACAAACACAATCTATCTTCTCGTGGGACGTGTCTCTTATATCTCCCTGTTTCTATAAATATCCGAAGTCTGGCGTAACTATGTTTTATATTTGGATCAACGTCTAATATAAGCTAATTTTCGAATTTAAAGTCACTTTGTACCACAGCCTGTAAAATGAAAGTTTTTTATTTAAAGACAACTGATATTTCCACCATGAACAATATATACTTTCTAATTTACGTTCTAAGGCATTGGTAATATTATTAACATTAAACGTAGTTTTGTTTAACCACAAGTGTTCGAAACCTAGGTGTATAAAAATGTTTTAATGGCTAATATCAGTAGTCTACAGGGTTTAACGAGACCAGGTTCATTGAGTGCAATTCCTCCTTACGCCATTTTGTTTGGTTTGGAGGGACTTTTCAAAACCAATCGGGCGTAACCGCTTGCGATATATTGTGCAATAACCACACAATGAGTCAACCAATCGATATGCAGTAGTAGACGATAATATTAATACCGGGGTATGTAACACCTTTGTTTACTGAAAAGCAGACAAGGTTATGAACCATTATTGTTTATTTAATACCGTTGACCTTGTATTTAAAACAAAAGTTAAATCAACAGACACGTGATCAATGTATTTCTATATTTTACACAGGTTTAACTTCAGTTTATCTCTTGATAATCATGAAAAAGAAAGTAATAATTTCCACTTCATTGTTTGTTCCTTAAAGCTTGAAAAGTAGTCCTTACAGGCTACTGAAAAGATTGAAACAAGAAAAAAAAGGAATGTTAAAGAAAATTTCCCCACACATTTTAAAAATTGTCCCATACAATTGTATAACTGTTACGCTTTCATAAACATGTTTACCCGCCTATCAAATTTCTCGCTTACTATCGTCTGCTTAAACCTTTGTAAACTTGATATGCACCGCTTAACATGAAGATATTCTTTATAAAATTAAAAATTGTAGTAGCATGTACACCGGTGTCCGTGGTGTAGTGGATATTACATTCGCTTCACATGCGAGAGGTCCCTGGTTCGAATCCCGCCGCAGCCGGGTATAAAATTGTAAGTTGTTAATTTCGGTCTTTCTCATGAAAATGTGAAAATATGAGTCTTGAAAAGTGTAGCAAAACAAATTATACGAGAGCAAATAAGTGTGTGTCTGCTCAGGAGGAATGCAAAATTATAATGAATACAAACAAAATACAGAAAAATGGAGCAGTCCATAATAAGGGGTAATTCATATATGTAAATCACTAATGACTTAACCTGATTAAAATCAATGAATTAAGATGAGATACCTGTAAGTACAATAGGTACAACTAACAGTATATAAGGGCAGAAAAATTGAGCACTGCATTCACTTCCTTAACAGTCACAGAGGCAGAAACGTGTCTGTCTGTCATCCAAGGAAAAAAGAAATAACAGAAAAAAAGAAGTCCAGACAAATTGGATAAATTCGGTAAGTGAAGTTTGTATAATTGAGATTTCATAAAATCGAGAAAAATATGAGAAAACATAAAAGGACTGCTGCATTGTAAAGTGATAGCAAGCGGTAAATATCTAATAAAACGGCAAAATCGGATATCTGTCTAAGCTAACTAAAGTACAAATAAATCCGCCTCTAAGATCGAGGTCGTTGACCTGTAATAAAGATAGTAGGTTTGTTTTCTGAGTACGAAAGCTATATGCGAACATTTGGGACAGTTTGTAACTGTAGTATACTGGTCCTTACGAGAAGCGGTTGTTAGGAACCTGTATGATAGTAAAGGATTGAAATAACACTGAATTATTAATAAAATAATAAGAAACAACCGATATATGGACAGAGCTTTATTTACAGTTATGTATTTACATCACATTTGCATTTATTCAACAAGATTATTAGCATTGATCCAAGAATTAAATTTTTTATCATAGAATTTCCATTTTACAAAGTATTGTTTGTTTTTTTCCCTTTCCTTTTGTCTTTAAAATTGTATCGATTTTAAACGACTTATTAGGATCAAAGTCAACTTTCTGCATTTCACTTTCATAGGACACTCCTTTCAGTTCACTTTCTTGTAAGTCTTTCAGTCTATACACTGGAAGTTCTCCCCTGTAATAGCGTTTGTGTATCTGAAACTCTTCTCCGGTATACGTGTAATTATAGGCACGGGTACAGATTTTTTCAGATGGGTTATTCTCACATAATCTCCGATTTTATATCGGAAACGTCTGACACCACTCTGTCGTTTTTTCGCTTGGTTGTTGAAATTCTTTTTCTGGGCTAGATATATTGCTATTCTTATTTCTTCTTCATTATTGTCATTGACACTAATCGGCGATGCCTACATTGTTCTATGATAAGTCTTATTGTATCCATTCACCATGTCTTGTAAAACAGGCATATATGTATAATTATTATTGTATGTTAAGTAACGAACTATTCTTGACTTTAAGGTTAAAATGGCTCGTTCGCTTGTACTCGCTTTTGTCTCATTTTGTGTTGGTGAATATATAATATTATATTTCTTCATCAGATCTTGTACTGTTTTAGCATTGAACTCCTGAACTGAAACATGAAAATTACTGAAATTAATGTTTGAAAACATACATCTTTATTACAGAAGTTTGATAAAAGTTAGAATATGAAACAATTTACCTTCTTTTTTCCAAAAAAAAGGGGTAGTATTTCAATCGTTTATGTTACAAATATTTTGATATATCCTAAAACAGATACATTTGCAAAATGTTGGTACTATTTTCAAAATAACTTTAGAAGATATTACAAGATAAATACCTTTATCTGTGATCAACCGCTTCGGGACACGACCAGATTTTGTAAGGATGTCTTTGAATGCTTTTGCTACATCATGCCCAGTTTTCTGTTTGAGAGGTCTAAGCCAGACATATTTGCTGAATGTATCTATCACCAGTAGGGCATATTTGTATCCTTTATTCCACTCTGCATATTTCACCATATCGATTAAATCAGCCATCCATAAATCGTCCTTCCCAGCGCTAATTACACGATTTCTTCTAAATCGTCTTCGTACTGGTTTATGTAAACTGTACGACTCCTGGTTATGTAGAAACTTTCTTATTCTATGCATTCCTATATCGAATGTCCCCTCATTTTTCACTACTCTATATAGTTTCTGGGGACCACCAAAACTACCAGCATGTGAATAGTCTTCCCAGGGAGCCATGTCTAACCGGTTCAATTGTCACACGTTAAATGAAGTTAAAGTTTAAGACAATGTTATTTATTCACTGTTCTCTCCAGATACATTTTCTACGTCACTTTTTTCTACGTCACTTTCTTCTACGTCACTGTATACTTCCTCGAATATTTCAAATAATTCTTCAAATTCTTGCTTGTACTTTTTCACGACTCTTCGGATTGCTAAAGTTTGGTTATTGCCTTTGGCCATTAAGGCGTTTATGTCGTTGAGGATTCTTTCATGTACAGCGTTGCTTTTCAACGCTAGAATATAGTCCAGCAATTGTTCGTACAGCTCAAAAAACTTGCGTCTGTTGTAAGGTTCCACACGTTCTTGCGCGGAGTCTTCTGCGTCGCTTTCAGTTTCTCCAGAGGACACAATTCTGTTGAATATTTCATCATATTTATCTTTTCCAGAGACTATAGCTCTTTTCCGAAGCTTCTGAAAGCTTTCGTTATCTTCCACGCTTTCGTGCTGATCAGTGTCTGTATCGTTATCCAATTTTCGTTTCTTTTGGATCGGTTCCCTGTTTTCTGGACACCACCCACTTTTAACGTGTCTTTGCACATCATGCATTGTGTCAAACAAAAGTCCACAGTCATCACAAGCTTGTCCTTTTTCAGCCATGATATCTTCTTGCTCTGAATGGTCTTCGATGTGAACAGTCTGAACTCCTATTGAAGAATGATTAAGGGCTCCGAAATCTTTGCCTTTTATAGTTTCTTGCTCTGTCACGTGATCGGTTACCAATGGTGAACCTTTTATGTAGCTGGCGTCCCGTGAAATACGTTTTTCTCGGCCATCATACCACTTTGCGTCCGGTTTTAATCGTTCATTTTCTACCGTGAATGGTTTTAAGTCCACTAACAAATATCCATAAGACTGTTTGGTTGCTTTTGCGAACGATTTCATGAAGGTCTCTGTATTACCCGCGTACATCTGGCGAGCCAACGTCATAACCGACAGTTTGTCTACAGGGTTATTGAACAGTACTAAATAATGGCAATTTCTTCTCTGTGTAGGATCTGTGGAAAATAGGCTTTGTTGCAAACAGCAAACTGATAGACCGAGGTGCGACGAACCTTCCGTAAACAAATCGGTAATGCGTTTATCCTTCCCAGCAACTGATATTAAATCAACCAAGACCAGAAGATTGTTAATTTTAGCATCAAAATAATCATCATCCTCTAAATCCGCAGGAAGTCCTTGTATAAATTCAACTCTAGGTATCACTGATGTCTGCATAGTTGTATACATGGGTTGCCATCTCTTGAATAACCACACTATTCTCTGTATCTTCGGATGAATTCGATCTCTTTGATTTTGCAGCAAGTCTTTTACAAATGTGGTCTTCCCGCATGCTTAAATATGATAATTTTCAATTAGTGTTGTTTGAGTAAATAGACTGTAAAAAGATTGTAAACATGTATTCTAACTGTATGACAAAAATATGAAAATAGTTACAAAATATTTTCATTTTTGCAAATCTGGTAAACTCAATTTTAAAATATGTTCATAAAGAAATACTACCTGTGGGACCCGAAATCATCATCGTGAACCGGTGTTGTAGAGCAGTTGTCTTTTTCTCTGACATATCTAAGTCATTGTTTTGCGGCGGCGGCGTTGGATAAGCTTCAGGATATTGCGGCGGCGGCGGCGGCGGCGGCGGCGGTGGTGGTGGTGGTGGTGGTGGTGGTGGCGGTGGATACGCATCAATGCTCTGCGGATACGCATGATTGAGTTCCTGTCGATCCATGTGTTTATAGCGTTGGTGTCTAAGCATCGCATCTTTTCTCGAAAGTGTTTGCTGACAATCTGGACATGTCGTTGAGTACATGTGTCTTCGTCTCCTGCTAACTCGCAAATGCGTGTTAAGCCTTTCACTATGTCCTTATTAATCTTCACCTCTGTTAAACAGTGTGTCTTCAGAATCAGCCGGTCCTAATAAAGAAAATAAAGACTAGAACAATCATTACACTGCTTGTTTAATCAGTCATGTATGTTCTTAAACAACCAACCATACGCCTTAATATACTTTTGCTAATATTATAATAAACAACACAGTTATACTTTTTATTTATCTCCAGATATTCACGGAATACAGTCATGGCTTACAAGTGCGAAGAATGTGGAGTAGAGTTTTCAAAGTTGAGCCAGCTTTTACAGCACAGGAGAACTGAAAATCATTGGAAGAAATATATGTGTATTCTCTGTAAAAAGACATTTAATCGAAAGGATAATCTTGAGAAGCATGTGAAAAAGCATGGTGACGAGAATACCCATCACTGTACAGAGTGTATGAAAGCTTTTCAAAGAGAAGATGCATGGGCAAAACATGTGGAACAGAGCCACGGTCAACGCGGAGGAGGTGGGGTAACTCAACGATCACTTGATGATGGAAGTAACGAACCTGTGACAAAAAAAACAAGATTGGACAGACATGACAATCCAAAAGATTATTATAAGATAGAACGAATTAGCCAAAGGAAGATAGAGAAATTCAAGACAGAGGCTACATACTACAAACTATACTTCAGTGATCTTGAAGTTAGGGAATTACCAAACATTTTGAAAACACTGAAATTAATATTTCAGTCTATAATTAATAATATGACTAGTGACATTGCTGCTAATGATTTAGTACGGCTTTCAATGGATAACCCTGAATTAGATTATCCTATAGTGCTTCCTTTTATGAAGAAGTCAGCATTGACAGTGGATCGTTTGTTATCCGAAATTGAACGCATGTTACAGTCTTATGAGCAGTTTGTGCTCGACGAGACTCTTGGTATCAAATTAGTACATGTTAAGTTAAATTAGTACAAATTAGTGGACTTGGAAACAAAAGAAAACCTTACGTTGACCTTCAGAGACTTTTGCATAGTAAAGGTAGTATCATCCACATGCCATGCCATAGTGACAGCCATTGCTCGTGAAGAGAAACACCTCCAGTGGAATAGCATTAGACAAGGTCGCAGTATACAGACAGAACTTGCTGTAAATTTACACAAACAAGCTAATGTTCCGTTACAGAGATGCGGAATTGAAGAAGTCAAACATTTTCAGGCGGTCGTACCGAGTTATCAAATCCATGTGCTATCTTAGGAACATTGTAATGGTATTATTTACAAAGGCCCAGAAGGTGGCAAGCCACTTTACTTATATCTACACGACGAACATTTTGATGTCATAACTACAATGACTGGTTTTTTAAACAGATGCTATTTCTGTACTGAATGCAAGAAAGGTTATAACACTAAAGAAGAACATAAATGCAATAATCCCTGTCACTACTGCCATCACATTCATGAAGATATTTCAGAAGATTGGAAACGATCATGTGTTGACTGCAAACGTTATTTTAAAAACGCGAATTGTTATGAACTTCATAAAAAGAAATCTCTACAAGGTAAATCAACATGTGAGCAATATTTCAATTGTCAGAACTGTGGTCAGTTGATTAATGCATGGATTCACAAGAAGCCACATAAATGTGGAAAAAACTTTTGCAAAACGTGCAAAGACTTCTTTGAAGATGATCATTTATGTTTTATGCAACCTGTTGAGGTGGAAGAAGAAAAAGTAGACGGATATTCATTGAAACGCAAAAACAGCATCAAATACATATTTTTTGATTTCGAGTGTACTCAAGACGATATATTACAGTGTGAAAATGGGTATATACCCCGAGAAAACAACAACAAATGTATAAATTGCTTAAAATCTTGGTGTGGTACATATGAACACAGGCCAAACCTTTGCGTTGTTCAAAAAGTGTGCCAGTTATGTATTTCTAGTGAAATTACATCTACATCTTCATTCAAATCATGCGGAAAGAATGAGACTATTTCGAGGTCCAAATACCACGGAAGAGTTTTGTCAGTGGTTGTTTTCAGAGGAAAATTTTGGGGCTACCGTTTTATGTCATAACTTCAAAGGATATGATAGCTATCCTATTATGCGGTACTTGCATGACAATACTATTCTCCCAGAGGTGATCACCACAGGATCTAAATACATGTCCATTAAAATACCCGTTTGCAACATTCGAATGATAGATTCCTTAAATTTCATTCCAATGGCTCTAGCCGATATGCCAGAGTCATTCGGTGAAAATGAATTAGCGAAGGGGTACTTTCCTCATCTTTTTAATAGAAAAGAGAATCAAACTGTATTGCTGCCCAATCTCTCCGACATGAAATATTATACTCCTAATGGCATGAAACCAGATACCAGGAAGAAATTTTTAACTTGGTATGAGCAACACAGACATGTTTCTTTCAATTTTCAAGAAGAGCTTGAGCGCTATTGCCAGTCTGATGTTGATATTTTACGAAAATGTTGTTTACAATTTAGATAGTTGTTCATGGACCTAACCAAAACAGAGGGTAAGAAGACCGGTATAGATCCATTTCAAAAATGTATTACAATAGCTTCAGCATGCAATCTTGTCTTCAGAACAAACTTTTTAGAACATGAAAGCATTGGCATTATTCCGCCACACGGCTATCGTCCGGAAGAAAAACAGTCTGCCATGGCATACCAGTGGCTGTAATATCAGGCACATGAAAAGAACATTTACATTCAACATGGTCGAAACTTAGGCGAAAAACAAATTGGGCCTTATAGATGTGATGGTTATTACGAAACTGAAAATGGAGAAATAATTGTTCTCGAGTTCAATGGTGATTTTTGGCATGGTTGCCCTAAATGTTACTCACAAACTATAATCAATCCAGTGCGCGAAATGTCTATGGGTGAGTTATACTCATAGACTATCGAGAAACAGAAGTATTTAGAGGCACGAGGGTATATCTGTATTTTAATATGGGAATGTGACTTTCAGCGTGAATTGGCAAATAATGAAAAAATGAGAATATACATTCAGAGCTTGGAATTTGTTTCTCCACTCGAACCCCGTGATGCATTTTATGGAGGCAGAACTGAAGGTTTTAAGTTGTACGAAGAAGCGTCAGAATCAAAGCAAATCAAATACTATGATGTTCCTATATCCGTACGTGAACAAGACAGGCAAAATACCTCTTGGTCACCCAAGCATAATCACTGAACATTTCGAGAGTATTGAAAACTACGAGGGCCTTGTTAAATGTAAAATATTACCACCAAGGGGGTGCTATATTCAAGTTCTACCTTCAAAGTTCAATGGTAAACTCCTATTTAGTTTATGTCGAACATGTGGCGAATGCTTTCAACAAACTACATGTAAACACAATGACAGTGACCGGGCACATATAGGAACTTGGGTAACTGATGAGGTAAAAATGGCTATAACACAGGGTTATACGGTACAGACAATTTATGAAGTTTGGCATTTCAATGAAATTTCACAATATGATACTGAAAGAAAATCTGGCGGCATATTTACCGAGTACGTTAACACCTTTCTTAAGGTAAAACAAGAAGCTAGTGGTTGGCCTGACTGGTGTAAAACCGAAAATGATAAACATTTATACATTAAGCAATACCACAAAAAAGAAGGTATTTTGTTGTATTACAACAAGATCAAGAAAAATCCCGGGTTACGGGCTTTGGCAAAGTTGATGCTCAACTCATTCTGTGGAAAATTTGGTCAGCGCACTAATTTAGCTCAAACAACGTATATCTCAGATCTGTCTGAATTTTTTGACATGTTGACGAGTGAACAACACGATGTTAAAAACGTACTATTTGTAAATGATGAGGCAGTGCAGTAAAACTGGGTGTATAAAGACAGTTTTGTTGAAGCTTCCTCAAGAACAAATGTTGTTATAGCAGCATATACCACCGCCCAAGCCAGACTTAAGCTCTACAGTTACCTTCTTCCACTTGGAGAACGTGTGCTGTATTGTGATACAGATTTTGTGGTGTTCACATCACGTCCAGGAGAATGGGAGCCACCTCTTGGCGACTATCTAGGGGATCTTACGGATGAAGTTCCAGACAATACAATAGCAAAATTTGTGACGGGTGGCCCTAGGAATTATGGATATACATTAGCAAAACCCAACAAAAAAGGCCACATGTCTGTATGTAAAATGAGGGGTATAACGCTTAATTTTCAAAACACGTTGAAAATTAATTTTGATCAGATTCGTGACATGGTGACGGGCAGAAGTAATGTAAACTCAATAAATGTTGTAGATAATAACAAAATCACTAGAAATAGCACAACTGGACACTTAATTACCAAACGAGAAACCAAGGACTACAAAATTGTGTTTGATAAAAGAGTACTCGGTGATGATAACTATTCTAATCCTTAAGGGATGTAATTTCGTATAGAGATATATATTGTGCATACCCAATATTGATTTACATTGTCTTATAACCATACTATGTTTGTAAATAAATCAATAACAATTAAAATCAGTTATATTTTACTTTTTCTTTTACTGAAAAGAATATGTGCAGTGTATCAGCGAGAAGTGTTGTAAATAAAAAATATAAACAAATATTGTTGCGTTATGCCTTTTTTAAACAAACTAGCTCTATATGTACAGCCAGCATTTAAAACATACTAAAACTATAACTTAAATCATCTTTTGTATTTGCATTTCAGTCCACAAAGGTATATTTACATTCTTGTTCATTAACCCATGGATAATCGGTGTCCTTGAAAAGGTGAAGATTACATACAAACACTTAAAATTTGAAAGAGCAGACGATGTAAATGTTAAGTGGTTAAAACAGTTTACTTTACGTATTCACCATTGTGTCTAATCCATAGTCACGCTCATGAATCTGGATGAACACATTCTTACAATACAACACCCATGCTAATGACTTTTGAACGACAAAGTTAACGTATTTTAGGATACATTTGTAAAATGTCAATACAATTTAACCAAAGTGTCGTCTGCTTGATATACGTTTACATACCCCGGTATTACAATTATCGTCTGCTACTGCATATCGATTGGTTGACTCATTGTGTGGTTATTGCACAATATATCGCAAGATGTTACGCCCGATTGGTTCTGAAAAGTCCCTCCAAACAAAATGGCGTCTTTACATACGTAAAGAAGGAATTGCACTCAATGAACCTGGTCTGGTTAAACCCTGTAGACTACTAATATGCATTCGGATTCCATGTCTGATTCACTCTCTTTTAACCGTTTTTATGCCAGTGACTGTGTGTTACTGTTGTGAAGTTGTAGCCAATATTTGATGGAGTGTATAACAAAATAAATGTAATAGGGTAAGCTCCAAGTTCACCTCTTACAGCTAGATTACAGCTATAGTTATTAACACTCAAAATATGTTTGTTATGTTAGAGCTAATTTATCATAAGTTTTTGAATCAAACAGTTGAGTAGTATGTGAACACTGATTAAGTTTACTTAATTTCATTTGAATTGAGCCCCACACCTCCGAGCAATATGAAATGATAGGTTTTATGATGAAACATTTGAGGAGGCGCGCGAATTCATTTATAGATATCTTGACCTTGACACAGATGAAATGTATATTGAGAAGGCGCACAGACTTGGCAGGATACCCAGATATAACAATGATAAAATACAAGGTAGACCTAAGCGACCGATTTTAGATTCATGTATATATAGTCGGAGGTCGACATTGTTGTGCGAAAAGCTAGACAGCTGAGAAATACCAGTTACTCTATAGACTGGGACTATCCACCCGAGTTCATGTCGGCCCGTTAAAAGATTTGGCCTGAACTTAAAAAGTTTCGTAGTGTACCATACACAAATGCCAAAATGATATACCCAGCAGCGATTGTCGTAAATGGGGAGACTAAACTGGATGCATTTCCAAACTAGGACTCACTAGTTAAGTCAGTGTCAGTTAACACTCCTACTTACATCAGAGGGCCACCCATGTATTACCAAAATGCTAAACACAATGCGCGCCTTCATGAAAATAGTAGTCGTATTGTTTCTGCTGATAACATTTCTCATATGAATAACATTCTTCCAGATGATTATTCCATTGATACAGTATTACCACGAAAATCTGTAGATAAAATAGTAAATTATAATGGACACTATTTGTTAGTCAATCTGGCTTACGAATAGCCAATGGAAGAGTGTGTGGCGACCTAGGTTCGTATACAGGCAGCAGTCTAGTTGATTATTGTATTGTAAAGCCTGCTATATTACACTATTTTACATCCTTTTATGTACATGAGCCAAACATTCTATCGGATCACTGTCTTATCGAGTTTTCATTAAAATGCGATAATATATTTTTAATTACAAATACAGAAAACAGTAATGATATACCAGGCATTGATGAAACTGTTTATCCAGACTTTTATTAATGGAACAATGACAAAAAAAGAACATATAATCGTAAATTGACATTACAAGATTTCATTGAATCGATGTTGAACTTGAAAAACGAGTTAAATAACGTTGAATCGTGCAATGATATCAATACATAAATTTCATATTTTATTAATAATATCGATGGTATATGTAAACCGTTATTTGAAAGAGATGAATTTGTGAACAGTGAAAGGTCAAAGGGAGATAACTTTAATTTTGATTTAAAGTGTAGGAATAAACGTAAAGTAGTTTATCATCTTTTAAATAGTTTTCGTAAAGATCGATCGATCGAAAATAAATTAAATATGATTAAAGCGCGCTCAGAGTACAAGAAAGAAGTGAGGAATTTTAATTATCGACAAGGAATGAAAAAAAAAAACATTACTAAATGCTAAATATAAGTATGTTAAACATTATTGGAAATTGTTGAAATATTCCGTTTCTTTAAATAAGCCAAACAATATATCGACCGACCAGTATGAAGTGTATTTCAAAGCAATTAACAATCCTAGTGACCCATTTTTTCAAGGAGATGAAGATATAATTTATTTTAATGATCGTTTTTTCAACTCTGTGATACACATCATGTTTGATGAACTAAACTGTCCTATTACCGAATCCGAAAAAAGAACTTGTTTAATAAAATAATGGATAAAGGATTTTCGGACACTTGGGGTGATGGTTATATAATACCAATACATAAACAAGGTGAACTAGACGACGTAAGCAAGTTCAGAGGAATAACTCTACCTAGTACATTATGAAAACAGTTTACATGAATGTTAAATACTAGGTTAACAAATTGGGCAGAGGAATATTATATATATATTGAAGCCAAGCTGGGTTTAGAGCTAATATGGGTACTACTGATAATATATTTGTTTTACATGGCTAATTATTATATGCTTATTAATGGAAATGAACTGTATCGCGCTTTAAGAGATATTTCAAAAGCTTTCGACTACGTGGTAAGAGATGTTATTTGGTATAAACTAATTAAATTAGGTGTTAGTGGAGAAAAAAATGTTGTTAAGTCAAAGTATGAAAATGTAAGATCAAAAGTTAAATTTGAAAACCAAGTTAGTGAAAGTTTTGAGTGATATTTAGGGGGTACACCAGGGGGGGTCTTTATCTCCTTTTCTCTTTTCTATGTATTTAAACGACTTAGGAGACGATGTTTTCCTAAAATGTGCTGAAGGGATTGATATTGGTATGTTGAAGCTGTTTATTTTACTTTACGCAGATGACATTATTATATTTGCAAAATAGCCCTTAGATATGCAGTCATATTTAGATATTTTAAGTAGCTATTGTAATAGATGGAAATTAAAGGTAAATACAAACAGAACAAACATAATGGTGTTTCGAAAAGGTGGAATATTGCCTAGAAATATAATAGAATTTTCTTTAAATGAAATGATTTTAGAAACTGTAAATAAATGTTCATGCCTTGTTTACTACAGATGGGTCATTCAGCGAGGCGCAAATTACACCATCCGGTGAAGCGAAAAAGCAATATTTAAGTTAAAAATATATTTATTAAAGTTCGAAAACCTTACTGTTCTGCATACATTGGAATTATTTGATAAATTAAAAACTCCATTATTAAATTATGGAAGCGAAGTTTGGGGCTTCATACATGCAACTCAAATTGAAAGAATACACTTACAGTTTTTGCAAATACATTGTTTGTGTTAAGCGGTCAACTCAAAATGACTTCATGTATGGGAATTAGGTCGTGTGAATTACCGGACTCGTCGTATTTTTATTGCTATCAAATACTGGTTAAAGCCTTTAGAGTCAAATGACAGAACCTATAATTTTATAGTTTATAATATGACGTTAAATGATTTAAATGCATTTCGAAGTAAAAGAAATTGGGCAATAATTATAAGAAATTAATTTTTTTACCTTAGGTTTAATGATGAATGGTATGCGCAGGGAGTTGGTGATACAAAATATTTTCTTTATGTGTTGAAACAACGTCTCAGTGATACGTTTATACAAAACTGGAATGAGCATTTACATAATTCGAGCAGAGAAATATGAATCACAAACATAAATGTATACATAGAAAATGAGGAGTGTAAAGAAAGAAAAGATGTGTTACTTGCATAAGACATATATAAGCTACATGCTCAGAAAGTTTCATTACAACATCTCATAACTGAGTGGAAATCGTGTTTCAATTGTTTAGTAACATTGACCTTGACCTTTATCCCAGTGACCCTAAATGCAATCTAAAGCTTTGTTTCATATAAGGTACCTAGAAAACAAGTTTCGTTCCAATATATCATTCCCAACTTAAGTAACTGAGCTGAAACTGTTTTATTTTAGTAACAATGAACTTGACCCTAGTCACGACCCCAGTGCAATCCCAACCTATGCTACCTACATGGGAATTGTCATTCTAATATCTCATTCCTTACTAAAGTTATTGAGAATTGGTATTTTGTTTCAATCACGAAAATAATTAAAATGATATATACTTAAATGTGTTTATTTTTTTGTATATTTTCATTTTCACAAGTGTTTTTTCCTAGATAATCATGTTTATTTTTTTTTACCACTAATTAAACAGCATATTTTAATTTCATCGATGATCGGTTACAGATTTTCATAATCAATCATCATAATCGAATAACTAATCGGTTACAATCAACTAGTCATATACGAGTGAAATGATTTGCATGGTTCAATCCTTCCAACTAACCTGTCTTGAACATATCGCTCTCTGCACTGCTATCACTGATCATATGAGGGCTGTTCGGAAAGTAATGTCCTTTGATTATTTTTTTCAAAGGTAGAAACAGTTTTGATTACTTTAATTTGTGTTTGACCTTCAAAGTATTTTGACCTTCAAAGTAATCTCCCTTACGCTAAATACACATTTTGAGCCGTTCTATTCAAATTTGAAACATTTTTCATAGTCTTGAAGTGGTATACCCCTGAGATACTGGGAAATGGCGGAGCCCAGGGCGCATCTGGATTTACATATTTTCCCAGATAAGTGGGATTTCAGTTTGGGGCAGAGAACAGTGAGTATTTTTACAAAAAAAATGGTTACTTGAGATGTACTACATGTTCTTGCGTGGCGACGTATGCAATACCGCTTCAAGTTGTTTTTAACAGCGTTTTTGTAAAACTGTCCTGTCACAGTTCGGCCTTTTGGAACCGCCGTTTGCATAACTGGGCCATTATGAGTAAAGATATTGCGTACAAATTACATTACCAATATCTTCCAACTTCTTTTTGGTTCATAATAATGAACACATGTCTCATCATTAGTAATACAATTATCAAAAGCCTTTTTGTTATATTTAGAAGGTTTTTGGCCGTTATTAATCGAGCTTTGTTAACAAATGGGTAACCATCTCGCATTAATCTTCCTAACATATAAATGCTTCTTCAAAAGACAAGTTTGTCATACGGGTTATTTGCCTTAGTGTTAGTTTAGGATATGTTGCATTGTTCACTGTTACTTTCATTGCCCGGCGTACTATGGCGGCCTGAGCGAGCAGCATCTGTACCCTGCTGGTGTCCTGACAGAAATTTACTCACCCGCATACAAATAGTTCTATAAGACATTTGCCCTCCCTATGAATGTAGATAGATAGATGTAATATAAACGGGTCCTGGTAAATCATAGGAATGGGCATGGATTTTATATTATGCATGTAATATAAAATAACGATGGCGTGGAGGACCGGTGAAACTTAGTCAAAAGTTGTGTTTTAATGTAATGTAATGGTAATTGTATTTGGAAAACACATACAGCTATACATAGCTTCAGTACATAGAGATCAGAGTATTCATAACACATTATAATTTCTAAATACAACACAATAGAATGCTTATTGATCTAGTTATTTGCCAGTTGCGAATTTGCACATGTAACAAAACGTATTGCTATTAAATTGTGTAAGAAAAAAATTGCATTTAATAGTATATGTGCATGAGATTAGGGAAATGAAAAATCGAAACATTTCCAACTTGCAATACAGTAATGGAGTGATACATTTTAAAATCTTTCTTTAAAAGCACAAAGTTTTTTACTATTATGTTTAAAGAAACTGACGGAAATTGTGATTTGACAAACAAGTCTGAGTTGTTCAAACGTTACTTACGTTTGAGGTATCTGATTTTATCATTGACTTAGTTACATGTATTTACAAGTATTTTGACAAGTATTTTGACATGTGTACACAGTTTACTCATTAAAATATATGTAGATAAATTGTTATGATATTGAAATCTAACAAATAAATATAATGATAAAGTAAAGAATTATTGTCCCAAAATTAAATTATATTTTAAAGTGACACAAGGCAATCTTGAAGTAGTTTATCAAGCATTAAGGTTAGCGTCTCGTTTTTGTCTCGCCTTTTTGAAGAACAAAAGAGACATAGGTGTTGCTTTGTTGCTTTTCCGGCGGCAAAACATTCAAGTTTTGCGTTTAGGTCAGTTTCTCACAAACTGTATAAACTAGACCTTTCAAACTTTGCTTATAATTATATCTTGGGTAGTACAGTGCAACGTGACAAAGCAAATGTGCAAGTGACCTTGTCCCTCCAAGCAAAGGGCAGATAACTTAATAATGTTTAGGTTCAACTTTTGCGTTTAGGTCACTTTTTCACAAACTGTATGCACTAAAACCTTTCAAACTTTGCTTATAGTTGTATCTTGAATGGTACATTGCATCGTGACAAAGTAAATGTGGATGTGACTTTCACCATCCAAGCAAAGGGCAGAATAACTTTAATTATTACATTTACATCACTTTCTCATGAACTATAATTATGCACTAGATGTTTTAACCCTAATTTATAGCTTAATCTTTGGAAGACAAAATATTCTATTTTGACATAGTTGTGTCTTGGGTAGTGCATCTTTTTTGGCCGCATGGATTTTATCTATGACCTTGACCTACTTTTTTGATGATGTTTAGCTCTACTGGCCAAGGACCAGCAGAGCTTATTATGGGATGGCGAGTTGTCCGTCGTCTGTTAAGACGGTAGGGTCTTCATTTTTCATCTGATCGTTATCAAACGTTAACAGATTGGTAATATCAATGAAAGCCAATAAAAGTTTGAAAACCAGCCAGATCGGACCAGTAACAGCGGAGTTACGGCCCTTGATTTGGTTGAAAATGCTATATTTTGCCTCATTAAGACGATAGGGCCTTCATTTTTCATCCGATCTTTACCAAACTTTACCAGATATTTTGCCTTTTTGTTTATTATTAGTATATTGTTTTTGTTTAAATTCTTTTTTATATCTACATATATATATATATTTTAATATTTTTTATTTATTTATTTATTTATTTTTTATTATTTTTTTTTTTTTTTCATTTGTTTTTTGTATTTCATTTTTTTTTTTTTTATTTAGTTTATTTTCTAACTTTTTTCATTTCATTTTTTTTTTTTATTTGTTCTTTCGTTAACGCCGTGTTAGCAGGAAGCATTGTTATGCTTTCTAGTTGTGCCTATTGCGTTTATTTCCGGTTCGTTGATTTTTGATGGAGTTACGGCCCCTTGATATTTGTTCCAGTTCGCTAATTTATGACGGACGTAATGACCTTTTGACTTTAAATTTATTGTCGGCTCTACTCCTCCTAAACGGCTTGTTGGCTTTCTACAAAATTTGGCAGGAAGCCTCGGTATGATGTCTAGTAGTGCAAAGCGAGGTATATCAATGAAATCTTTGAAAAGTTCGAAACTAGCTAGATCTTTTAGTCAAGACAGATTTATGGCCCTTGATTTGTTGAAAAATGCTATATTATATTAATCTGTAATTACTTCATTTTTTATCTGATCTTTACCATATTTGTTTAGAATGCTAATATAACCCCCACCCCACACAAACCCATTTTTATGAAATTTCATTCATAGAAGAAAGTGGGACAAATTAAAAAATACCCATGCCAGACTAGATACAGCTTATTGCCCATAATTACCAGGTGAGCGATCTAAGGCCATCCTAACCCTGTTGTTTTTGCAATGTTTTAAAAGAAGTACTGATGGGAATTTTATGTCAACCCTTAATATAAGAGCCGTTTTAGCCAGGAGAGCGTCCACAGGCCCTCTTGGGCCTCTTGTTTTTAATAAAATGGCATTTTGTTTTTAAACAAATGCACTTAAATGTTATCTCACCAAACTGAAAACTCCATTGTTTTTAGTTATTAAAAGGTTTACAAACTTCCATTGAAGAATCATTGACCTTTTTATTTTTAAGTTGCCCCCGTTAGGCGAGTCATGTGAATCCCCGGATTTCTTGTATTAATATCCAGTATTATTTTGTTTTTAAACCTACTTGCATACAATTAAGTTAAATTTTGAGTTTTCGTTGATTTCTTCTCATTCTACAATACGTTTAAATATGTTATTGTTTCAATATTTCATAACATTCACATCCGGTCAATAATTTGATTATTTTCGAGATATTTTGAGAAACTGAGTAGGTGAAACAAAAGTTTACTCCGACTTTATCGTCAGTTTCTATATGAATAATCAAAATATCTGTCCTTAATTTAAATTAATTGTATCAAAATTGAAGTTTTAAAATCAGACAGCATCTGGTACGTGTAAACGTTCCTCACAGCACCAAATGGATATACATACTTTGCCAAATTATCTATAACTATCAAGTTTCTATACAATTAGAGACATCCACATCTAAAAATAAATTCATATTTTTCCCCATTCTTTAATCAACACTGGCCGGTGATATTTCAATACATTCAAACCCTGTCACTGAGAGTGCTAGTATTGACAAAGTGGCGCCAAATATGCACCCTCTTTCAGATGACAAGTTCCTAACCGTTAGGGATTTACTGAACATTGTTAATTCGGAAATACCGCCTATAAAATCGATACCAATGGGGCAAAAAGAAAATGTTTTTGTAGTTCTTGATTCAGGGGAAACATATCGCGTACAATTTCCGGAAAAACGCCTGTGGTGCTTGGGACAGCAAAAAAAACGCGGACATATAAAACAAACTTTCTTCTTGGAACTAGTGAAACTGACCCTACTCAAATAAGCTTAGTTGTTGTCTAAAACAATATTGTATACCATGAGAAAATATCAAAAGGAAAACAAAAATGTATTCCTCTAAACCCTCAGCCACCTACTGAATCTGTTGTGACATTACATAGGTACTACACATCTTTGAAACGAGATAATACGCACAGAAAACGTGCGAGTTGGTTTAGTGATTTCCCTTCAACTCTGTCTCATCGGAAATACATTTCTCTTGTAGAATACCAGTCTTCAAATGATTGATGTTCGCCGTGTGCTGTACGGAACTGGAAAATTCAGCTTAGTTCCACGGTTTGCCAAACAAAAGCTGGCACCTGCGGTCTGGCATGCCAATGTCGGAAGAGGACAAGAAACGATATTTATAAATGTTGTTGTGCCTTCAGTCAAAGGAAAAGAAAGTAGATGCAGTAACATCCACAGATGGAAAATATTCGGTTGACAGGACGCAAACCGTGGCCAGAAAACCAAGTCAACGAACACGGGTTACAATTAAACGAAAACTCCAAACAAGTAAATATCCCATACAGGACTGTATTCTGAATTTCCGGTACATGAAAAGCTTACAAAATTCAATAACGTTTCAAATGTTTTGTGATAAGAATTTGTTTATTCTCGAATATGCACACCTATTGTATTTCCAAGTGTACACTTTAAATGGACATACGCCATGAACCGAGTAATGGCGTGAACCAAAACTCCAAAAAGCCAATATCCCATACTGTATTCTGTACTTCTGGTACAGGAAAAGCTTAATTACAAAATTCAATAACGTCTCGAAACTGTTGTGTTAACAATTTGTTTATTCTCAAATAGGCACACCTATTATATTTACAAGTGTACACGTTTAAATGGACACACGCCATTGTTGCACGCCATTACTCGGCGTACCAGTCCGAGATCTCAAACGAGAGCAGATGTAACAGGTGCGAGGCGGCCATTTTTGACGCGATCGTTTATCCCAAAATTAGCTGATACTGACCTAAAACATATTTATTATTAACGTACTACTCCACGATCTATTTCAAATATCGAGCTAAATTATTTAAATCTTCATTTATTGCTTTTGATTCATTGAAAGAATGACGGAATTCATAATATAACTTGGGGTTTAACGGCGAAAATACACTCGATAGCTGTGTTGATTTTCTTTTTCTACAGTTGTCGGCTTGAATCGAGAATGTACATTACTAGAAATGTAACTCCTCTTTTATTGACGGTTCGTTGTTCAAAATAATTAATTTTTTGTATTGCCATTATTGTGCAGATCTGGTTTTTTCTGACCTTGGATTTCTGTATAGCCTTTGATTAGTTTTCAAATTACTCAGTTGAAATTGGTTGAACATTCATAAAAAATATCACTAGTATTTTTCATAAAATTGTATACACCTTCTAACAAGTCAAACTACTATTTTATTTACGGTACGATATGCTATTCAAAAAAAATATTTCTTTGTATTGACATTATTGTGTAGATCTGGATTCTGGCCTTGGATTTTAATATAGCCTTTATTTAAGTCTCAAATGTTGAGGTTGAAGTTAGTTGAACAATAATAATTTTCATTAATTGTATACACATTCTAAAAAGTCAAACTCCTGTTTTAATTATTGTATGATATTCAAAATAATTATTTCTTTGTATTGCCATTATTGTGTAAAGCTGGTTTCTGGCCATGGATTTCAGTATAGCCTTTGTTTTAGTCTCAAGTTTCGCTGTTGAAATGGTTTTTCATGAAAGGTAGCCTTCTTTATTTAGAATCTAAGAAAGTTCTACTTTTATTTGAATCCAATCCACTCGGCCCTAAACCATCTCGTACCCAGAGTCAACTCGGCCCAAGGTCAAGTCGGGCCGGGTCAACTCAGCCTCCTTTATATCTTTATATGAGGATTGAGTTTGGTATTTTTGTTTTTTGTTTAGACGTACTTCTTAAATATATAAAGATATAAATCAAATGAAAATAATTGCGCACAATCTGAGCGTCTCCGTGGCCGAATGGTTAACGACGTTGTAAACCTTCACCTCTCACCGCTGCGAGTTCGATTCCCACTGGGAGCTAGACTTGTAAGTGAGGAAGTGTCGATTCTTACGGATGGCGGGAGGTGTAGTACAGTACTGGTTCTACCCAGGAAAAGTGGGCGAACATTCGAAATTTACGTGTTTTATAATTCGGTGAACGACGCTGTACCTGTGTATTCTGTATGACACTTTTGACTTTGGGTTACTTGCGTGCATTAACACATAAAACAAAAATATTATATCGATCACCAACATCCTGTTATTTGGATCTCAAGACAATACTTTGAAATATATTTGTTACCGCCCTTCTAAGGGTTGGTAAGGGGACAATATGCCGAAATACCGCACACGACCACGTCTAACTTAGGACAGTGAAGTAATCTCTTATTAATTCACTGCTTAGGGGTGGAAGGGTGTAATGAAAATAAACGGAAAGCATTACGCCGATTATTACATCCTGTTTACTGGCACACATAGTGACACAACTGAATTGTATAACAATTCAAAATGCCGACACAGACACGTCGACCGCACGGCATATTTAGTATCGAACGGTGTGAATTAGAAGCCCAGGCGTGCACTATGGAACAATATACCACTAAATGAATATCCTGTTTATATTGAACATAACAAGATTAACGCGACCATCATAGTTTAATAAAACAGACAACTGAAGCCAAAATCAATATCGGATTACCTTAGTTTTGCATCCACTGGTTGTATTACACATTCTGTTGTAAAATAAAACAAGTGTACGGAACAATATAAATATACTATTTATATATGGCCTCTATTTTGTTATCATATAAAATAGCCAAAGGGATCGTGTTTCTAACCATTATGATCTAAGGATAACTTTTTACATATGCATTTTAGAAAAGTCGCATCACTGTCGCAGTTTCATATACGATCAAATGCAAGGATATTCTACTATTTAATTTACTTGTTACATTTAACGCTTTATAGAATAAATAAGTAAAATCAAATCATCATGGAATGAGTCAGTTAACTTAGGTTCTTTTTTTCTCAAAAATAGAAAAAAGAGTAAAATCAAGTCACCTTTAAATGAGCCAGCTAACTTATGTACTTACATGTATGTGTACAGTTTGCCGAGTCACATGATCATTGTCACAGTTTCACATACGGTCATATTATTTATTTCGTTTATTAAAGTTAAAACAGAAGTCACTTTATAGAATGAAGAATACTCTCTCATCTCGAATTTGAATTATCCAGCTAGCTTAAAGACTTTTCCCAAAAGAAACAAATCAGCGACGATATGTATATATATATATTTAACAATATGCCGTGTCACGTCAATGTCGCAGTTTCGAATACGGATAATGAACGGATAATTTGTTATTTAGTTCGTTTTAAGTACAGCTAAACAGACATCACTTCATAGAAGCTAACTTAAAACAATTTCCCCAAAATAAATCAGCAACGATATGTATATATATACTTTTTTTTTAATTTGCCGAGTCACGTCACTGTCGCAGTTTTACATACGGTCAAACGAACGTAATATTTGTTACTTAGTTCGTTTTTCGTACAACAGACATCACTGTATAGAATAAAGAATTATCGTTCAACTCGTCTTTAGAACAGTCAACTATCTTAAATACTTTTCTCAAAACAAATAAATTAACAACGATATGTTTACTAGATTTTCTTAAATTTGATCAATTCGTAAGACGGTGCGTAACGTAGCGCAACGCGCATGCGCGAAAAAAAACTTAGCTGTACGCTCAAGTATTCATGGGTAAATTATTATTCGGCGGATAAACTGGATCAAAATTTTACGACAGGTTTCGTTTCCAGAGTATTTAGGTCTATGCTCCGAGTTAATATACAGCTTGTATTCCTTGTTGATGCTTAGTAGCAGACATGTTTAGCTTCATGATGAAATAAGATCCAATAGTTCATAAAGGTTTGAGCATTTTAAAAGTCGTCGGCAAGACATCATCATCCTCGTCGGCGTCATCATCGTCTGCGTCATCCTTGATACCATTATTTTAACCAATATAATCGTAATCACAATCAACATCATACTAATCGTCGTCGTCATCGTCATAGTCACCATCACGATCACCACCATCATCATCATCCATCCATCCATCCATCCATCATCCATCCAACCATCCATACATCCATCCATCTATCCATCATCATCCGTACATCATCATCCATCTGTCATCATCCATCGTACATCATCCATCCATAACCATCTATCCATCATCCATCCATCATTCATCCATCATCATCCATTCATCATCATCCATCCATCATCCATCCATCCATCATCATCCATCATCCATCCATCATCATCAATATGTCATCACCATTCATTCACCATCATCCACCAATCATCATCCATCCATCATCATCCACCCATTCACCAACCATCCATCTAACCATTCAAACATCCATCCATCCATCCATTCAACTATCTATTATCATCCATCCATTATCCTTGCATCATCATCCATCCATCATCATCCATCATCCATCCATCATTATCCATTCATCATCATCCATCCATCATCATCCATCATCCATCCATCATTATCCATTCATCATCATCCATCCATCATCATCCATCATCCATCCATCATTATCCATTCATCATCATCCATCCATCATCAATCCATCATCATCCATTATCATCATCCATCCATCATCATCCATCTGTCATCATCCTTCATCCATCATATTCCATCCATCATCGTCCATCCGTCCATCATCATCCATCATTCACCCATTTAGCATCCATCCATCCATCCATCCATCCATCCATCCATACTAATCAATATATCATCATCCATCATCCATCATCATCATCATCCATCCTTCATCATCCGTCTATCTATCCATCCGTCATCCATCCATCCATCCATCCTTCATCCATCATCATCCATTATCATCTATCAATCATCATCAATCCATCCATCCATCCATCAAAATACATAATCATCATCCATCCATCAGCATCCATCCGTCATCATCATTCATCCATCATCATCCGTCGTCATCCATCCATTTTCCATCATTTTCATTCACCCATCATCATCCATCCATCATCATCCATCCATCATCCATCATCCATCCATCATTATCCATTCATCATCATCCATCATCCATCCATCATTATCCATTCATCATCATCCATCCATCATCATCCATCATCCATCCATCATTATCCATTCATCATCATCCATCCATCATCAATCCATCATCATCCATTATCATCATCCATCCATCATCATCCATCTGTCATCATCCTTCATCCATCATATTCCATCCATCATCGTCCATCCGTCCATCATCATCCATCATTCACCCATTTAGCATCCATCCATCCATCCATCCATCCGTCCATCCATAATAATCAATATATCATCATCCATCATCCATCATCATCATCATCCATCCTTCATCATCCGTCTATCTATCCATCCGTCATCCATCCATCCATCCATCCTTCATCCATCATCATCCATCATCATCTATCAATCATCATCAATCCATCCATCCATCCATCATCCATCCATCAAAATACATAATCATCATCCATCCATCAGCATCCATCCGTCATCATCATTCATCCATCATCATCCGTCGTCATCCATCCATTATCCATCATTTTCATACACCCATCATCATCCATCCATCATCCATCCATCCATTATCATTCATCTATTATCATCCATTCATCCATCCATCATCATCCATTCATCATCCATCTATCATCATCCATCATCGTCATCTATACATCGTCATCCATCCGTCATCATCATTAATCTATCACCATCCATCGTCATCCATCCATCACCTATCCATCACCGATCCGTCCATCCACCCATCCACAATCATCATCATCATCGTCAACATCATCAACATCGTTCCATAGTCACCAACATCTTACCTCTAATCATAATAATAACTACTTTATCATATCTTATAAACATCATGGCTAGTGATCATCATCTAATGGCCAGTGTGTCTTAAAGTTCTCCGGCCATGTTTTGTTTCATGAAAATGTTTATTTAAATCGAAATCAATTAACACATTGAAATATATGTGAAAAGTGATAATAATATTTTATTTCATGACGTAGAAAACTTTGAACAGGTAAATTAATCCACAGGTAAATGTATTTATCAATTATCAGGCAATAGTTGTGCAACTATACAATTCAGATTTACCTAATTTCCCGTGCAGTCACGCAGTGTTAAAAGAAGTATCTACGTCATGCAAATAATACTTATTTTTACATACAACTTATTAGCGGATTTTAATATTTATTTCACTCCGAGACCATGAAGAAATGTTCATATGATGTTTAAGAGTTAAATTTGTTAAATAATAATACTACAAAAAGAGTGGACATCATCTTTAACGTCATTTTAGCACATCATACCAGTGACATCTCCATAATAAATCATATTCATCAAATCATCATCATCATTTATCCTAGTAAAAGTTATAGCATTTCATCATCACTATGATTATACATGTATATACGTACGCTATTTATTACTAATCCTATTCACCATATGTTATCAACATCATCACTGTTTTATCACTATCATCATCACACTTATAAATAGTCGTCATCAATATTACTAATCAGCATCATAAATTACTAAGATTTATCAGCACATACATCGTGGTTGTTATACTAATGCATTAATATTTGTCGCGCTTACCCTATTGTAATTATTTCAAGTTAATACAACCTAAAGTAATATTGCATACAATTAATAGTTGAATAATGTAATTAACACATGCCACACGGGTAATGTAAGAACTAATCATATTCATTTATCGTATCAACATTGCTATAAAAATCAGTTTTGAAATATTCCGTTTTTAGTAAAATGACCCTCGGTTTCTGTTATCGTTGAAAAAGTAAAATGTAAAATAACCCTCGATTTTGGTCATCTTTGAAAAGTTAAAGTGCAGTTTGTATATCGTTCAAAAAGAAAACGTAAAATTAATCACCGTTTTAGATTTTGTTCGATATGTGATCTGTACTTGCAGGTTTAAATTAACTGTATCTATATCATTCTTAAATTCATGGTCTCTCCTCACCAATCGAATCTTTGCCCAATCAGTTGAAATAAATCTCCATTGTACGGTTTAAAAAATGATTCCAATGCGCGTATAATAGTTGCGTTCACTTTTGTGGAATGTTCATTTCGTTCGCGTCGTTTGTTGTAACAATATGCATTTGTGTATTTCGTTCATGTTTGTATTGTTTCTTTCACACATTAACAACCTTTTCGTTTATTAAATACAAATGTTTCATTATTAAAAATGTGCTCCAGGCCTATAAACTTCTCTGGATTTTTTTATAAAACACATAATGGGTTGACTCGGAATATATTACTTTCAATTATAAGATACTGACTTAAATCCAAATACAGTAACCACATTTTCATACATGTTACGTACATTGATTCATTAAAAAACTCATTTTGGCTATTTATTAGTTCATTCCTAAATATATACTCTTCAAAGTTTGTGTACCTGTATTTTGGCTGCTGTTGACGCCATGTAAAGTGTGAAAAGACTCTCGGTGAAGGTTCTCGTAATATAAAATAAGTTGCATATCTTTGTTCATATCATGCACGCGCTTTGGAGCTTCCGGTGAGCAGAAATATGCTGGTGTTTTCTCTATAGTTATTTGTGAGGCATAACTCTCTGGCATCCCGTTTTTGTACCAAATGGGACCTTTTTCGTAATTACCGGGCCTTGCCTTAAAAGCGTAGTCCATGAAAGAAATAATTCGCTTCTTCCCCTTTTACGACAGCATATGGATGCACTCCCATGAAATCCTTGCGTTCTTCAGTTCCGGCTTTAGCTACACCGATAATTAGACATGTTTGTAATCGTTAAGTCAAGTTAGCACGTTCGAAGTGACCCTGTTTTCGTACATTGTCATCGTGAATTCTGCGTACCTGTGTTTGACTCATATTTAAAATTAATGTCGCTGGTCACGTTACTTATTCAATTCCTATTATTAACCGGTGTTCTATTTGATTTGCTCCAACGTCCAGCTTCTGTCTCACGTCTATTTGACGAAACGCGAAGTTTAGTTAAAGCTTGCCTAAATTTCGATATATTACACATATTGAGGTAGGGTCACGTTACTGTCAGCAGCATCAGCTACCTTATCCACTGCACATAGTGTTGCAAGTCGGTGTTGTTTTTCAACGATGCTAATTTCGTCATGATGCACTTCTCCTGTTAAAGACTAGTTAGTTGACCTGATGTACTGTGTAGTTAGTAGACCGTCACTACTGAGCACTAGGCATACCCCTTCTGTTACCGGGCCTTGCCTTAAAAGCGTAGCCCATGAAAGAAATAATTCGCTTCTTCCCCTTTTACGACAGCATATGGATGCACTCCCATGAAATCCTTGCGTTCTTCAGTTCCGGCTTTAGCTACACCGATAATTAGACATGTTGGTAATCGTTTAGTCAAGTTAGAACGTTCAAAGTAAGTGACCCTGTTTTCGTACATTGTCATCGTGAATTCTGCGTACCTGTGTTTGACTCATATTTAAAATTAATGTCGCTGGTCACATTACTTATTCAATTCCTATCATTAACCGGTGTTCTATTTGGTTTGCTCCAACGTCCAGTTTCTGTCTCAAGTCTGTTTGACGAAATTCGAAGTTTAGTTAAAGCTTGCCTAAATTTCGATATATTATACATATTGAGGTAGGGTCACGTTACTGTCAGCATCATCAGCTACCTTATCCACTGCACATAGTGTTGCAAGTCGGTGTTGTTTTTCAACGATGCTAATTTCGTCATGATGCACTTCTCCTATTAAAGACTAGTTAGTTGACCTGATGTACTGTGTAGTTAGTAGACCGTCACTACTGAGCACTAGGCATACCTCTTCTGTTTCTGGCTTGTTAGTTGACATGATGTGTTGTGTTGTTAGTAGACCGTCACTACTGACTACTGGGCGCACTTCTTCTGTTTCTGGCTTGTTAGTTGACCTGATGTACTGTGTAGTCAGTAGTCCGTCAATACTGACTACATGACCTACCTCTTCTGTTTCTGGCTTGCCAGCCTCGACCGTATCAGTCGTGATAATTAGTATTATTCAGTGCTCCAGGCGTGAGCGGTAGCTAGCATATTTCATTACCGTTCATGAACAGTCTCAATAAAACCGAGACTGCAATATTGTGTATGTGTCTTGTTCGGCAGTTTCCAAAGGTCCATTATCATACTCTTTCAGAACAATTTGTGTAGTACACATGAAAAAAAGCAACATCACTATAAAAATCAGTTTTGAAATATTCCGTTTTTAGTAAAATGACCCTCGGTTTCTGTTATCGTTGAAAAAGTTAAATGTAAAATAACCCTCGGTTTTGGTCATCTTTGAAAAGTTAAAGTGCAGTTTGTATATCGTTCAAAAAGAAAAACGTAAAATTAATCACTGTTTTAGATTTTGGTTCGATGTTTGATCTGTACTTGCAGGTTTAAATTAACTGTATCTATATCATCCTTACATTCATGGTCTCTCCTCACCAATCGAATCTTTGCCCAATCAGTTGAAATAAATCTCCATTGTACGGTTTAAAAAATGATTCCAATGCGCGTATAATAGTTGCGTTCACTTTTGTGGAATGTTCATTTCGTCCGTGTCGTTTGTTGTAACAATATGCATTTGTGTATTTCGTTCATGTTTGTATTGTTTCTTTCACACATTAACAACCTTTTCGTTTATTAAATACAATTGTTTCATTATTAAAAATGTGCTCCAGGCCTATAAACTTCTCTGGGTTTTTTATAAAACACATAATGGGTTGACTCGGAATATATTACTTTCAATTATAAGATACTGACTTAAATCTAAATAATGTAACCACATTTTCATACATGTTACGTACATTGATTCATTAAAAAACTCATTTTGGCTATTTATTAGTTCATTCCTAAATATATACTCTTCAAAGTTTGTGTACCTGTATTTTGGCTGCTGTTGACGCCATGTAAAGTGTGAAAAGACTCTCGGTGAAGGTTCTCGTAATATAAAATAAGTTTCATATCTTTGTTCATATCATGCACGCGCTTTGGAGCTTCCGGTGAGCAGAAATATGCTGGTGTTTTCTCTATAGTTATTTGTGAGGCATAACTCTCTGGCATCCCGTTTTTGTACCAAATGGGACCTTTTTCGTAATAACCGGGCCATGCCTTAAAAGCGTAGCCCATGAAAGAAATAATTCGCTTCTTCCCCTTTTACGACAGCATATGGATGCACTCCCATGAAATCCTTGCGTTCTTCAGTTCCGGCTTTAGCTACACCGATAATTAGACATGTTGGTAATCGTTTAGTCAAGTTAGCACGTTCAAAGTGACCCTGTTTTCGTACATTGTCATCGTGAATTCTGCGTACCTGTGTTTGTCTCATATTTAAAATTAATGTCGCTGGTCACGTTACTTATTCAATTCCTATCATTAACCGGTGTTCTATTTGGTTTGCTCCAACGTCCAGCTTCTGTCTCAAGTCTGTTTGACGAAATGCGAAGTTTAGTTAAAGCTTGCCTAAATTTCGATATATTACACATATTGAGGTAGGGTCACGTTACTGTCAGCATCATCAGCTACCTTATCCACTGCACATAGTGTTGCAAGTCGGTGTTGTTTTTCAACGATGCTAATTTCGTCATGATGCACTTCTCCTATTAAAGACTAGTTAGTTGACCTGATGTACTGTGTAGTTAGTAGACCGTCACTACTGAGCACTAGCCATACCTCTTCTGTTTCTGGCTTGTTAGTTGACATGATGTGTTGTGTTGTTAGTAGACCGTCACTACAGACTACTGGGCGCACTTCTTCTGTTTCTGGCTTGTGAGTTGACCTGATGTACTGTGTAGTCAGTAGTCCGTCAATACTGACTACATGACCTACCTCTTATGTTTCTGGCTTGCCAGCCTCGACCGTATCAGTCGTGATAATTAGTATTATTCAGTGCGCCAGGCGTGAGCGGTAGCTAGCATATTTCATTACCGTTCATGAACAGTCTCAATCAAACCGAGACTGCAATATTGTGTATGTGTCTTGTTCGGCCGTTTCCAAAGGTCCATTATCATACTCTTTCAGAACAATTTGTGTAGTACACATGAAAAAAAGCAACATCACTATAAAAATCAGTTTTGAAATATTCCGTTTTTAGTAAAATGACCCTCGGTTTCTGTTATCGTTGAAAAAGTTAAATGTAAAATAACCCTCGGTTTTGGTCATCTTTGAAAAGTTAAAGTGCAGTTTGTATATCGTTCAAAAAGAAAAACGTAAAATTAATCACTGTTTTAGATTTTGGTTCGATATGTGATCTGTACTTGCAGGTTTAAATTAACTGTATCTATATCATCCTTACATTCATGGTCTCTCCTCACCAATCGAATCTTTGCCCAATCAGTTGAAATAAATCTCCATTGTACGGTTTAAAAAATGATTCCAATGCGCGTATAATAGTTGCGTTCACTTTTGTGAAATGTTCATTTCGTCCGTGTCGTTTGTTGTAACAATATGCATTTGCGTATTTCGTTCATGTTTGTATTGTTTCTTTCACACATTAACAACCTTTTCGTTTATTAAATACAAATGTTTCATTATTAAAAATGTGCTCCAGGCCTATAAACTTCTCTGGTTTTTTTATAAAACACATAATGGGTTGACTCGGAATATATTACTTTCAATTATAAGATACTGACTTAAATCCAAATAATGTAACCACATTTTCATACATGTTACGTACATTGATTCATTAAAAAACTCATTTTGGCTATTTATTAGTTCATTCTTAAATATACACTCTTCAAAGTTTGTGTACCTGTATTTTGGCTGCTGTTGACGCCATGTAAAGTGTGAAAAGACTCTCGGTGAAGGTTCTCGTAATATAAAATAAGTTGCATATCTTTGTTCATATCATGCACGCGCTTTGGAGCTTCCGGTGAGCAGAAATATGCTGGTGTTTTCTCTATAGTTATTTGTGAGGCATAACTCTCTGGCATCCCGTTTTTGTACCAAATGGGACCTTTTTCGTAATTACCGGGCCTTGCCTTAAAAGCGTAGCCCATGAAAGAAATAATTCGCTTCTTCCCCTTTTACGACAGCATATGGATGCACTCCCATGAAATCCTTGCGTTCTTCAGTTCCGGCTTTAGCTACACCGATAATTAGACATGTTGGTAATCGTTTAGTCAAGGTAGCACGTTCAAAGTGACCCTGTTTTCGTACATTGTCATCGTGAATTCTGCGTACCTGTGTTTGACTCATATTTAAAATTAATGTTGCTGGTCACGTTACTTATTCAATTCCTATCATTAACCGGTGTTCTATTTGGTTTGCTCCAACGTCCAGCTTCTGTCTCAAGTCTGTTTGACGAAATGCGAAGTTTAGTTAAAGCTTGCCTAAATTTCGATATATTACACATATTGAGGTAGGGTCACGTTACTGTCAGCATCATCAGCTACCTTATCCACTGCACATAGTGTTGCAAGTCGGTGTTGTTTTTCAACGATGCTAATTTCGTCATGATGCACTTCTCCTATTAAAGACTAGTTAGTTGACCTGATGTACTGTGTAGTTAGTAGACCGTCACTACTGAGCACTAGGCATACCTCTTCTGTTTCTGGCTTGTTAGTTGACATGATGTGTTGTGTTGTTAGTAGACCGTCACTACTGACTACTGGGCGCACTTCTTCTGTTTCTGGCTTGTTAGTTGACCTGATGTACTGTGTAGTCAGTAGTCCGTCAATACTGACTACATGACCTACCTCTTCTGTTTCTGGCTTGCCAGCCTCGACCGTATCAGTCGTGATAATTAGTATTATTCAGTGCTCCATGCGTGAGCGGTAGCTAGCATATTTCATTACCGTTCATGAACAGTCTCAATCAAACCGAGACTGCAATATTGTGTATGTGTCGTGTTTGGCCGTTTCCAAAGGTCCATTATCATACTCTTTCAGAACAATTTGTGTAGTACACATGAAAAAAAGCAACATCACTATAAAAATCAGTTTTGAATATTCCGTTTTTAGTAAAATGACCCTCGGTTTCTGTTATCGTTGAAAAAGTTAAATGTAAAATAACCCTCGGTTTTGGTCATCTTTGAAAAGTTAAAGTGCAGTTTGTATATCGTTCAAAAAGAAAAACGTAAAATTAATCACTGTTTTAGATTTTGGTTCGATGTTTGATCTGTACTTGCAGGTTTAAATTAACTGTATCTATATCATCCTTACATTCATGGTCTCTCCTCACCAATCGAATCTTTGCCCAATCAGTTGAAATAAATCTCCATTGTACGGTTTAAAAAATGATTCCAATGCGCGTATAATAGTTGCGTTCACTTTTGTGGAATGTTCATTTCGTCCGTGTCGTTTGTTGTAACAATATGCATTTGTGTATTTCGTTCATGTTTGTATTGTTTCTTTCACACATTAACAACCTTTTCGTTTGTTAAATACAAATGTTTCATTATTAAAAATGTGCTCCAGGCCTATAAACTTCTCTGGTTTTTTTATAAAACACATAATGGGTTGACTCGGAATATATTACTTTCAATTATAAGATACTGACTTAAATCCAAATAATGTAACCACATTTTCATACATGTTACGTACATTGATTCATTAAAAAACTCATTTTGGCTATTTATTAGTTCATTCTTAAATATTTACTCTTCAAAGTTTGTGTACCTGTATTTTGGCTGCTGTTGACGCCATGTAAAGTGTGAAAAGACTCTCGGTGAAGGTTCTCGCAATATTAAAATAAGTTGCATATCTTTGTTCATATCATGCACGCGCTTTGGAGGTTCCGTTGAGCAGAAATATGCTGGTGTTTTCTCTATAGTTATTTGTGAGGCATAACTCAATGGCATCCCGTTTTTGTACCAAATGGGACCTTTTTCGTAATGACCGGGCCCTGTCTTAAAAGCGTAGTCCATGTTGAAATAATTTGCTTCCTCCCCTTTTACGACAGCATATGGATGCACTCCCATGAAATCCTTGAGTTCTTCAGTTCCGGCTTTAGCTACACCGATAATTAGACATGTTGGTAATCGTTTAGTCAAGTTAGCACGTTCAAAGTGACCCTGTTTTCGTACATTGTCATCGTGAATTCTGCGTACCTATGTTTGACGCATATTTAAAATTAATTTTGCTGGTCACGTTATTTATTCAATTCCTATCATTAACCGGTGTTCTATTTGGTTTGCTCCAACGTCCAGCTTCTGTCTCAAGTCTGTTTGACGAAACGCGAAGTTTAGTTAAAACTTGCCTAAATTTCGATATATTACACATATTGAGGTAGGGTCATGTTACTGTCAGCCGCATCAGCTACCTTATCCACTGCACATAGTGTTGCAAGTCGGTGTTGTTTTTCAAAGATGCTAATTTCGTCATGATGCACTTCTCCTGTTAAAGACTAGTTAGTTGACCTGATGTACTGTGTAGTTAGTAGACCGTCACTACTGAGCACTAGGCATACCTCTTCTGTTTCTGGCTTGTTAGTTGACCTGATGTGTTGTGTTGTTAGTAGACCGTCACTACTGACTACATGGCCTACCTCTTCTGTTTCTGGCTTGCCAGCCTCGACCGTATCAGTCGTGATAATTAGTATTATTCAGTGCTCCAGGCGTGAGCGGTAGCTAGCATATTTCATTACCGTTCATGAACAGTCTCAATCAAACCGAGACTGCAATATTTTGTATGTGTCGTGTTCGGCCGTTTCCAACGGTCCATTATCATACTCTTTCAAAACAATTTGTGTAGTACACATGAAAAAAAGCAACATCACTATGAAAATCAGTTTTGAAATATTCCGTTTTTAGTAAAATGACCCTCGGTTTCTGTTATCGTTGAAAAGGTAAAATGTAAAATAACCCTCGGTTTTGGTCATCTTTGAAAAGTTAAAGTGCAGTTTGTATATCGTTCTGCTGTTGACGCCATGTAAAGTGTAAAAATACTCTCGGTGAAGGTTCTCGCAATATTAAAATAAGTTGCATATCTTTGTTCATATCATGCACGCGCTTTGGAGCTTCCGGTGAGCAGAAATATGCTGGTGTTTTCTCTATAGTTATTTGTGAGGCATAACTCACTGGCATCCCGTTTTTGTACCAAATGGGACCTTTTTCGTAATGACCGGGCCCTGCCTTAAAAGCGTAGTCCATGTTGAAATAATTCGCTTCTTCCCCTTTTACGACAGCATATGGATGCACTCCCATGAAATCCTTGAGTTCCTCAGTTCCGGCTTTAGCTACACCGATAATTAGACATGTTGGTAATCGTTTAGTCAAGTTAGCACGTTCAAAGTGACCCTGTTTTCGTACATTGTCATCGTGAATTATGCGTACCTGTGTTTGACTCATATTTAAAATTAATGTCGCTGGTCAAGTTACTTATTCAATTCCTATCATTAACCGGTGTTCTATTTGGTTTGCTCCAATGTCCAGCTTCTGTCTCAAGTCTGTTTGACGAAACGCGAAGTTTAGTTAACTTGCCTAAATTTCGATATATTACACATATTGAGGTAGGGTCACGTTACTGTCAGCATCATCAGCTACCTTATCCACTGCACATAGTGTTGTAAGTCGGTGTTGTTTTTCAACGATGCTAATATCGTCATGATGCAAGACTAGTTAGTTGACCTACCTCTTCTGTTTCTGGCTTGCTTGTTGACCTGACGTGCTGTCTTGGCGAAATCAAATTAAGATGCCATTCAGCAGTGACATGAGTGCAATCACTCCAAATAAAGCCATAGTTTTATAGTTTATATTTGTACTGATGAACTGTATTTGTTTTTGCCACTTTATTATTTCCTGGATTTTGGATCACGGTATAATCTTATATCCAATAGAACAGCGAAATTAGAGAACCAGCCTGAAACGAAAAATAAATATATATTAAATGGGTAACCTCAGAGAACCAGACTGAAACTAAATTAAGAAACACAGGGGTAAACGGACTATACTCACATGAAAAATAAATACATCTGTAAATAAGTCAACATAGGGAATCTGACAGAAATGAAACAAATTACAGTCTAAAACTGAGTCAACCTAAAAATGCAATGTAGTGCAAAGTAACTAACAAAGTAACTAAATATGTAAAATATTTACTTTATTTAAATAAATATAGTATGCAAATGATCATGACTAAGGTTCTTACAAGTTGGTAAATCACGTCATCATTGAAGTCAAGAGGCGGTTTACATAGTTATCTTCCCACTCCCAAATTGTAATGGCACTCTCAACAAGAACGAAGTACTTTTAAAATGCATTTTATGCAAATTTATAATTGAATTGAAATGAATTGGGGTTTTAGGCGCACTAACACATGAAAGGTTATATGGCACCTAACAGAAATGAACGTGCCAGGCTCATCCTCTATTTACATCAAGAGAAAATAAGGAGAATGGGCCTAGAACCTTCTTACCTGCAGAACTGCAGAGTTGCTGCACATTATATAGTAGACAATCCATTTACGATGGAGCCACGTTTCCACGTTTGCATACGCGGTGTCCTGATAAAGACCTTAAATGAGCGCATGATAAAAAATGACAAAACAAATATGAATGAGGTCGAACTGTTCGGAACGATTTATTTCAAATGGCAAGCTATAACAAACTGCAATGGATGTGATGTGATAAAATAAGCCTTTTATCACATCATCCAAACTTCGAAGTACACCATTGTTAAAAAAGGCTTTCTTGCCTTCAATATACACATGATACACATAAAATACTTATATTGTAAACTGAAACGCGGTAATATGAAGCATTTGGATTAACGGTTCATTTGATCCGATTTATATGTTTTTAGTTCGTTTGGACCGTTTTCGTAAGAATATATACAATCCTAATGATCAAATGGTGTGGTTTTGCATTGTTTGTATGCAAAATAGTCATTCATTTGTGTTTAACACATGAACAAAATGACCTTTGAAGGAATATCATCATTTTTTTACAATGGTATACTTTGAAATTTGGATGATGTGATAACAAGGCTTATTTTATTTAGAAAAGATGTCTCGTCATTCTCTCTGGATAAATGGACCATTATATGGACCAATTTATTTCACACAAAAAAACAAAACACTTTGAGTAAAATTGTACTAAACTGTTGGATATAAAGTCCATAATTTCTGCCATATACGAGCAGGTATTATATCTGATAATAAAAAAATAAATAAAAATCAATAAATCAATCAATCAATCAATAAATAATAAATAAATAAATAAATAAATAAATAAATAAATAAATAAATAATAAATAAATAAATTAATAAATAAATAAATAAATAAATAAATAAATAAATAAATAAATCAATCAATCAATCAATCAATCAATCAATCAATCAATAAATAAATAAATAAATAATAAATAAATAAATAAATAAATAAATAAATAAATTAATTAATTAATTAATTAATTAATTAATTAATAAATAAATAAATAAATAAATAAATAAATAAATAAATAATGAATGAATGAATGAATGAATGAATGAATGAATGAACGAACGAACGAACGAACGAACGAACGAACGAACGAACGAACGAACGAACGAACGAATGAAAAAATAAAAAATAAAAAATTATATAAATAAATAATAAATACATAATAAACAAACAAACAAACAAACAAACAAACAAACAAACAAATAAATAGATATAGGGTCACGTTACTGTCAGCATCATCAATGAATAAATTGATAGTGTTGTAAGTCGGTTTTGTTTTTCAACGAAGCTAATTTCGTCATGATGCACTTCTACTGTTAAAGACTAGTTAGTTGACCTGATGTACTGTTTAGTTAGTAGACCGTCACTACTGAGCACTAGGCCTACCTCTTCTGTTTCTGGCTTGTTAGTTGACCTGATGTGTTGTGTCGTTAGTAGACCGTCACTACTGACTACTAGGCCTACCTCTACTGTTTCTGGCTTGTTAGTTGATCAGATGTTCTGTGTAGTTAGTAGGCCGTCACTACTGACTACTAGGCCTACCTCTTCTGTTTCTGGCTTGTTAGTTGACCTGATGTTCTGTGTAGTTAGTAGGCCGTCACTACTGACTACTAGGCCTACCTCTTCTATTTCTGGCTTGTTAGTTGACCTGATGTTCTGTGTAGTTAGTAGGCCGTCACAACTGACTACTAGGCCTACCTCTTCTGTTTCTGGCTTGCTAGTTGACCTAACGTGCTGTCTTGGCGAAATCAAATAAATTAAGATACCATGCAGCAGACGACCTGAGTGCAATCACTTCAAATAAAGTTATAGTTTTATAGTTTATATTTTTACTGATGAACTGTGTTTTTGCCACTTTATTATTTCCCGGATTTTGGATCACGGTATAATCTTATATCCAATAGAACAGCGAAATTAGAGAGCCAGCCGGAAACGCAAAATAAATATACATTAAATGGGTAACCTCAGAGAACAAGACTGAAACTAAATTAAGAAATACAGGGGTAAACGGACTATACTCACATAAAAAATAAATACATATGTAAATAAGCGAACATAGGGAATCTGATAGAAATGAAACAAACTGAGTCAACCTAAAAATGCAATGTAGTGCAAAGTAACTAACAATGAAACTAAATATTTAAAATATTTACTTTATTTAAATAAATATAGTATGCAATTGATCATGACTAAGGTTCTTACGAGTTGGTAAATCACGTCACCATTGAAGTCAAGAAGCTATAGTCCTTGGCGGTTTACATAGTTATCTTCCCACTCCCAAATTGTAATGGCACTCTCAACAAGAAAGAAGTACTTTTAAAATGCATTTTAGGCAAATTTATAATTGAATTGAAATGAATTGGGTTTTTAGGCGCACCAATACATGAAAGGTTATATGGCGCCTAACAGAAATGAACGTGCCAGGCTCATCCTCTATTTACATCAAGAGAAAATAAGAAGAATGGGCCTAGAACCTTCTTACTTGCAGAACTGCAGAGTTGCTGCAAATTATATAGTAGACACTCTATTTACGATGGAGCCACGTTTCCACGTTTGCATACGCAGAGTCCTGATAAAGACCTTAAATGAGCATGATAACAAATGACAAAATAAATATGAATGGGGTCGAACTGTTCGGAACGATTTATTTCAAATGTCAATCTATAACAAACTGCGATGGATGTGATGAGATAAAATAAGCATTTTATCACATCATCCAAACTTCGAAGTACACCATTATTAAAAAAGGCTTTCTTGATATGCCTTGTGCCTTCAATACACACATGATACACATAAACAGCGTGCACTTATATTGTAAAATGAAACGCGGTAATATGAAGCATTTGGATTAACGGTTCATTTGATCCGATTTATATGTTTTTATTTCGTTTGGACCGTTTTCGTAAGAATATATACAAGCCTAATGATCAAATGGTATGGTTTTGCATTGTTTGTATGCAAAATAGTCATTCATTTGTGTTTAACACATGAACAAAATGTCCTTTGAAGGAATATCTTCATTTCTTTACAATGGTGTACTTTGAAATTTGGATGGTGTGATAAAGGTATTATATCTGATTAAATAAATAAATAAATAAATAAATAAATAAATAAATAAATAAATAAATAAATAAATAAATAAATAAATAAATAAATCAATGAATCAATAAATAAATAAATAAATAAATAATATAAATTAATAAATAAATCAATAAATAAATCAAAAAATAAATCAATAAATAAATAAATAAATAATAAATAAATAAATAAATCAATAAATAAATAATAATAAATAATAATAAATAAATAAATAAATATTTATATTTATTTATTTATTTATAAATAAATAAATAAATATATAAATAAATATATAATAAATATATAATAAATAAATAAATAAATAAATATAAATATTTATTTATTATTTATTTAATTATTTATTTATTTATTTATTTATTTATTTATTTATTTATTTATTTATTTATTTATTTATTTATTTATTCAATCTAGTCCCTTTAAAGTCCCTTTAAAGACTCGAAATAAATAAATAAATAAATAAATAAATAAATAAATAAATAAATAAATATTTATATTTATTTTTTTATTTATAAATAAATAAATAAATAAATAAATAAATAAATATATAATAAATATATAATAAATAAATAAATAAATAAATAAATAAATAAATATATAATAAATATATAATAAATAAATAAATAAATAAATATAAATATTTATTTATTTATTTATTATTTTATATTTATTTATTTATTTATTTATTATATATTTATTATATATTGATTTATTGATTTATTTATTTATTTATTTATAAATAAATAAATAAATATAAATATTTATTTATTTATTATTTATTTATTGATTTATTGATTTATTTATTTATTTATTTATTTATTTATTTATTCAATCTAGTCCCTTTAAAGTCCCTTTAAAGGCTCGAAATAAATAAATAAATAAATAAATAAATAAATGAATGAATGAATGAATGAATGAATGAATGAATGAATGAATGAATGAATGAATGAATGAATGAATGAATGAATGAATGAATGAATATAATGAATAAATGAATGAATGAATGAATGAAATAATGAATGAATCGATCAATCAATCAATCAATTAATCAATCAATCAATCAATCAATCAATCAATCAATCAATCAATAAATATAAATAAATAAATAAATAAATAAATAAATAAATAAATAAATAAATAAATAAATCAATCAATCAATCAATCTATTTTATTTATTTATTTATTTATTTATTTATAAATAGACATGAAAATAACATGACAGACAATGTAACAAAATAGTACAACTGCATAGTATACTTATAGACCTTGGGCCAGAACCCCAAACATGACAATCCGGTACCATTTTGGTGGGCAAATTCTCATGTTGCTTTTATAAAAGCTCTATATCTCTACTTCATTGTAAGCTATTATAACAATTCTAAACTTACAGCTTTGACCTAGTTTTGCACTCTTTTATAAAGGGAGGTAACAACAGTTACAAAACATCTGAAAATTAAAGCAACTGTTTTTTCAAGTGATTTATGAATGAAATTATGAAAAGCCTGTATACTTCCATGGATATTATTGTTATTACATAGGGCCTTGAAAAGTCACCACATACAAGGTCATCTAAGATCATATGAGGTCAAGGTCAAGGTCATTTCAATGTCAAAGGCCTAAAAAAACATAAAATGGCAGTTTCAACTCATATTGTTTTTATTTTTTTATCTTAACTCTATAGAATAACTAGACATAATGCATATCAAAATAAATGACAATGTATGCCTTCTCAAATAAAACTATTTTGGGATATTTGCTTTTGGTAACATGGATATATTGATGATGGCATGACATGATACCAATTTCCATATTTACACAATAATATTTATATATGATCATTCCAGTGTATACATGTATATAAGTGGTTTATTTGATTTATATATTTATTCTAGGTAGGACATGATTAACAATATAATATGTAATTATTCTATATAAACATACTGGATGTTCAAAAAAGTAATTTTACCTAGCCGTGGAATTACCCCACCCACCCAATTTATAATGGGAAGCTGAAGTAAGTGTAAATGTGTATAACTGATTCTTTTGATTTATATTCTTCTGTTAAACAAATTAAATTACAGATGCAATTGATTCTGATTTTTATTTGTTAACATCTTTAAGCACAATTAAACATCAAATTATACTAGAATTACAATATTAAGTGGGTGGGGTAAATGTATAGGGTAAATTGAAGTTGTTTTCTTCACAAAAACATTTCATTTTTATGTAAATGACAGATGTTTCTATACATTATAAAATATTACCAATTTCATTATTTTAACCAATTAACTTTATTCTGAATACCTTGTCAGTTATTACTATTACAATGACATTTCTTTTATGCAACTTTTACAATAGAATGGGATATTTTGTACTTCTTAAATTCGACCGTACATTTTAAAACATGTTTTGCCATTTGATAATCTTTACAGCTATTAACATAAAATACTTCCGCATATTTTTTTCTGTGAAATATAAAATGAATAACCATGTTTTGTATGTTTTTACGTTCAACTTTTGCGCTTAGGTCACTTTTTCACAAACTGTATGCACTAGACCTTTCAAACTTTGCTTATAGTTGTATCTTGGGCGGTACATTGCAACGTGACAAAGCAAATGTGAATGTGACCTTGACCCTCCAAGCAAGGGGCAGATAACTTAATAAGTTTTACCATCAACTTTTGCGTTGAGGTCACTTTTTCACGAACTGTATGCACTAGACCTTTCAAACTTTGCTTATAGTTGTATATTGAGTGGTACATTGCAAAGTGACAAAGCAAATGTGGATGTGACCTTGACCCTCCAATAAAGGGGCAGATAACCTTATAATTTTTACCTTCAACATTATTTTGCGTTCAGGTCACTTTCCTGCAAACTGTATGCACTACACCGTTCAAACTTTGTTTTGTATCTTGGGTGATACATCGCAACGTGACAAAGCAAATGCAGATGCGACCTTGACCCTACAAGCAAAGGGTAGATAACCTTATCATGTTTACCTTCAACTTTTGAGTTTAGCTCACTTTTTCACAAACTGTATGCAAGACCTTTCAAGTGGTACATTGCAACTTGACAAAGAAATGTGCATGTGACCTCGACCCTCCAAGCAATTGACAGGTAACTTACTATTTTTTACCTTCAACATTTGCGTTTAGGTCACTTTCTCTGAAACTGTATACATTAAACCTTTCAAACTTCGCTTATAGTTGTTATACATCACAACTTGTCAAAAAGCAAATGTGGCTGTTTTTTTGTTTTGTTTTTTTAAACAATTTTATTTTTATAGAATGGCATTTTGTTTTGAAACAAATAGTGCCTCTGCAAACTGTAAGCTCCATTGTTTTTAGTTATTAAAATGTTTACAAACCTTCATTAGGCGAGACATGTGAATCCGCGGATTTCTTGTTTAACCATGTATGAACATCTGTATTTTGGCCGAAATAAATCTATCTATGTATCGTTTCATAAGATGTTAGGATTTATATTGCTACACAGCCTTAAATTGACGACTGTCAGCACTCACAAAACGTGATCAAACTAGAAGGCATTCATTGGTCAAACATTATCGGGTGAGACACGTCATACAATTTATCTGCGTCTATTACATGTATTAATAGAATGTGTATGGAGATGTGTATGCGTATTTATTTGAGATTGAAGCTATGATTTTGCAACTGACATATCAAATACTAAGTTTGATTTATTTTTAATTGATTATAAAAAAGAAAATAGAATATAACTGTAGTACCCTATTTGAATATTTACTTTTAAAATGAGGGATTGCGAGGTGGGGATGTTGGCTGCGGCGGTGGGACTAACACACCGAGGATTTGACAGAAATTAACTCCTGTTTGAAAGGAATGAGCTGTTCCAGCCAAAATATTCGCACTACCACCGACACCCCACCCTCTGGATATAGACCCCGCACATAGAATGTCAACAAAATACGCTATAAACTTTTTTTCTTCAAACATATCCTCAAAGAAACCTACCCTGAAAGAGCGTTTATTCAAACCTCGAACAACTAGAAAATCTACAAATCCCCCCATGGATATTTTTATATAAAACAAATCTTTGAAATTTCGGAAATACCTCCCTGGACCTTTTTCCTTTACCGCCACCCAACACACCTCAAAAATCCCTACCAGCCGACCTCATTACCTCGTTTACCTACAAATCACCTCCTATAGATAATATATTTTACACAACACCCTAGTCCCCTGGAAAATTTCGAAAATACCCCACTCACCAAAAAAAAACTCGAAAACCGGACACACCCATCACCTCACCCCGCCCCACCCTTAATGGGTGATGTTTCCTATGAATGAGTGTTTATATTGATGATGTTGATATGATTTAACATAAAACTGGATTAAAGGGACACTGTACAATTTAGATTAAAGGGGCATGTGCCAATAATTTTGGACTTTATTCTAATAGCGGATTTTAGAAATACTTGATATAATTTATGTGTATTCTGCAAGTGAATATTGTTCATTGTACAATTTAAATAAATTTGTTGATTATAATTTAAAAATTGTTGTTGCTGGTTTCGCACTTCCTTTCCTGTTACTTTTTACCCGTAACGGTTAGGAACGGATATTGCATGCAGAGCCCAATTAGACCAACGATATTTACACCGGGATACTGACTTAAAGACACATTTCCCAACGCTATTTGGTCATTGAAAAAGCACGGGAAGCTTGAATATTTACAGCCAGCTCGCTTCATGGCTGGTCAACTCAGGTATATAAATTGAGGCCCGCTCTTAGTTTTTTATTTGTATAGCATTGCTATATTGAGGGTAAGAATAGCTTAACAGCACTTTGTAATTTACTTTAATGTTCATAATTAAGCTTTTGAATACGAAACTTATCTGGTATTTCTTAATTGTTTTTAGAACAAAATTCAGAGCACAACACAATAAATATACAACATTCTTTAATGTGTTATTATGTGTACTGGTCACGAATGCTTTATTGGGTGGGTCTCATAATCTGAAGAAAAAACTGAATATCACACTTTGCTCATGAAATTGTTTGGCTAACAGTGATTTACAGTTACCTATAGAAATGCTCTCCCCCTCAAATACAATAGGCTCGAAATGTGTCTTTAAGACAGAACCGGTACAGTACCAACATTGGGGACTACCCTGGAAAATGTTGCTCCTAGGGTGGAAATTAAACATTTCTCTATTTCCCTGGGTACTCCCGTTGCTGCCTCAACCCCATCCCCACCCAGGTGGGTGAAATAAATTATAAGTGCGTACTTGCTTTTACGTGTACTCTCCCAGTTATAACTTCTATCCTACAACATTTTCACAGGTACGAACATTCTAAAAAAATCTAAAAAAGCACAAAAAATAAAATGGGTGGGGAAGGTGGTGGGGTTGGGAGGGTTTTGTTATTACATTATTTTTATTTAAAACTAAACTCGGAGACCATTGCCCCAATACCCTCTAGAAATTACAGGTCTATTTTGCCTCTGAAATGTTGATAAATTAGCCTGATATTTTTGGAATTTCATGGAAAACTATTGGAATTTCATGGAAAACTAAAGACGAAAATACGTTATCTTATACCCATGCTCCCTCGTTTGTATTGTATTTTGGACTTCTTATTATTTTTATTTTTTGGCAATAGGCTACGCTCCTTTCTTTGACGCAGTTCTTGACGATTGTATCTTTCTTGCGTACTTAGCTACTTGAGCACGCAGTATACGGAGTGATTTAGACATTTGTTGAATATTCTCCAGGGCTGGCGGTGGGGTGGCAGGGGGTTGGGCGGATCATAACCCGAGGATTAGACATAAATGAACTTCTGTTCAACACCCTCACGCACACACGCTACTCCAACTCTTAAAAATGTTTGTTTAGCCCAGAATACAACCTTGGATTTAAACAATAAAATAAAAATAAAATCCTTTCTTCAGGTCCTGCCACGTAGAAAATCTACAAAATAACACCTTATTCCTCTGGAAGTCCCTTTCTTACCTACTCTTTTTTTTGGAAAAATACATCCCCACCTCCCACACACCCAGACCACCCCCTCTCCGACCCCAGCCTCACCGGATTAAAAAACAACACCAATAAATAAAAGGAAGCACCACCCTGAAAAGAAGGATTCACCTCCTATATATATTACAATATAACCCTTAGGTAGATTTGTTTTTAATATTCCCCTGAAATCGGTGCTTTACCCCCTCCTAATAAAAGTCGTCTTTACCCCCCCCCCCCCCCCCCCCCCCCCCCCCCCCCCCCCCCCCCACCCACACACACATTCTCTTAAAACAATAAAACAACCTCCCGTGTATAAAACAACTGGAAAACATAACAATCACCCTGGACATTTTCGAAAATACTAACCAAGACCCGACTTGAAAAACAAAACGAAAAAATACACCTGCATTTTGTTTGCGTTTGGTATTTGAGACATGCGCAGTGAATCAGTCTAGGGAAAGCCCACCATTCTAGATCCTTTAATAGAACGTAGATCAGACGTTTGGTCATCATCGTGATTGAAATGCGCTTACGTATTATTACGTATTTACCGTTTCAAAAATCGGCCTGTGACTGTTGCTTGTTTGAGTGAAACGGGACATGCGCAGTGAAGCAATCTATAAAATCGTATCATACGAAAATTGATTGATCTCATCATCATCATAATGAAAAAAACACAGCATATAACAGAAAATGGACTTCATATCATAAGAAATGCACCTCGTATACAGCCGTTTGTACCGAATATAATGCAGTTGAAACCACCGAATATAAAGATGTATCCACCACGTATATTAAATTATATACCACATATAAAGTCAACGGAAGCACTGCATATAAATACAAACTTACTTCATATAATATTCAAAGGACCTCATATATTTTAGATAAACTATAAAACATAAAATGACTTATCTATCGCATATACTGATTAATCTACTGCATATAAATACTTTTCTACCACATATAAAGATTGATTTAAAACATAATTAAAAATAAACTACATAACATGAAAGATCTACCACACATTAAGGGAAATGTACTGCATATATTTGAAAGAGGTCAATGACCTTGACCTTGGTATCACCATGGGAGACGCTAAGGTTTCCATTCTCATGTATGCGGACGATATTGTGCTAGTCTCGGACAGTGAAGACAAATTACAAAACATGCTAAATACGTTACATCAATGGTGTAAAAAATGGCGAGTGATAGTTAACACTAACAAGTCAAAAATAGTGCATTTCCGGCATCGCAGAACACCACGAACAGAATACGTTTTCAGAGTCGGAAATAATGTGATTGAAACTGTTACACAGTACCGCTATCTAGGAGTTATATTTGATGAGCGAAACGACTTTAGTGGTAATTGCGAGGCACTTGCGAAAGGAGCAGGGCGGGCGCTGGGTGGAATTATCAGCAAAATACACAGCATGAAAGACTTCCGGTTCCGGTCGTACGAAAAACTATTTAACGCTTGCATTACACCGATAATGGATTATAGTGCATCTGTGTGGGGTGCAAAAACGTACCAATCCCTCGATAATGTACAAAACCGCGCCTTACGATACTTCATGGGCGTACACAGATTCACGCCTCTTCCGGCGCTGTATGGAGACTCCGGCTGGCAACCGACGCTGTATCGTAGATGGATTTGCATTTTCCGGTATTGGAATAGGCTAATGAAAATGGATAACGGTAGACTTACGAAACAGGTGTTTAATTTTGACTTCGATAAGTGTACACACAATTGGTCTAGTGATGTTAAGCAAATCTTTACAACTTTGGGGATTAATGACCAATTCGAATCAAAAGCATTAGTCGACTTAACGGTAACAAAAAGCTTAATAAGCCAACATTATACAGACAAGTGGTCACGTGATGTATCAAACATGGCCAAATTGAGAACATACCGACTTTTTAAACTGGATTTTAAATGCGAAGACTATATGACAATGAATCTGTCAAAATACGAACGATCGTTATTGTGTCAATTTAGAACTGGGATATTACCGTTAAGAATAGAGACTGGAAGATATGTTGGGGAGCCTGTTGAGAGTCGGACTTGTAGATTCTGTGATACAGCGGCCATAGAAGATGAGAAACACTTTTTACTGGCCTGTTGTTTATATAATGATATCAGGACTAATGTTTTCGGTGAAATTTTAAGACAAAATGAGTTTATTTCTTTAAACACAGAACTGAAAATGTGTCATTTATTAAAGGATTACCCAAGAAAATCTGCAAAATTTATTGTAAAAGCGTACATCCGTAGGCGTACCGTTATGTATTCATGAGTAAATGTATACCGTTAATTGCTTAATAATGCTGCTATTATGAACATTTAAATATATATCTAGCTGAATTAATTCACTATATAACTATTTTAGTAACATACATCTTTTATTCATCCATGTAATGACTTGTAATACCACATTTCAACAATGATTAGCGTTTGTAAATAATATTCGTTTGAGCTATTGCAATTTGATTGAACTTGCCATATTTTAAGTACTTCTACTTCACGTACTGTTATTACTTTATCAGTACAGGTGACTTATAGGTCCAATGGACCGGGTGCTTGTAATTTGTACATAACTATTTGTAATATATATTGTATGCACATGTCACTATAATAAAATATTTACTTACTTACTTACTTACTATATTAATCGGCAACATCACAAGACAGTCATGGCGTTCCATACAAGTTCATGGATCAGTATGGCAGATCATTAACACATCAATATATGTTGTGTATAACTGTATAAATAAACGTTTGTATACACACGTTGCTTTATATTTAATATCGTCATATAATGCCCAAATTGACACATCAACATCCTTTAAAAAAAACTTTATCCAACCCATTTACTCAAATATTTCGTCTTCCTCTTCAATTTATTCGTCATCAAAATCTACCTCATGATCAAAGTTCATATCATCTTTACCTTGGTTGGAACATTCGCGTAGTCTGCACAGAGAAGTACATGTTCTATTATGTACGTTTTATTGTAAAGTATAATAACAATAAAATCAAATCATAAAGAACACTTTATTTTAAAAGAAACACATTGAAGGATTAATCATATTTCATAAGCATAATATGTTAAAAAAATCATTAAAAGGAAATCACAAGAGATAACCATTTTCACAGGTGGTTGTCTCCCTCGGATGAAAAAATCGAGCAGGACTTACCCTATATTATTCCACTGACTAATTTTTCTTTGCCAGATCTATACCAGTACAACACAGTTTATACTATACTGAGATTAAATTTTGTTAATATGGTAGAGCTACAATTTTAGATTTCATTTTCTGCCACACTAAAATACTAACATTGCAAGGTCATTGACATTAGCTAATGTTGATGAGGTTGGTCTGCGTTTACTGACATTTACAACAGATATACGCAAACTATGAGGTCGCTTTGGGTTAATAACAAAAGATAAAGTTATGAAATTTAATAAGAAACATCTGTACTTTATTTGCTTGCTGTCTTTTTTTATTTCATGTTATTTTCTGCAATTGTTTACAGTTTTACCATGTTTACTCTGCATTACAAATGGTGAATTTATTAACGATTGAAGTAACTTTTCAAATACTTATTAAAGTATTCCTTTTATTTTCAAAGGTTCTTAATTTCCACAATACTATTTATAAAGAAATTGTAAGAAATCTGACATTTTACACTTAAACTCTAGTCATATATCCACCGTTGCTAATAAATGAAGATACGATTTTTGAGGAAAATCGGTATTTTACCCCTATACATGTACACTGTATAAAACACATTAGAAATCAAGTAAAGCTGTAATATCACTAAGTAATGCAATTTAGAATTTATTGTCATGCATTTTTCATTTCCATTTACCTGAACATTTACTCAGAACATGTTAATAGTTTCAATTTGACACTAAAACTGGTACCAGTTTTCATCTTTGTCCATTTGAATAGTTTTTGATCTTAATCCTAAGTGGGTGGGGCAATTTGATATGCAAATTTAGCAAAGAAAAGTCATTAATTGACCCTAAAACAGAACAGTATTTAATAAACTGAACATACTTTTATCTATTGTTAGAACATTTCATCACTGAGATACGAAAAAATATACTTCAAGTGTGATATATGTCAAAGTAATGTGCTTATAAACGCCAAAATATCACTTAATATTGCACTCATTTTAGAATTCAATGGGTTCTTTTATCCATGGCTTACTTAAAAAATGTATTACACACACTTGAATTCTTGTTATTTTCTTTTAGTATATATCGTATTGTCTAAAAATAACACATACGTGTATTGGTTTTGTAACAAACAGGAAATATGTAAGTTAAGTATAAAATCTCTAAAAGTGGGTGGGGTAAATTTACATGTAAAATTGAGATTTTTGGCTAAAAAGAAGAAAACAAGGTCATTTAAACTGATTGTACTTGTCATATTTCGGGGCTGTTAACTATTTTACATAATTATTAATAGTGAACATACATAACATATTAAAAATAACTTTTTGAGTGACATTTTATGACATTCTGTGATTTTCATTTTTTTTCAAGGTGGTTATGTTTAAACGCATTAAAATCCTGTAAAGCTGTAACTTTGAAATTGCTGTAATGCATTTTTTTTACTCTATAAAATTGCCCCTAAATTGACAATAGTAAGAATTTGCCAACTATAATGGTACCGGATATCGTTCTGGCCCATGGACTATTAGTAGTTTTACACAGTTAAGTGTATGTATATCCAGTGGAGAAGGTGATACAATTTTGAATGAAGTACTGTTTCTTTACAACACAATGCATATACAAATAGTACATGTATATCATTACGACATTAATTCGTTTTACCTATTTGCAAAAAGATACTCATTTCTTTTATGAAAAGCCTTATAAATAGAAATAGCTAGATTTCTTATTTGCTTTTTACATGTAGAATTAATCAGAAAAATGAACTTTTGCATATTCGGACGCATGAAATAATACGTTTTAATATAGTGTTTTCTTATGTCTGTATATAAAGGACATACTAAAACAAGGTGGAATTCATCTTCTAAAGACTGGCACAATTTTCATTTCCTAACCGGTGTTCTATTTGGTTTGCTCCAACGTCCAGCTTCTATCTCAAGTCTGTTTGACGAAACACCGAAGTTTAGTTAAAACTTGCCTAAATTTCGATATTTACACATATTGAGGTAGTGTTGAAATCTAAAATTCTCTATACAATTATAAAATAAAGCTCTGCTTGATTCTTGCAATCTATTACGTCAGTTTTGTATAAAATTATCATGAAGTTTTTGTTTGACAACGAACAAAAATATTCTTACAGAATTTAAGATTCGTTCACTCTTTCTATTGCATTAGCTTTGTAAAACCCAAAACTGCAGCCCCATAGTTCAAAATTGGCGTAAATTATTTATCAAATAAATCAAATCTGTGTTCGATAGATAACTCAGTAAATTTATATAGGCATTTGTTCATTTAAAATATAGCTTTAAAGCCTGTCCTGCAAGTGTTGCCTGTGCATCGGTGAATGAACAACCCGTTGTAAAGACTATGCCTAAATAGTTGAACCTATTAACAATATCTAATGCATATTCATTTAAATGAAACGCTAATTTTTTTGTTTTTGGTAGCCACCCTTTTTAAATACCATAACCTTAGTTTTTGATGTATTTACAACAAGTTTTCACTTATTACAATATCCCGATAGCAAATTTAAACTTGTTTGTAATTGTATACTACTGTTTGCAAGTATAACAATATCAACAGGATGCAATATGAGAAAAACAATATTAACATTAATTCCTTCAATAACATGTTTTATAAATTCATCTTAAATATCGTTTAGAAACATAGAAAAAAGAAAAGGTGATAAAAATCCCCTTGTCTTACTCCAAGCATACATGTGTACCCCTCACTGAGGTCATTAACATATTTCACTCTTGATTTTACAGAAGTATACATAGATTTAATAACTTTATATGAAATATTAGAAGCTGTTGAAAACCTTAATCGTGGAACTGGTAGTGATTTTTTTAATGAATGAATATTTTATAGAGTCTATTAATATTTTATCGTCACATATTTGTGACATATTTAATTCCATTTTGAACAGTGTTTTTTTCCAGAAAAATGGACAGAGGGTGTCATGATAGCGTTACATAAAAACGGAGATACAAATGATGTAAACAACTATAGGGGTATTACATTAGTCAGCTGTTTATCTAAACTGTTTACATCGATATTATGTAAACGCATAGTTACCTTTTGTGATGAAAATAATACACTGTCCGATGCACAATTTGGATTTAGAAAAGGAAGATCTACTGTTGATGCATTATTTGTGTTGTTAACCGTTATTCAGAAATATGCAAAGAGAATAAAATGTTGTATTGTGTATCTGTTGACCTTAAAAAAGCATATGACTGTATTTATAGAAATGCATTGTGGTTAAAAATATATAATCAGGGAATTCAAGGTAAAATGTGCAGAATAATAAGAGATATGTATTTAAAGATAAAGTCTTGTGTCAGGTCTTGTCAAACTTATTCTGAATTCTTCGAATATGCTGTAGGTTTACGCCAATGGGATGTAATTTTTCCAATCTTATTTTCTCTATTTCTTGAAGACTTATAGTTGTTTTTGCAACAAGATATAAATTCTGGTTTAAAGATAGGTGATATTGTATTAATGTTACTACTTTTTGCTGATGATATTGTTATCCATGGAAATTCACCGGAAGAAATACAGAGTAGTCTCGATTTGTTAAATTGTTATTGTAAAAAATGGAGTCTTGAAGTGAATACGCTTAAAACTAAAGTTATGTTTTTTAGGAAAAGAGGTAGACTATTACCAAATGAGGAATTCATTTATAATAATAGTAAATTAGAAGTAGTTGATGGTTTGAATTATTTGGGTACCGTGTTTAATTATACTGGTAATTTTTCACTTAACCAAGAACAATTAGTTGGTAAAGCATTGAAAACCCTTAATGTTTTATTAGTAAATTGTCGTAAATATAAACTTAAACCTAAATTACTTTGTCAACTTTTTGATGCATTTGTTGGCTCAGTCTTGGGATATGCATCGGAAATATGGGGCTTTAGTAAGTCTAAAGAAATTGAAAGAATACACTTAGAATTTTGTAAGAAAATATTAAATGTTAAAGTAAGTACTTGTACAGCTGCTGTTTACGGTGAATTAGGACGTTATCCTTTGCATATTTCACGATATGTTAAAATTGTTAAGTACTGGTTTAAGTTGGTAAATACTGATAATATTATATTGAAACATGTTTATAATATGGCCTATGACGAGTGTGTTAATGGCAAAAAGAACTGGTTATCTAATGTTAAAACGTTACTGTACGAATATGGTTTCAATTGGGTATGGGATAACCCTGATACAATTGTTTGTAGGTCATTTGTATTAGTATTCAAACAAAGAATAATCGATTGTTTTTTGCAAAAGTGGTATGCTGATAAACAAATTTCTGGTGTCTTAGATTTGTATAACAATGTGAAAAATCATTTTCATTATGAAATGTATTTAGATGTATTGCCATGCGATTTAAGAAGTTTAGTAAGTAGAATAAGGTTATCGTCACATTCTCTAAGAATTCAAGCAGGTCGGTATGGTATCAATAGGATTGAAAGAAATGAACGTTTTTGTCAATATTGTTATATTCAAGATATTGAAGATGAGTTTCATTTCATTCTAAAATGCCCATGTTACTCCGATATAAGGAGGAAATACATAGCTCAATATTATTGTAATAGATCAAGTATGTTTAAATTCATCGAATTATTGCAAACTGAAAACAAAATTATTCTTTTAAAATTGGCTTCATATCTCAAATGTGCGATGTCACATAGAATATCTATAACATATGTGTGAACTCTTTATAGATCATCCTATTTAGAGCTGATATAAATCATATACTTTGTATGTTACACGTGATTTAATTATGTATTTTGTAATTGTTGTATATATATTATGATGATGTATTTAACGTACAAGTCAATAAAAGTATGTTCTGTTCTGTTCTGTTCTTTAATAACATTAAATGTTTTACCACGCACACCTAATTTTATCAGTTTGATCCATATGTTGTCACGAACAACATAATCAAAAGCCTTCGTGAAGTCAACAAAGACACAATACAATTGTTTACCCGAATTAATAAAATTAGTTATAAGCCCTTGTCACACAAAATTGTTATCTATTGTTAGCTGTAAAACCGCCTTGTGCCTCAATATAAACACTATAATTTTCTGCCCAATCAGTAAGTCTATTATTCAAAACCCGTGTACATAATTTCCCCAGTGTACTTAATAGAGTTATGCCTCGATAGTTTTCAACGTCATTTATATGTCCCTTTTTATGGAGGGGAATAACATAACCCTCTGACCAGCTTTCTGGAAAATAACCAATTTCAAAAGTTTTATTCAACACATCATTTATATACATACGGTCTTCCTGCGCGATTATTGTTGAGCTGGTGTAAACCTTTAAACATTTCCTGCTCAGAAATATCAACTTTCAGTTCATTAAACATAATATTTAATAAAAAAAATCATAAAAATTGGACTATCTGGATTGAGAACAGCCTTGAAATATTGTTCAAAAGTACTGATTTGAATATTTGACTGTTTTATTCCTGCGCATTTTTTCAGCATATTCCAATTCAACTTAGCATTTTTTTGTTTGGCCTGGACTAATTTTAATGTTTCATTCCTATCATATTCAAATCTACATCTACGAATAAGTTATTTAAATTCAGATCTAGCCTTGACTAAATTAATTCGATAGATGTCATTATTTTCCAATCTGTATATATTTAAAAAGAATAAGAAATTGGTTCTACTTTCAAAACACTCATTAGTATACCAGGCATATTCTGAAGTAGCCGGGTTTGGAGAATAATCAGAATTACTAGGTATCCGTTTCTTAAATAATGGAGCTGCGACACTATCAATGATCTGTGAAAAACGTTCAATACAACTATTCATTTCGATGTTATTCGAACACGCATTTACAATTTCATTAAACGTATACAATTGCTGTGTTATGTCAGGTGTTGGCAGTTTTTTTAACGTACTCAGATTTTAATTCATTATTCCACTTGTATTTATTTTTTACTTTAACGTAATTGTTATCTACAAATTCGTTTGTACAAACTGTTTTTTTTTTCAAATTCAAAACAAAAGGAAATTAAACAATGGTCAGTTAAAATATTCGGCTTTGAAATATCGAACTCCGTGACAAATGGAAACAAATTGTGTGTACATACAACATAATCAACTACACTACAACCCCCCTCACCACTGTAGGTTCGATCCCTCAGGGGCCTAGGAATCTTTATGTGAGGAAGCTATCCAGCTGGCTTGCGGAACGTCGGTGGTTCTACCCAGGTGCCCGCCCGTGCACGAAAATTGCCCGGAGGGGCACCTGGGGTCTTCCTCCACCAATGGAGCTTGAAAGTCGCCATATGACCTTAGCTGTTGGTGCGACTATAAAATCCAATTCAATCAATTACACTACAACCCCGATTACCCAAAAAGATATAATTACCAATACCGCTATCTTTCCCAACACGTCCATTCATAATACGTAAACCAGTTTGTTTACATAAATCTAACAGATAATGACCAGTATTGTTAACCCTACCTTTATCTCGAGAATAACGTTTCATTTCATGATCATTAGGGTAATCTTCAGGTAAAAATTGCATATGAATACCGTAATCGTCTACAACATAATCCAGACACTCGGCCGTTCTACTGTTCATGTCCCCACACAAAACACAACTTAAAACAGTTTCATTATTTGGATTAGTACATGCAATAAAATCAATCAACCTGTCATATATATTTGTATCAATCATAGACTGTCTGCTAACGTATCTCAAACAAACAAATAAGAATGGCTATTGCATTTAGCAATATGCCTCTATTTATTTTTGCAGATTTAATTTAATTATTTGGCAAACATAAGGGCAAGAGTTACTTAGTGCGAACGCCATCAAGGGCGAATGCACGGAAACGTGACGTCACTGCTGCTGTCACGTGACTTCTCCCTTTTCCGATTTTCTAGGAAACATAGAAGCAAGCAAAAACTTAATTTTAAAAAACATCGATCAACATCTTCTAAATTAACAATCATTTCTGGAAGAGGAAAGCCTCGAAAGAATGCACAACAACTCAAGCGTCGAGCGAAGCGACAGGAACCGGCGGTTACAGGCAAAACGCGGTCGGCAGGGAAAAAACAGAGGACAACGCCCGAAAAAACGGTGATTCCGTCCGATGGCGAGCTGGAAGCCGACGAGGTGGAAGAGACATTCCAAATCCTGAAGACGGAGGGGAATTGCCTTCGGGGCAAACAGGTAAAACCCGTTTTCTAGATTTTGAAGGTCTGTTTCGGTCGTCGGGACAAATCGACCCCGCTCTGTTAGAGCAAAGAGCTTCAGGCCTGGAAACGCTACAGTGTGGTGGGGACGACATAAATATTCATGTCCCGCAGTCAATTAAAAATAAAATATGTTCCAACGGTTACGTTAATTTGTGTTTATTGTTAAAAGGGGCTGTTGAGTTAGACGATTTATGTTCGGGGGCACTGTTCCGCATAAGTGACTTTGGAGTCGAGGCCACAAGCGTCACATCAAAAGGTACCATCCATTGATAAATGGACAGATGCTTTCATAATATTTATGAGCATCTACCTGGCCAAGTTTCCTACAAAAACTAACGAGCTGTTACACTACATGGCCTTAATAAGGGATGCAGCTTCGCATCAGAGTGGGTTTGGTTGGCGTAACTATGACGAGCAGTTCCGACTGAGGCAGGCAGTTTTTCCTCAATCATGGGCCAAATTGAACTCTGATCTATGGTTGAGGATCATGTCAGCCCCATGTCAAACTCAGACATTAGTACACAGTGCCAGTCGTATGTCAACATTTGGCAGAGATAGTTCGTCTAATCCGACAAAGTGCAATTCATTTAATAGAGGTTATTGCAGTTGACCCCAGTGTAAATACCGGCATAATTGCATAGTGTGCAATTCTTCGGCACATGGCAGGTGCAGTTGCCCATCTCAAAATGCCGTCGATCAGTTCACTTGGTCGGGAGGGCCAGCACTAGGTGCATTTAATCAGTCCAGGGGGTCCGGTTCTTTTCGAAACTCCCGTGGATATAGACCAACTAGGTTAAACGGACGATTTAGCTGCAGGTAATCATATTGGGGCATTTAATCTGGCAAAGTCGCCGATCAGTATTGAAAACCTTGAAAAACAGATTGCGTCATATAACCATACAGATGCACCTATTATATTAAATGGATTTAAATATGGGTTTAGCTTACATTATACTGGTCCCAGAGTTGCAACTGAAGCAAATAATTTAAAATCAGCAAAATTGAGGCCAGACGTTGTAAGACAAAAAAAATAATAAAGAGCTGACTGAAGGCAGAGTGTCTGGCCCCTATGCAAATAGACCTATACCAACTTTACGTGTATCGCCCATAGGTCTCGTACCTAAAAAGGAACCAAATGAGTATCGTTTAATACATCATCTTTCATATCCTGAGGGTTCTTCACTTAACGACTTTATTGACCAGACTTTTTGCTCGGTCCAATACACTAATTTCGACGAAGCAGTAGCTATGGTACAATAATTAGGTCAAGGTTGTCTGTTGGGTCAATCTGATATTAAGTCTGCATTTAGACTTCTGCCTGTGTCTCCAGCTGATTTTGATCAGTTGGGTTTTCAGTTTGAGGAATGTTTTTATTTTGACAAATGTATGCCATTTGGATGCTCTAATAGCTGTGCAGTGTTTGAGAAATTTGCTACTTTCCTGGAACATTGCATTAGAAAGCGGTCAACATGCGGCAGTTTGCTACTTTATTTGGATGATTTTCTGTTTGGAGGTAAAAGGGGACATTAGACTGTGCACATACAATGCTGCAATTCAGTGTATGTATGGATGAATTAGGTGTCCCAGTAGCAAAATACAAAACTGAAGGACCGCAAACAGTCATTGTATTTTTAGGCCTAGAGTTAGATTCAGACCAAATGGTTGTCCGGGTCCCACGTGAAAAAGTTCAAGAAATAGTCGCAAAGATATCTGATATGCTCAATAGAGACATGGTGACATTGCGCAGTATGCAATCACTCATTGGCACATTAAATTTTGCTTGTAGGGCAATCGTTCCAGGTAGACCATTCTGTAGAAGGCTTATCAACTCAATATGTGGTTTAACAGAATTTTACCATCATTTAAGGGTTAACAAAAACATTCGCAGGGATTTGGTGATGTGGTTAAAAAAAATTAAGCAGTTTAATGGTGTATCAGTATTTCATGACAGGTTTTGGATATCAAACAGCGATGCTCAGTTGTGGTCGGATAGTGCAGCAGGTGTTGGTTTGAGTTTTGGAGCTATATTTGCCAAAATATGGATGTATGCACAATGGCCACTATCCTGGTTCAAAAAGGGCTTCACAAATGATATTACAGTATTATAACTCTTTAAATTGCAGGCGGCAATACAAGTCTAAACAAGAAAAGTTTGTTTCATTGCGACAACATTGCTGTAGTTCATGTCGTAAATTCAATGACATCAAAGTCGGATAATGTTATGGTATTACTTAGGGCTTTAACCTTAGTCTCCCTAAAGATGAATATGGTGATAAAGGCAGAACACATTAGCGGGGTAAACAATTTTCTCAATGACTGCCTCTCTCGATTACAGGTGGAAAAGTTCCGCAAGCTCGCACCAGGTATGGAACCCATACCAGAATCGATTCCAGACCATCTCTGGAATATCTTCGATATAGAGCCGGCAAGCTAGTCAATTCGTGTTTGGCAGTAAACAATAGATAATTGTATAAAAACGCTAGGGCCAATTTTGACAAGTTCCGATCTGATTATAAAATTGCAAAGCTGTGGCCAGTCCCACTCTCACAAGTCATTTTATTCATAACTTGTTGCCATGAAAAAGGATATGCTCCCTCTACAATTACAACATATATTTTCGGCATTGGGTTTTATCATAAGATAAAGGGATGGGTTGACCCAACAGAAACATTTGTGGTAAAGAAACTTCTTGAGGGTTCTCGTCGTACACGTAAACGAATCGATATCAGCTAGAGCCCCGATTTCGGTCAATATTTTAAAACAAATTTGCGGAGCATTACCCCAGATATGTTTCTCTGCATATGAAGCAAATCTCTTTAGAGCTGTGTATATTTTAGCATATTTTGGTTTAATGAGGGTGAGCGGGATGGTCTATACATATAATCAAAGTCAGCCTGACAGACCATTACTTTACAATGACTTGACTTTTGAAAATGATAGCACGGCTGTGCTAGTACAGATAAGAATTTTCAAAACTTGTCAATCTGGAAAACCGTATATTCTGCGAATACCGTCACTGGCAGAGTCATATATATGTTGCGTGACCGCTTTAAAGTCATTTTTGCTCGTGCGGCCCAATTTTAATGGGTATCTTTTTTGTCACGAAACAAAGGCCCCCCTGACTCGTTCTCAATTTTCAGGTGTTTTGTCGAAAGTTATTAGGCATCTAGGGCTGTCGGTGGGCAATTTTAAGACGCATTCCTTTCGTATTGGGAGGGCCAGTGATTTGGCAATGCAAGGTGTCCCCTGTACAGTCATCCAAAAAATGGGAAGATGGAATTCTAATGCTTATTCTAAGTGCATACGCTTATAAGTAATACGAACATACAGACAATTCAGTGTAATTTCGCATCTGGTGGTCTTTGTTCTATATATCGAGTCTCCGCTGACCATGGCTAACCTGGCGCAGGAGTTTTATATAACTTAACAGTTGCTAAGAACACCCTCTTTAATTTTGTTTCCAGAAGTTTGGATCATCGGTTACTCGTTAATCTACTGGGCAGAAGATTGGGCAGCTGCACGGGGTATTACCAATTTAGGCATTGAAAATGTCCGTTTGCATTGGTTAGGAGTACCGGGTATGTGTTGGGAAGATTTTTGGAAGACAAATTCAGTATCAAATGATGATTAAAAGAAGACCAGATATTATCATTTTCCACTTAGGTTGAAATGATGTTGATAATAAAACAATTTCAGAATTGTCCGGTATGATAAAGGACAGCATGGTATATATACATTCAGTTTTTAATTCCACTACATTAATCTGGTCTGACATAACTGCCAAGATTGTTTTGGCGAAACGTTTTGGACAACACTGAAGAATGTGCCAAGGCTTTAGACCTGAAAAGAAAACGAATTAATAGGAATGCGCGTGCCTCTGTCTGTAATACAACTCGTGGGGAAATTATAACCCATAAAATCAATAGAAAAAATCCGAAGTTGTTTACCAAAAAGGGCGTTCACCTAACTGAAGGTGGAAATATTAATTACGGCTTAAAAATGTTGCATATTGTAAAATTAAAACATTTAATAGGTAAATTTCAAACAGGTTATCGCATTTTTTCAGTACGAAACGTACAGTGGTATATTCTCTTGCTGCTCTGGCTTCCGCCAAGTCAATGAATACCTTCTTTGTGGCTTTCTAGGCTATAGTCACGAGTATCTTTGTGTTTTACTAATATTGCCTATTAATGCTGCCTTGTTGGTTAGATAATAGTTCATGGCGGGGATTTCGTTATTTATACTGTCCCGTTTTATTGGGATGACAGTAGGGTAAATGTGAGGTTTGGTGCACCCTAGAACCTGGTTTAAACCCCCAACTGCCTTTTTTTGTCACTGACCGTTCCAAGGCGGTAGCCCTATTGTCAACCCTGTTTGTGCTTGTGACGTCATATGCCTTTATTCCTTATAAACATTGCCTTCATGTTTATCGTTTTGCGTGCTTTTGGGTTTACTGTGTTCTGTGAAAGCTGCATTTCCTGTTCGACTTTTATACTTATTTTAACACTACTGATTTGTAGTCTGGGTAACATTTTACAACCAACAGACAGCACTTAACAAACGCTAGAGTGAATGTCAAAAAAATGTTGAAAATAATGCCACTGTCAGTTCCAAGGCGGTAGCATTATTGTTCCAAGGCGGTATCCCTATTGTCAACCCGTCTGTATTTGTGATTTCACAATCCTTGCTTCTGATTAATATTGTAATTGTCGTTTGTTTTAATGCGTGTTTTTGTAGAATGTGTTCAGTAAAGGTTACATTTCCTGTTTTATACCTACTTATGTATCAGCATATATATGAAATATGGTAAACGACAATAAAATATGAATCGAAATCAACCAGTCTTACCATAAGCTCCTTGATTTGATATCAACCAAACTTACCATATGCTCCTTGATTTGAAATCAACCAGCCTTACCATATGCTCCTTGATTTGAGATCAACAAAACTTACTATATGATCCTTGATTTGAAATCAACCAAACTTACCATATGCTCCTTGATTTGAAATCAACCAAACTTACCATATACTCCTTGATTTGATATCAACCAAACTTACCATATACTCCTTGATTTGATATCAACCAGCCTTACCATATGCTCCTTGATTTGATATCAACAAAACTTACCATATGATCCTTGATTTGAAATCAACCAAACTTACCATATGCTCCTTGATTTGAAATCAACCAAACTTACCATATGCTCCTTGATTTGATATCCACCAAACTTACCATATGCTCCTTGACTTGATATCAACCGGCCTTACCATATGCTCCTTGATTTGATATCAACAAAACTTACCATATGATCCTCGATTTGAAATCAACCAAACTTACCATATGCTCCTTGATTCGAAATCAACCAAACTTACATATGCTCCATGATTTAAAATCAACCAAACTTATCATATGCTCCTTGATTTGAAATCAACCAAACTTACCATATGATCCTTGATTTGAAATCTGCAAACCTTACCATATGCTGCTTGATTTGAAATCAACCAAACTTACCATATGCTGCTTGATTTGAAATCAACCAAACTTACATAAGCTCCTTGATTTAAAATCAACCACACTTATCATGTGCTCCTTGATTTGAAATCAACCAAACTTACCATATGCTCCTGGATTTGAAATCAACCAAACTTACCATATGCTCCTTGATTTGATTGTTTTCACGGAATCAATTGCTTCATGTAAAAGTAAAACAATTAATTTCAGAATTAATACTCAATCTCCAAATTGTCCTATATTTTATAGAAATAGTGTGCTAAAACTGCTATATATCATTTACATATATTCATATATATATACTGGTGTCAACAATGCACCTATTAAAGTTGTTAAAACATATATCTGAATCCATTATACAGAAGATATAGTACAAATAAAAAGCAAATGAGAATAGATATAATGTGTAGACACATCATTCATTTTCATTCATTAAAAGAGTATGATAATGGACCTTTGGAAATGGCCGAACACGACACCTACAAAATACTGAAGTCTCGGTTTGATTGACATTGTTCATGAACGGTAGTGAAATATGCTAGCTACCTCTCACGCCCTCTAGCCCCGGTTTGAGCAGAACTTATTATTAATAAAATCAAAGATGAATTTAGAACAATACAAGACAATGTTGACAGTTTATGTTTATTAGAATATATTGGCCACGGCTACAACAAAATAGTATTAAGATCAAATGTGTAGTTCATTAAAACATATGTATGTGCTTTATGAACCCTGGTTACAGCAGATCACACAGACAAATGTATCTAATTGAAAGTTCTTGTAAAATTTCTTATTAACTACACAATAAGTCATTGCAGTGACCGCGATAACTGCCGTCACCATGAGGAAATCCCGAAAGTGGATTGCTGTAAAACCGGGTGAAGCCGTGACGGAAGAACCAGATTGAAACCCTTGAAGTATCCGTGTTCTGAAAATATAAACTTAAAAAAGCCCAAAACATTGTTTTCAATAACAGGCAAGGGTGGGTGGGTTTATGCTGCGAATAATGATGAATTTAATGTGTTTGTCCCGTATAAATTACTGAATCTTTTGTTCTATGAAATTTTCTGCAAAACGAGGAAGTGGTAATAAGTTGCCGGTGTCATGTTATAAATTGCACCGACAGAATGTTATACAATACATTGCATATGGCACACAGTAATTTGTCCTTTAACGCACAAATTCAAGTATTAAAGATGGATTTAGAACAATACAAGTCAATGTTTGCAGCTTATGTTTATTGGAATATATTGGCCACGGCTTCAATGAAATAGAAATAAGACCAAATGTGTAGTTAAAACATACAGATGTACTTACTTTATGACCCTGCGTACGGGTAGCTTGGCACAGGGGACGGGAAACGTTCCCCTTGTTGACTTCCGCCGCCGCCTGCCCTGATATTAAATACATTACTATGCTGGGGTTGATTCAAATGCAAAGCGTTACTGTTGCAACGCGCATATGGGTGAAAACTCGAGCATCGCATACATATATGAAGATAATCACATGGATTCTTATTACACCAAACCCTTGGAATTGTAAAGCACTTGTGATGCATTTTACCTCCTTGAACCGGCGTAGAAGGCTTGTAGTGCATGTATAATAGCCATAGTTTCTGATCTACCCAGGGAGAAGATGGGTTACTTCGGCTGCAAAATATTTTGCACATCAATGAGAAAGACATGTTTTGAATTGTCTTCATATAAAAAGGAGTAAAATAAGATCAACGTACTCCCCGTTATATTATCTTGCTTGATAAAACTAGGCCCAATGTTGGAACCCAACTCATAATGAATGCTGGTTACTGATACTGGGAAAACAGTATTCTCCGTAATCGTACTTTCGTTTGAGGCCTCAGGTTCAGAAACACAGCGCCTCGCCTAATGCCCCCTGAGCGACTCAACCAACTGCGGCGTCAACCTGTCGTACCACCTCCTTGATCAGCTCAGGGTTCACGACTGGAGTTACTGGTGTCCTTTCAGGTGACTTCTTTGAAGTTTTGTCCAGCACAACTACCTCTTCTGACTCCTAGGCCTATGGACTTTTAGATTGGCGTTTAGACATGTTTTCAAACTGAAATGTAACAAGACCGATTGATCATCAACAATAATAATAGTATTATTTTTTATTTTATTTTTATTTATTTTTTTTATTTCATTTCATTATTTATCTTTCAAGCATACAAAAGGTCAGCGCGACCAATAGCAAAAACGTCCATGTTAACATCATCAACTGCTGTTATTTCTTGATCAAACAACAACAATTGTATCACGTTTGTTGATATTTCGTAATTTAATGGCGAAAATTAATTATAATAGTTTCCAGTAACAGCATCAGTTCCGCCGCCGACCTATTCAAGGACACATGTGCATCACTCATGATTCATTAAACAAGAAACACATTTAAAATTCATCACAAAAACAATAAACTACTGGTTTAAGAAAATCAAAGCAGAACAACTCGATCTTTGGATTACGTATTAGGTAGGAACAGTTACTTCCCATCAGTAAATAGTTACCGGTGTCAGAATATAACATCTATCAGGGCAAGTTGATAATAGGTACGTTAGTTATTAAAATTACAAATACGTTATATTGAACTTTCTGAAGAAATAAAAATTTACATGACGACTATTCTGTATTGCTTCCTTGGCCGTATTGAAAATTACACGATAGAGAACACAATTTTAAATTAATGAAACACGAGTTAAATCTATTACGTCATATAGTGGCCTCTTACATAAAGACAAAGAGAGGACAACCGTTACAATCTCTATTAATCCTAATTAATTACAATCCACTGCAACAAATAATTTGCTACCAAAATGACTACTAACGTACAACCCAATTTACTACAGCCTTAACAGTACGTTTTATGTTGCGAATACTGATAAAAATTAATGTTTCGTACCGTATAAATTACTGACCTTTTGTTCTATGAAATTTTCTGCAGAAAAGAGGAAGTGGTAATTAAGTTGCCGGTGTCATGTTATAAATTGCACCAACAGAATGTTATACAATAAATTACATATGGCCATTTAAATAACGGTAATTTGTCCTTTAACGCGCAAATTCCAATAGATGATTCATTTATCACAGTGTTAACAAGACGTAACTAGTTGATCTCTGTTTGTAGTCCGTTCACTATCGCTTAACAAAAACAATGTATTTTTTGTCTTTTAGACCTACTGGAGTTTTTGTGAAAATATATCTAAAATTAGATATTACCAGTCGGAATGTATTGACGAAAGAGGTGCACATAGACTGAAATAAATCTCAAACACACCTAAAAACTAAAAACTACAAAACACAAGCGACTTAATCAACTAATCGACGCCACCAGCTCATTCAGTGCGGGAGTCACAGTTACTCAATTCACATTTCTTGTCATTTTCCTGCCACCGAGCCTACCAATACTATACTACTGTGCGTACTTGGAAAAGACACGTTCCTTAGTGCTGTGAATGTAGCACCGGCTTTTCATTTACTGTGTGTTCTTGGGAAAGACACTGCCCTTAGTCTCGACCGTCGAATGGGGACGTAAAACCGTGCGATCCCGCTTACCCTCCAAGCACGTTAACGTCTAATTTTCCATAAGTTCCCATTGTAATGTTTTTGTTCGTGGAATAGAGATAAAACAAAATGTACAATATGTATTTATGCTTAAATTTTTCATTGATCCAATATCTGCAATTTAAAACACAATTAACACATATTTACCAGGTTGAAAATTTAAAAAATCGGGGTTGTATTGTTGTCTTAATTTTGACAACTATCAAAATTTAGACAAAAATACAACCCCGCGGTGTGTAAAAATAAGGCAGAATTAGCTAGAAATCTTATATCAACATGAATTGTTCTGTGATCTCTTCCTAAAATGCTGAAGATTTGGAACCTGGTAAAGATAAATAAATGTATCCTGTAAAGGTGTAACACGTACCATTGATTGTTGCATTGAGTTGTGTGTGAATTAAAATTTAAATGCCATGTTGTCATTCATACCTAGACCCAAACTAAAAATGAATAACTTACATTCTCATCACAAATGACACATATGCTGCCAAAACATCCACAGAAAAACTGGGGTTCATGTATATTGTAAGAAAGAACTTGTATCATGAATGAATGCTCCCTTTAAAAACATAAACACTGAGATGCCATAATATTGTATTTCATACACTCATTTCCATATAAGCAAAATAAATTAAAAAATCACAATTTTAACATGACAATGCTTGAAAAATGCAACAAATAGATCAACAATGTGATAAAAAACCAAAAATAGCACTTTAAATTAGTGAAAATGCTTTTTTTACAAAAAAGAAATGAGAATTATTTATTGACGCCAATTATGCGATACCCCAGTCGCGACACTTCCTGTGTTGCAACAGGGGGCACTCCTCAGTTTCGCATGAATGTCCATGTGTAAATCAGAAAGAAATCAACTAAGCATCTTTTAGGTCCATGGATGGTCTTTATGATAATTATGAAGCACATGTTTAATGTTTTTTTTCAGTTTTGAGTACTTCTAAGTTTATTTTGGTGTATTGGAATATGCATTCTTTGGGGGTTTTTGAGGCTATAAATAGAAAAATGTGAACCAATCAAAAACTTCCTAAAAATAGCTAAAATGGCTGATTTTCACTGACGGGGAGATCAGCAATGGAATAACTTTTTAGAAAGCCGGACTAGGTATGTAAAAATATAGAAAATATAGCATTTCCTGATATGCAAGAGCATTATGAGTGCAGACATGACCCTGATATGTGTAGGATTTTTTTTTATTATTATTTATTGACATTTGAAATATTGCTAAAATTGCATTTTTAGCATGTTTTGAGGGGTGGGGTAATCTTAAAGAAATTGGACTAAAGTTGAACAGAAAATGCTTTTTGATACTTTTATTTGGTATGGAAACATGGGTAATTTTATTGTCTTCTAAGAAATGTATGACACAATGATGATGTGATTTATTTTTGCTCAAGGATTCAGACTAAGGGCTTGTCATGGGTTTGATGATTGAGAAATGTACATTAAACTGTGGAGTGCCCCCAATTGGTGTGCTACACCTATAAGAATACTTAACTATAAGTGAATTTTTAAAGCAGCTATTCTGACAAAGGCTAGACTATAACGCATTAAAGAAAGAAATGTTTTCGCGAATCGACAAAGAATCGATCAAGATATACGCGTTTTAAACAGAGCGGTCGACAGCGACAAAAATCAGCGTACTTTTTTTCAGTTTTAACCTACCTTAACTGTTTTATAAAATGACAATGGGCATACCTATACTTAATATAATGGATTAAATGCTCCATATAGCCAATAAACTTGAAGAATCAAGAAGTTTAGCTACCAAAGCTGCTCTTTGAATGCAAAATGTGCTGATTTTCATGCCAGAATCCAATTTTCAAGGCATTTTTTCACTTTTGGTGGTATCATACCTTAATTTGGTAACACTACTTGAATATATAGGCATCCCAAATACTCCTAAATGCAAGTCTGGTACTAGCGTTGTGCTTAAAAGCCAAGTTTTAATGATTGGGCAGCATACTTTGCCTTGCCTACAGTTCTCTCTGACATTATCTCAGTAAACCCAATTTTAGGGGGTAAGGGGAAGGATTTTGTGGTGTCATACCTTTAAAAGCAGGATTTTAAAAATAGTAGTGCGACATTATGATGACAAATACACATATCTACATGTTGATACCAAACAAGCCTAGTTTTAGTGGGAAATGTTTCTCCAGGCCATCATTTAAAGACTTAAAAAATCTGAAACTCCAAATTACGGCTTTCCGCGGCGAAAAATAGAAAAACAAAAATCAAATCCGGTTTTACAAGAGTGTAAAGTTTTGTGGTTTTTTTTGAAGATAAATAATCATTCCAAAAGGAAAAATGCCAGTTAAGTAAGAATCTGAGAGAAAATGACAATTCACAGTTCCCGCCTTATAGGTGTAACACGCCCATTGATTGTTGCATTGAGTTGTGTGTGAATTAAAATTTAAATGCCATGTTGTCATTCATATCTAGACCCAAATTAAAAATGAATAACTTACATTCTCATCACAAATGACACATATGCTGCCAATAAATCCACAGAAAATGAAGTCATGTATCTTCTAAGAAGAACTTGTCTCATGAATGAATGCTCCCTTTAAATAAAAACATAAACACTGAGATGCCATAATATTGTATTCATACACTCATTTCCATATACGCAAAATAAATTAAAAACTCACAATTTTAACATGACAATGCTTGAAAAATGCAACAAATAGATCAACCATGTGATATAAACCAAAAATAGCACTTTAAATTAGTGAAAATGCCTTTTTTTTACAAAAAGAAATGATAATTATTTATTAACGCCATTCTGCGACTACCGCAGGCCGACACTTTCTGTGTGTCAATAGGTGTGCTACACCTAAAATGTAAATTTTTATCCACCTCCTTCATCTGTAGGGCACGAGTTTTCAAGGGAGATAATAGTGTTGTGAGTCCTTAAGAAACAATGAATCGATTCGATAGTTTCGATATTTTGACAACGTTCCCGGATTCATATGAATATTTACCCTCTCTCTATGTACGTCAGATATCTATATCTATGACTGGGAAATTATCAAGATACATGTTATGATTGAATAATGTGTTATGCGATTCCACCCCCCCCCCACCCCCACCATCACCCCCCACCCCAACGCCCGCCCCCCCCCCTCACCACCCCTCTTTCCCCATCCCCCACCCCCCACCCCCCCCCACCCCCCCACACACACACCCGTCACCCACACACACATAAGTTCATAAGTTGAATACGGCAGAACGGATTTCTCAAACATGCGTAGATGGTCGATGCTCAAATTTTGGGAATAGTCGCTTTGGTCGCTAAGGTTTAAATATAAAAACAATCGTGCACAATGTTGAACACATGCCTCAATTCCGGCAATTTTGATCTCTCGCCTGCTTTACTGGAAATGTCCGCCTTAAACTTTCTCAAAGAAATGCTGACGGTGCTATTCCCGGGCTTGTTGATAACCATGTTGAATACTCATTATTCAAAACATTAACCACTTCTAGAGCATTTAAACGTTGTTGTTTTCCTCTGTTGCTTTTCTTAACTTTCCGCATTCCCGTTATTTACCTATTGACCGAAATCACCATTCAGTTTCGGGTCGACTAACCCGCTTCCCTTGTCTGTTCTACCCGTTCATCCTAGTTCATATAATATACTTAAATAAGTTATATATCGGTAAAATAAGCATACGTAATGGTAAATAAGAACAAGAGGCCCAAGAGGGCCTGTGGACGCTCTACTTTCTAATATGGCTCTTATGACATCAATGAAGCGAGTGACAATCGTCTTAAAGAGGCAAAATATAGCATTTTTAACTATATCAAGAGCCATAACACCGCCATTACTAGTCCGATCTGGCTGGTTTTCCAAGTTGGCCAATAGAGATAATAAAAATAAAAAAAATAAAAAAAAAAAATAAAAAAAAAATCTAAGAGACTTAAAATATGCAAAAAAAAAAAAAAAAAAAAAAAAAAATCAGGGTCACCATTTGAACGAACTTGGTAAGGACCATAAGCTTATAATGAATGTAAAATATCAAACCTCTGGCTCTTGTAGTTTCCGAGAAGAAGTTTTTTTTAAAAAAAATCCTATATAAGTCTATGTAAAACTGTGACCCCCGGGGTGGGGCCAAATGTGACCCCTGGGTCACCATTTGAACAAACTTGGTAGAGGACCACAAGCTTATAGCAAATGCAAAATATTAAACCTCTGGCTCTTGCAGTTTCAGAGGAGAAGATTTTTTAAGTTTTTCCCTATACATGTCTATATAGCGCTGCTGGCCCTTGGCCAGTAGAGCTAAAAATAACAATTTTACAAAATCGGCTGGGAAATGAAAAATTCAGCTGTGAAAGTTGTTTTTGGTAAGGCATTTTCAATGCAAAAGTTCTACTAACCATGCTAACTAAAACAATAGAAAGGTATTTTTAGCGTGTATATTCAAAACTGTGTTTAATATATTGAATGTAAGAATATATCAAAATAAGAAACTTTGAACGTGTTTTTATACTTTTATAACAAAATATTAAAATCAAATGAGATTTTTTGAGATTTTTTATTTTCCACTCTACTAGCAACAACAATAATGTAGTATGGCTGTAAAAAGAATATTTCGCAACAGTTCTAAAAAGCTGATGTATTTTGTGCAACTAAAATGTTCTAGTTATATGTAATTTATGTAAGTATTGTCAAACGTGTTCATGTAAATACTGAAAAACATTTCGCTAAAACATGTGCTCCTAACAATAGTTATTTGCTATACACATGGTTTTTTTCTGGCCGGTCAAAGTTAAATAATTTTGTCATACAAATTGCGTCACAATGTTTAACACTTTACTAGCCTCACTAATAAGGTTGTACAAATATGCAAGCACAATTTTAGCTTCACATAGCATGTGCACTCAAACCATTTCACTTACTTATTAACGCCAGCTTGGAGCAGACGGCGATTGCTTGTTGGTTTTGTTTTAGCAGGGAAACGGGTTTCAAGTACCCTGTGTTTTATTATATGTGGCACCGGTTTAAAAAATAGAAACAACATTTAGGAGATACGAGTCAGTTATTAATGGACACATGTATTGTTTTGCCTGAAATCTAGCCTTTCCTAGACATGCCCAATGATCTTTTGAAAGTGATTTAATGGTATTGACAGCACGTCAATGCTTTTTCTGTAATCGCTTTTTCCTCCCAACCGCTGAATATGATCTTGCATTTAGCTTTAGTTGGACTTTTATTTTTTCTTCTTCTTCGTCCGTATATCCACCTTCTCTTGAAACTTGAGGCCAACTGCAAAATATAGTCTCGACTGTCTGCGATTTTGGCGAAAGCTGGTTGTTTGTTTTTAAAAACATCGTCTGTATGTGGTTCTGTTTTTTCATGTGTTTGTAGATATATGTTTGTGTCGTTAATTTGAAAGTTTAAAAGAGCTCTTTTGTCGACAACGGTGTAAACTGAAATAGTTTAACGTATACTCTGTTAAAGAAAAATAATCGAAATATAAATTGATGACAATTACGGGACAGTAATATTCTTCCACCTGTGCGAACATTGCTCTTATAATCGGCGGGTGAGTGGGAGTGAGTGAATATTTCGACTAACCAGCAACTCACCTCTTTATGTGATCAGAGTTTTCAACACAGTTGTCATCTAGTGCATTCTCAATTTGCAATATGGGCACCAATAAAGTACGTTGTCTTACAAACGTAAATAACAAGCATGATAATCAATCGAGAAGGTCGATATGCAATAGCTGCACAAAATTGGTATTCAACCTTTATGTAATGTGTTTACTTCTCACCTATTTTTTGCCTAGTCACTATTTTGTCTAGTCGTTTTTTGTCACTATTTTGTCTAGTCGCTATTTTGTGTAGTCACTATTTTGTCTAGTCACTATTTTGTCTTGTCACTATTTTGTTTAGTTGCTACTTTGACAAGTCACTATTTTTTCAAGTCGCTATTTTGTCTAGTCATTATTTTGTCTAGTCGCTATTTTGTCTATTGTTTGGGGCGCTTGTTTCAGCCAAAGGTTTTTCTGCAGTAACTTGAGCAATTTAAATAATACCACATCAGTTATATATCATTAGAACTGGAATTTTTAGTCGTAAATAAAACTAATTTAATTTTGAAAAGCGGTTGAGAAATAAATATTTTACAGCCAAAATGATTTTTTGATGGGGCTTTTCCTATGTAAATTCCCAGTTGTTGGAATGGCAGAAAATTAAGAAATTTCAAATAACTTCAGTTAGCTTTCATATTTTGCTATAAAACCTTCAGGGTGTCTGAATTTACTAATATCCAACAATTTAAAACCATTTTTGGATAAAATTTCTGAAAAAAATAATTTATAATGTATTTTGCTGCAGATGAAAGCAAAATCCTTTACTGGACATATAAAGCATTATTGCCATTAAGTATACATACTTTTCATAAAGCTGACATTTTTCCCCTATAAATCAGTAAATGTTCATACTTATAAATGTTCCATATATGATCATTTAAAACTGTGATGTCATATCTCTCAAAATGGCGGCTTCCATTTCAACAGAAATTTTAAATGATCACATTGTCTTTATTTATCATCCGATTTCGATAATTATTAACTTTCGAATTAAACACACTGCTAATGCTTGATAAATACTTCAAGATCGCATTGTGTCTCTTTAAAGTCCCTATCCCGCCATCATCAGGCACATTTTACAATAGCTTTACACTGTTTCTAAACCTTCTGACGACAAGGTATATGTATAACATCATATTTTGAAAATCCAAACTCTGTAGACATACTATAAGCGGTTTTAACCAGTCAGGCAAAATCCCAAAACTGGAGCGTTGAAATAAGAGTTACCAACGCATAATATATTTTACGCATACTAGTATTCAATCGCGGGTATTTCAAGAACCCGTGAATAAACCTATACTTTTAATCGGCACACATGCATTATTATATGATTTGAACACCTGGATAGAATTTTGATTAACGGTTTTAAGGTGTAATGTTTCCGTTTAGTTTCTTAAAAGGAACTGGAGACGATCTGGAAAAGTGGTTGGTGTCATTCTAAATATGAATACGACCTATCATAACGTGCCTCAGCTTAATTGAAATATGCATGCACGAATTGAGCCGCATATTACATTAAGTTGAATCATTATTTATGAAAATAGTTGTTTTATGAATCGATGAATCAGCTTGTTTTTGTTGTTAATTCATAAATGTTATTTCTTATCGGGTTTGCACTACTAACAATTGTAATCTACTTCAAACTCATCCGACCTCAAACCATGGTCATGATGTCCCGTATGTGTTGCATACTGTTGATCCGACCTCAAACCATGGTTATGATGTCCCTTATTTGTTGCATACTGTTGATCCGACCTCAAACCATGGTCATCATGTCCCGTATTTGTTGCACACTGTTGATCCGACCTCAAACCATGGTTATGATGTCCCGTATTTGTTGCACACTGTTGATCCGACCTCAAACCATGGTCATGATGTCCCGTATGTGTTGCACACTGTTGATCCGGTCTCAAACCATGGTCATGATGTCCCGTATTTGTTGCACACTGTTGATCCGACCTCAAACCATGGTCATGATGTCCCGTATGTGTTGCACACTGTTGATCCGACCTCAAACCATGGTCATGATGTCCCGTATGTGTTGCATACTGTTGATCCGACCTCAAACCATGGTCATGATGTCCCGTATGTGTTGCATACTGTTGATCCGACCTCAAACCATGGTCATGATGTCCCGTATGTGTTGCATACTGTTGATCCGACCTCAAACCATGGTCATGATGTCTCGTATGTGTTGCATATTGTTGATCCGACCTCAAACCATGGTCATGATGTCCCGTATTTGTTGCATATTGTTGATCCGACCTCAAACCATGGTCATGATGTCCCGTATTTGGTGCATATTGTTGATCCGACCTCAAACCATGGTCATGATGTCCCGTATTTGTTGCATATCGTTGATCCGACCTCAAACCATGGTCATGATGTCCCGTATTTGTTGCATACTGTTGATCCGACCTCAAACCATGGTCATGATGTCCCGTATTTGTTGCATACTGTTGATCCGACCTCAAACCATGGTCATGATGTCCCGTATTTGTTGCATATTGTTGATCCGACCTCAAACCATGGTCATGATGTCCCGTATTTGTTGCATATCGTTGATCCGACCTCAAACCATGGTCATGATGTCCCGTATTTGTTGCATATTGTTGATCCGACCTCAAACCATGGTCATGATGTCCCGTATTTGTTGCATACTGTTGATCCGACCTCAAACCATGGTCATGATGTGCTTTATTTGTTGCATACTGTTGCAATAAATATAACCAAGTCAACATAATCATCGTTTTGACTGGATTTAGAGATAACAAAAATGTCAAAAAATACTATCGATTGCAATAAACACTTGTCGTTTTAAAGGTTCGTCTATTAAAATGATTGAACGCTGTAAAATAGTCTTCTGTTTCTTTATTAGACTAGAGTACTAGTTACGTCAATATCTTTTGAGGAAAAATAATAGCTACTACTATAACAATTGTATCGCCCTCGTATCTATAACAGGAAACTGTTTAAGTACCTAGTTCATATTAGCATCCTTAAATTAAGTGGATTTTCGAGAGTATGACGTCACCATGAATATATATAGTCGCCGATATGTATGCCCCGCAACGAAAGTGTAACCTTTGTTTATCACGGACGATGATTTGACCGCACGAGAACGTTTTACACATTCAAGTTTTTCCTCAAAGGGACTGCGAGCGATTTGGAAGAGTAATGAGTATGCAACCATAAATAAAGAAGATATACACTACACTAAAGTGTATATCCCATTAAATAATCAACTTGATTAGTGTTAATGAAATAGTTTGGTCAAGAAAACACGACGAGTCGGTTAGTTTTTTGATGCATAACACATTAATATTAATTCATTTGATTTTAAGGCTGTTATTATTTTTTGCTTTGTTATCTATCTACATTTTGATGTAATAACAGGTGCAACAAAATGTACCCCATCTGAATTAATATTGATGATTTAACAATAAAAATACACCGAGTCGTTGAGCTTTCCAGTTCAAACATGTTTTACTTATAATAATTCAACCGAACTTAACCTGCGGCCTATTTAAGTCATATGAAACTGAAACACAGTATGAGAGTTTTCTCTTGTATTTGTATTGACACCAACTCCTCTTCTAATTCGCCTCAACACCCTAAATGTGCATTTCTCATCGTCTCACACCACACTTAATTGTCCAAAGGGTCCCATTGTAATGTTTTTGTTAGTGTCATAGAGATAAACAAAATGTACAAAATGTCTTTATGATTAAATTCTTCATTGATCAAATATCTGCAATTTAAAACAAATTAGCAAATATTTACCAGTTGATTTGTTTTTAATTTCAAGTTTATCAAAATTTAGCGTAATCGTATGACGAATAGAGTAGACCCATGGTGTGTAAAATGAAGCAGAATTAGCTAGAAATCGAATATCAACATGATTTTTCTAAAATGCTGTAGATTTAGAATCTGGTAAGGTTAAATCAACGTATGTAATGGAAAGTCCTAGATAAAGCAGAAAAGGTGAACTTTTTTTTTCTTCATCTATCTCCTGCATTTGTGTTCAAGAGAGATAAAGTATTGTGCCTCCTCAAACAACAAAAGCCGTAAAGCTGTCAAACTCACACATGTATGCAACTGTATGACAGTCCTTGGACCAATAACTGGGCCAATATGAAATCACGTTCTGTGAAATGAACTCGACCTACTTTCCTCACTTCGCTGTTAACATACGTTGACGTTTTTTTTTATGAAGTCCATTACTCAGATACCAAAACAATACCGCTTTTAAATTGCATACATTATATGACAGCAGTATTTTCTTGCAAAAAAATGTTTTAAATGATATTGACCTTCTGTTTCCATTTTGCTAAGGTCATTATGAATGATATTGACCTACTGTTCCCAGTTTGCTAATTTTCATTAAAGTTTTACATTCAAATTGCACATTCAAGTTTTTGGTTAAGTCCATTTCCTAGACACCAGAAGCCGTAGAGATTTCAAACTTCAAACATGTTACATCTATCTTTATTATATAACCTATAAATAGACGCGTTTTCATTGGCTAAAAAGTAATTTTTTAGAAAAAATATCTAGCGATATTGACCTGTTTTTTTGATATTGACCTGTTTTTTTGATATTGACCTGTTTTATATAATTGTTTTTTTGATATTGACCTGTTTTATATAATTGTAAATTGAGGGTTATATAATAAAACAGTTATGGACTTTTCAGCTGTTATACATGATGTGATATGCACCAAAAAAATCATTATTGACCGAGGCGATAATTGTATAATATAACAGCGGTTTGTTCCATAAAATGTAGGGCAATATGAATAAGTGTAGGTTGCGTTTATTACATTCGTGTAAATGAGCAAAACGCAGCAATGAAACATGTTAAAAATGAGTTTTACAAGTTTAATTGTTTATTTAAGTGTCATCATGTGTACAACATGTTAATATACAGCATATACAACACATTTAAACATGCACAAATGCTATTCAATTATTGAATTATAAGAGACTATGAATATCTTGTTACATATACATATATACAACACAATCATTCTAAACATAAAAATAATAAATTAGCCTATTAAAATGTCAGCAACCGGTTAATCTTGATTACGTACGACCTTACGAACGGGCATATTACAAAAACTAAGACTGTAAATAACTAACATAAAAGCCTAACAGAAAAAGTGCCATAGTATGTAGTTTAAAGAAACCAACCCGCCTAATAACGGCAAAAATAACGGCAAAAAAACACTACAAAACCATTTATCAAAACTCTATTCAGGTGTTGAGGTCATATAATAATGTATTTGTGCCGATTAAACATGTTTTTTCTCGGGTTCTTAAAATACCCGTGATTAAATATGCGTAAAATGAATTATGAGTTGGTAACTCCTAATTCTACGCCCTACTTTTTGAGTTGGCGTGGCTGACCAAAGCCGTTTATATTGTGTCTATAGATCTTGGATTCTCAAAATATGTAAGTTATATATATACACCTCGTCGTCAGTAGGTTTAGAAACGGTGTACATAACGTTGTAAAATGTGGCTGTTGTTGGCGGGATGGCTACTTTAATTAACATTGGTTTCATATTGCGGGAATTAATTACCGAGAGTTTACAAGAGGGCCTAGATAGGCATAGGTTTATATCAGATAGTGTAAACGACAGGGGGCATTATATCCCATAATATGAAACCAATGTTGATTAAATAAATTAAAAAATAGGCTAAAAGCTATGGTAAGCCATAAAAAAGGTAATGTAATTTCGTAGGGTTACAGTTGAACCGTATTCCAAAAATAAACTGTACCACTATTGTGTTAGATTTATTTTCGGAGGAGCAATTTTTATTAAAATGATCGATGTTTATGTAAATCGATTGGAATTCGAATGTTATACTACGGGGCGTTAGAAGTTCCGTTAGTATAGAATCCCTATTTAATAGAGACCAATAATATACTGTTTCGTGTCATTATCCCCCGGGTAATTAAATGTAAACTAACTTGAACTTGTCTATGTTGAAACTATAACGTTTTCCACCTGCTTATCTGCTCTTATGAGTTGAGTTGAATATGGCTTACAGCGCACCAACACAAAAAGGTTATATGGCGCCAACAGGGATGAACATTGCAAGCCGATCATCCATGTACGTCGAGATAAAATTATGTAGAATGCACCTACAACCGTCTCACCTACAGAACTGCGGAGTTGCTGCAATTTCTGTTGTGAATACTCCATTTACCGCTTGTTAGTTACTCAAGTAGCACCTTAAACAATACATAGCTGATGATATAGACCTTTAAAGAAGATGACAAAAATGAATAAATGAACATGTTTACCAGTTTAGTTACTGAGTCACGTGCAGTCTCGTTCGAACCAATCAGATTGCAGATCATGCTTAAAGGGGTTGATGCACTATTTTCAGACAATGTTTATTTTAAAGAGTTGTGCAATACTTTAAAAAAGCTGAAAGAATGATCAAAATGCCATGAGAAATAACGAAGATATGACCTAGTGCAAATTTGCTAAGAAACACACGTGGAGGCGGCCATCTTGGAACGATGACTCATCGCGCCTTTTACCATATATGGCATATTGACAGAATGTCTTTTAAGGCAAAGAAAACCATGCAAATGAAAAATAACCAAAATGAGCGTATAACATCGATCCTTGAACTCATGCAACTTATTATGACAAATTATATACATGTATTTGTTTACATTGAAGTGATTCTAAAAATAAAAGGCATAGGCGCGTAAAAAAATAAAAATGTTAACAAACTGTTAAAAAATATTACGGGTGTGTACACATATAATATACTTTATCATGCATATATGCACTTTTCTGCCTAATAAAGGGGTGACCTAATAAATTTTGCTTTATAAGCCAATGACCAATAAAGCAAGTCAATGCGTAATCCCTCTGCGTTTATTGTACGTAACGTTATATGACGTCATGCACGTAACGTTGTCTGACGTCATAAAACAAACAAAACACAACAACATGACGGCGTCCTCGATAAGCGTAACATTCTGAAAAAAAATGGTAATAATAGTAATTCATACAAAAAATGTGGATAATAGAATATTATGTCAGTGCCTTTTACTATCAAGTTTATTAGGCTCGGCACGAAAACAAAAAAAAGTTTTCTAAACCTCACCTAATAAACTTGATAGTAAAAGGCACTGACACAATATTCTCTATATACGCACATTTATATGGGGTTTAATGTACATAAGGCGTAAAAAAAAAAGTTGTTTGTTTCCACTAACCCGACCGACCCTAATTTTACCCCCCGACCCTAAACTTTTTTTTCCGATTTTGGTATGAAAATTTTTGGGTACGAAAGAAAATGTTTGCGAAACGTAGACGGAACGAAATAAATGAGTACGAAAAACGTATTCATTTGGTTGTCCTCGTTTTAATCGTCAGCAGTCGATCCAATATGGCAGCCTCCACGGATCGGCCAACGTGTATTTTGGCCGTGAATTTGGGCATCTGCCCTCACAATAACAAGCCTATACAAAACATTTCAGTGCGTCTACTCTCTTGGACATTCTACGAACTATATCTTTCATATCATCCTCAAGCCATCAACCTTGTGAAGACCCTGGTTTCCACCAACATCAATGGAGAAAATTCTTACGAGGTTTTGTCACATTTCCTTTTTTGTCGATAAATTTAAATCCTTTATAATAGCTGTTAATTGTAAGATAAAAAAGTACAGAAGTAAATATTTATCAAGAAAATTTTGCTCTGAAACACCATGATGTTTGATGGTATTAAAACTGTGTAAAAATCAAGTTTTCACTAGTATTTTTAATGGTAAAAAATGATAGCATGCATTTAAATTCATGTTGTCATTTTTTACCATCAAAATACAACAGGCACTTGTTTGTTTGTTTACAGTTTGAATGTGTTTAACTCAGTGTTATATATAGGACTTGTATTATCGTTTATTTCAACTACCTCGATAGCTCAGTGGTTAGAGCGCTTGTCTTGTGAGCAGCAGGTTGCGGGTTCGAGTCCCACCACAACCAGGGAATTTAACCAACAGAAGCCTTTTCATTCTATTCTGAAGGTCTCGAGATACCGGTCCTGCATCTTAAAGCTTAAAGTTTGCATTTTCAATGAAATTGTACAATGCTGTAGGTTGATACTATGTATAGCACAAAACTTGCCTTGTCAATGATAAACTGTGTACAATGCTGTAGGTTGATACTATGTGTAGCACAAACATGCCTTGTCAATGATAAACTGTGTACAATGCTGTCAGTTCACATATCTGTAGCACAAAATTTGCCTCTTAAATAAAAAAAAAGTTATGCCTACCTACCCTATTTTTTTTGGGAATGTTAGCGGAAACAAACAACTCTTTTTTTTTTGGCCTAATGAACAATATATACTCCTCAACAAAGTTACGAAGCATCCCTTCTTTATTGTAATAATGTTAAGATTTGGATTATTACAAGTTAAAATAAACATCGCATACCACTTATTGAAACTGTTTCGTGTTTCTGCATTTTTTAACGAACACTAAAAAGTTTGAAAATTGAGATTTGGTATTTTAATAAAAGCTGTTTACGCCCATATTTCGTATGATAATGATTATTGATAAACCTGCAGGCGTGTAGCTGGGCTTACGCACCTACGCACGTGCGTACAATTATTTGTCAATTTCTGAAGAAATAAAAATCGAAAAAATGCGGAAAACGCATTTAAAACTGAAGGGGAGGGGGCGGGAGGGGTGAGTTGTATTAAAGTTCCGTATGCCGTACCTGATTTAATTTTGTCTTCTGATTTCAATGTGTATTAAAATAGCAGTCAAAATAAGCTTAAAATTGCTATGAAATATACCCCCAAAACTCAACTATGATCGTCTGGCAAAAAAAAAAATCACGGGGGAGCATGTCCCCGGACCCCCCTAGCGGAGGTGCGTAACTCAAATTTAGACCCAGCTACGCGCCTGACCTGCCACCATTTCAATAAAACTATGCTACAAATAAACTTTGTAGAGGACTAAAACGTTTAACTGCATCTTAAAATTTCAATTAGTTTTAAATGGGATAAAAAATCAGGGTTTTTTCAAAACTGTTCGGTGTATGCTTTTTAACTGCAAACAGTTACCAATTATGGGATAAATTTAAAAGTCGAACCCATTGATAGATTGGTTGTGATTAAAATGTATGAATAAATAGTAAAAATATCTAAAACATTTAGTTTTGTTGGGGAAAATATTGATTTCTAGAAATTCACAACATCTCAGAAATCTTTAGAATTACAAAACAAAGTCTATCAACATGGTCATATGCGGACGACCTGGCAATTTCCGATGTTTGCTCTGTAACCGTTTGAAACTGTTTGAAACTGGCATGTAGCTAATTTCAATGCATGGCAAGGTATGAAGAAATGGTGGCACCCAATCAGAACTGCTTGTTTACACAGGTAGGCGATGACGTCACACCACAGGCAGGTGACGACGTCACTCGACGACGTCGATGTCATTTAACGTATACTGAAATCTATTTTAGTAATATAGTGAAACAGATTCAGAAAACGTCTTGAGGTGATACAGGGTTTTGAATTCCACTGTAGGAAAATGAAGGTACTGTGTATATACTATTGAAAGGCATATAATGACTATACTTAATATACACACAAAATATGTTTTATTTGTACTTGCATTGGTCTCCGAAATAGTATCACGGATGTTTCTTCTTTTTTGGGAATTATGTATTTAATTTTAAATAACCATATAGCGTACCCAAAAAGGTCTTATTCTTTTCTATGTTTACATTTGGAAAATTTAGAAAACACTAGACATAATACATCTCGAAAAGGATTAACAAATATCGTATTAAAGGGAAAGAAACCACATGAAAGATAATTGTAATACAAATACAAAACTAATGTATTAATCCACGCGGGATTTGGAAAAATGTGCCTTTAGACCAAAAAGATGGGTTGCCCTAGCAGCTACTATAAAATAGGTAGGTAGGACCTTTAAGTTTTCCTTTTGACCAAAACAGGTAGGTTTGCCCTAGCAGCTGCTAAAAAATAAGGTAGGTATGACTTTTGCTATTTTACTGGCTTCTTCCTGTCCGCAGATGCAACGGTTTTCTATATAAACAGATCCAAATATTGTGTATTAAATACTTCTTTGAAATGTATCTGATTTCTTAATAATAAAAGTGTGCAGTCGCCTAACTAGCCTTTAATTAAGGAACCTTACAGCCAACGTTTAACTCAACGGTAGCTGAAACCTCAACGGTATCCGAAACCTCAACGATAGACGTAACCTCAACGATAACCGAAACAGCAACTTCAGACGTAATCTCAACGATAGCCGAAACTGCAACGGTAGACGTAATCTCAACGGTAGACGTAACCCCAACGGTAGCCGAAACCGCAAATGTAGACGTAACCCCAACGGTAGACGTAACCCCGACGCTAGTCGTAACCCCAGCGGTAGCCGAAACTTCAACGGTAGTCGGAATCTGAACGTTAGACGTAACCTCAACGGTAGCTGAATCCTCAACGACGTAACCCCATCGGTAGACGTAACCCCAACGGTAGCCGAAACCTCAATGACAGACGTCACCCCAACGGTAGCCGAAACCTCAACGGTAGACGTAATCCCAATGATAGCCGAAATGTCAACGGTAGACGTAGCCTCAACGGTAGACGTAACCCCGACGGTAGTCGTTACCCCCATCGGTAGCTAAACTTCAACAGTAGCCGAAACGTGAAGGGTAGACGTAACCTCAAAGGTAGACGTAATTTCAATGATAGCCGAAATCTCAATGGTAGACGTAACCTCAACGTTAGACGTAACCTCAACGAAGGCCGAAACTGTAAAGGTAGACGTAAACCCAACGGTAGCCGAAACCTAAACGGTAAAGAAACCCCAACGGTAGACGTAACCTCCGCGGTAGCCGAAACCTCGATATCGCCGAAACCGCCGTATCGCTGCCGTGCGTGCATATGTCAAATGTATTTAAAAACTATGCAGTTTTGCACTGTAAAGCCGTTTGAATTCTGACACAAACATTAATACTCTGATGAAGCGTCATTTTTTCTATAGATGTTTAACATTGGTTCTGGTTAAACACAATATTTGAATCCATTGTTGTTTTTTCTGGAGAGGGTTGTGGGGAGAGGGTGTCGGTAAACCTAGACGCAACTGAACAATTTATAAACCCGATCGTAAATGGAACTGAGAACATCTTTGCAACTCTGTCTAAAACGCGAGTCAGATATTCCGTAAATGAATGGATTTATGGCACAGTTCAAAAAGTATGACCTCAGGAAGAATTTATACACGGCTCTCCAGCCGGTTGACAAATATTCGTCAAATCCTTCCACAACACTTCGCGCTAAAAGTAAACACAGAAACGGGAGATAACTCAAAACGAATGCGATTGAGATAAGAAACATGCTGAAAGTGGCCTTTCTGGCCTTGGCGCGCCTGACACGCCTTGATTTCGACTTTGGCAGATTCTTCGCGCGCATAACTGGAACCTTGAATTCACAAGTATCATCATCGTCTGAAACCATGTTAGTAGATATATCATCCATCACTTCTATGTCTGTTGGTGTTTCTTTACAGGGTTCACTAAAGTTAACAGTTTTCTTTTTACACACTTCTCCTTCGTCTGCAAATTTAACTTTCTTTAAGGTTATGTCTAAATCTACCGTTGGAATAATGTTGTCGTGTCGTCTGGCCATAGATGCACTCAGACTGATATGTCTCTTTATATTTTCACGGCGAATATGTTGTTTAATTTCGGAGCCAATGAAACAATACAAAACACAAATAACAATAAGCGATGCGACGAATAAGGTAAATCCAAACAAAACGTACCATAGCGCGAAATTATACTGCGTGCTCCCTCGGAACGAACATTCACTGGCAATGACGTGGTTGAACTGAATCTTGTATATTCCATATAACCACAACACAGGTAGAGAAATTACAAATCCTAGCACTACAGCCGCGACGCTTAATAGTCTGGCCTTGCCAAAATTGATCTGCCAGCCGAGAGGCTTGCATACCTTCCTATAGCGATCAATAGACACACTAACCAAAGTAAGGCCCAACGATAGCAAAGACCACAAGGTGAAGAACGTGGACGCTTTACACAGGATCTCGTTTGTGAAATTGTACTGCATAAACGTGGTCGCGATTTCACAAGGTATGATAATCACACACATAATCATGTCCACGGCGGCGAGGAAAAATATAAACCATCTAGAGCTTGACATGCTGTACATGGACCTGTAAATATAGCAAACCAGTCCGTTTCCGGGAATTCCAGCTACGGATATCAGAGCTAGAAACGTTATCGTTGGAATCAGTCTGGTCACTTCCTCTGAGTTGAGTGTGTTCAGTTCTTCGGCTAGTTCGTCTGCAGTCAGCGTCTGGTTCTCGATTCTGTTATTAAACTCCCATTGTAGCTGTTCCATGTTTATGACTTTAAAAAAAATGCAATTCGTTATTTTCTGCAATTATTCGTTTTCGTTTTTAACATTTATTTGTTCATTTTCTTAAGTCACGTTTAATTATTTATGTATTGTTTTTAGATATCCTTTAACCACGCGACTCCCTTTTCGACGATTTATGCACTATTTTTTATCACATATACTTGTGAAACAACCAAGGTACTTATTGTATTTGTCATAAACCTCGTTCTGTCTATACATATTATCTCCTCATTAGTTTATCCTTATAGTTGACCAATGATTTTCACGTTGAAGTATCTGTTTTTTCTCCGGAAGCACAACTCAGAACGGTTTGTGTGGGAATTAATCAGAGATGAGTATATTCGTACTTAACCCAGGAGGTGAGCCCATGTACGCATGTAGATTAAATTATATCGCATCTTTCTTTTGTTTAGGACCTTTTATTAACTACGTTGATGGAGCAATGTTTTTTATTCTAATTATTAAAATCATCAAAATTAGTTATTGTTTGGGCGCATGTTTCAGTCAAAGCGTTCGTAACACATTACATTTGCTAAACATTACGTAAAACACCATTCTAACAAAAAAAGTAATACTTCCGCTAAAGGTAACAACCTCCATTAAAGGTAAACATTTCAACATTAAAGGGTAGCAATAGAAGGGAAAAACGTCAACGTTAAAGGTAACAATCACCTCTTTCATTAAAAGTAACAACACTTACGTTACTGGTAACACCTTTTTATTGTTACTTTAAATGTAAACATTAAATGCTAGAAATGTCTCCGCTAATGCTAGTTTTTTAACATCTACAGTTTCAATGGAAACCGTGTTTGATTGATTCTTGTAAACATTGTTACATTTAAAGGTTTAAAACTGCAACAAAGAATAGCGATTATTGCCTTTAGGATAGGTCGCTTTCATAGCTTCATGAAAGTTGAACATATTACGGGCTAATACTCGTTATTAGCCAGAGTTATAGGGAGGTACCCCACTGTTTTGTAAGCTAGATCTGCTATTGTAATTTTCCTTTAATTACGCATGCGCAAGCCTGTGCAGTCTCTTGCGGCCAAAAATTTAAGAGAACGGTATGTAATGTTTCAGGTTGACTAAAATACTTAATTTATCAAACATTCCGTCAATAAAGATAAGTATAGCCTGTTAGGACTGTTGTCTTGCATTGTAACTACATGTTTATATAGATGACAACAACAGTGTGTACAAAACATAAGGATAAAGCGACGAAATTATCATCTGTCTGGATTCATCCAACAACTTGACCTGGATCTGAAGATACACAAAATGATTTTAAACAATAACAATGACATGATATACGTGTACGTATTTAGATATGTATGTGTTAACATTTAGTTTAAGTTTCTCATTTTGTTTACGTAACTAACACTAAGAAAACCAAATAATTAAATAATTCCTTATATAATGTCGATAAACAAAAAATATTATGTAGTCAAATAAGTCTTACTATGGGAGCCGCCATCATGCACGGGTCAGTCAGCATTACCACCGCTAGAATAAATTTCACGGAAGAAGAATGCACGGGTTGGTGTAGTCTATGCCATTTGCAGAGAAGGCCTCGAACTTTTCAAACATGCTGGATTATGTGTGATCATGCACGTGACAGGCGTTGTCCGGAAATAATGTGATTTGACAAGGGGAGTCCTCAAGTGTGCGGAGAAAAAGGAGGAAAATCAACAAGAGAAAAAAGCATCCAGGATAACTGAAGAATGATGTTTTTAAAACACTTTACTTTTTCAACCAATCAGTTGCCTGCGATATTCGAATACTTGCACCATTTATTCGTAAAGATGTTACTACAAGCAATCTTCGCGATTATGAGTGTGACCTATATAGAGATTATCAATAAAACCTATGGTAAACACTAAGCTGGATAGTCTATGAAGAGAAAACCGCGGTTTCTTAATGGTGAAGATTTCTCTTTATAACCTCTATCATACTAAGAACATGTTTACTTAATATGTTGCTGCTGATGATGATGATGGTGTTTATGTTGTTGTTGCTGCTGATGATGATGTTGATTTTGTTTGTGTTGCTACTGCTGCTGCTGATGATGATGATGATGTTGCTGCTGCTGCTGTTGCTGCTGCTCTGTTGTTGCTGCTACTGCCGCTGGTGGTTGTGGTGGTGGTGGTGGTGTCCTATCTAAAAACCGCAGGAACACGGATGGCACTCGTATTTCATGATCTGAACAGTATTTGAATATATTCTGAAGCAATGGATAAGCTCCCTTCGCTATCTTTACCACTGATGACTCTGTCAAAATGAATATATAAGAAAACAGTGATACAAAGTATCACAAGCCGGTCACAACAGTTACAGAATACTATGGTTAACAGTAAGGGGAATGAATATAATAAAACAAACAAACAGTGTGTAGATGTTAGGATGTTTTTATTTGTAATTGTCAACACTCAAAACACATGATTTGAGATAAAATAATCATCATGAGACCAAATTACCATTTTGATATTTGAGCACTAGATAAACTTGTCATCATGAGACAAAACGAACATGTTATATTGAATAAAGTTATAATATGAATATGATAGACATCTGAAATTGTATGTGTAATGGATCACCAAATAGAAAGTTGTTTCATGGTTAGATTATGAAGAATGGGAAAATTATCATAGTTATAAACAAAAAGACAACTTAATGATAATATAATAGAAATTGGAGCATCTGTGAAGGTAATCTCAGTTTTTTAGCAATGTAAATTTACATTAGAAGAAAGGGTTTAATGTAAGGTGTTTGTTATTATTGAAATCTGATTAATAATTCATGAGAATAAATAGCAGTGAAACAGACCTGTTCAAACTCTTTAGACGATGCTTCAGTTAAAGTTTTATCAACTCGGTTTAATGATTGAAGGGGTGTTGCTTATTTTAAAATCAGACAGCACCAAAAAGAGATACATATATAGCTTTATATATATATAGCTTTTAAAAAATCAAGATTGCCGTTTGTCCCTTTAATAAAGTTTAACATCAATCAATAATTAGTGACGATAACGATTTGGAACCAGCTGTATTCGTATGATGAGATAGATTTATAGACTGTATCCCTGAAATTGATACCTCATTCAAGTAGTAGAAGACCCCTAACATATATATACAAGCAAGGTTTTACGCAAGCGTAAAATAGCTGCCGAGAGAAAATAGCATTATTTCTGGGTAGGAACTGGGAACAAAGTTTAACATAATAACAGACCAAGTCACGGGTGTTGAAACAATATTCAAAAAAAGAGTTGTCACGGAGACATAAACACGCCATGTCCGTTTTTTTACCAGACACTTTCTTCCCAATTTGTGCGACCAAACATTTTGAATCAAGGTGGACGAAACCTTGACATGCCTTACAAATTGATTATATATTCACCTTTGTAGCACGACGCGCTAAAGTACACATCAGCACAGAAATACAATTACTCACATGTATGGGATGCGTTTGCGTTAACGTGCATTACAACACAGATAAACGGTTCATTGCTACCATGTGTAATTATAAGATTGCGTTATCAAAGTGAAAAAACTCAAAGAAACAATTCATTACTACCTTACCATGTGCAATTACTAAAACAATATAAGAGTAGCTGCCGTTCCGGCATCGTTTAACTTACATGTTTTTGAAAATCCAAAATCTATAGACACAGTATAACCGGCGTTAACCAGCCATGCCGAACACCATAACTAGAGCTTTGAATTAAGAGCTACCAACTCATAATACATTTTACCCATATTCATCCACGGGGTTATTTCAAGAACTCGTGATATACTTTTAATCGGCACACATGCATTTTTATATTACTTGAACACATTGATAGATTTTTTATAAACGGTTTGTAGTGTATTGTTGCCTTTAGTTGGCGGGTTAGTTTCTTTTATTATGCAGATATGCACTTTTCTGCCCAATAAAGGGGTGACCTATTAAATTTTGCTTTATTTGGCACTTACCAATAGAGCAAATCAATGCGGAATCCCTCGACGTTTATTGTACGTAACGTTATCTGACGTCATGCACGTAACGTTGCATGACGTCATAAAACAAACAAAAAACAACAACATGGCGGCGTCCTCGATAAGCGTAACATTCTGAGAAATAGGTAATACTAGTAATTCATACAGAAAATGTGGATAATCTACATGATAAATAGAATATTATGTCAGTGCCTTTTACTATCAAGTTTATTAGGCTCGGCACGAAAACGAAAAATGGCTCGGCAGAGCCTCACCATTCTTCGTTTTCTAAGCATCGCCTAATAAACTTGAAAGTAAAAGGCACTGACATAATATTCTCTATAAAAGCTACACAGTCCCTATTGTAACTGGTAATAACTCATGAATATGAATGAGTCTCGCGTGAAGTAGTTTCAAATCGACGAACAACCCCAAAGATTTTTATTTAGCCTCCGTACAGGTAACATCGATAAATATACGGCTTCAGAATATGTGATAATAAATAGTTGCCAGGAACGGGATTTGAACCACAGCCTTGTACTTTTAAGTTTTGAAGGATGCACGCTGAACCATTAGACCACGGCTATGTATTGGTATGTTGTAGCATTTTTAACACTAAATATGCATTACGTAATAACTAGCGCGCACACACAAACTCATCAAGCGCTAAATAACAAGACGAGATATGGTTGTTGTTAGGCGTAGTATTAGTTTCATATTGATCACATACAAAATTACACCAGGCAATGTTAATCTACACGTGCGACAAGATGGGCGACAAGATGGACTATATATTTATTGATCCATCATGAGTTGCGTTCAAATATGTTAAGTTATTTTGGCTCATTATAAATGGTAGTTAGTATACTATTTTCTCAAGTAACGTTATAGTTCAGTGGATAGAGCACCTGACTTGAAATCTGAAGGTCGTGTGTTCGAACCCCGAAAGCGGCTAACTTTTTTTTCTGTAAACATTACTTGTTACTTGTGTACGATACGATGTGCACTGGTCGATGTCTATACAGTAAATGATTTCCTACGATGATGATGATTTCTAAGGTGTAAAGTCCCTCTACCATATGACTCGGCATTATGTCTGAACTATTGTGTGAGTGATTGTGTGTAATGCTATGTATCTATCTACAGTCTACTTGAAGCAGATATAGTGCTGCCACACTTGAATACCACGCCGTAGTACATGATACCCCACCCAGACACATTATTCTGATACCGGGTTGACCAGACGTAGTACTACCCATTATTTTCTTGTCAGGCATGGGTTACAAGTAACTACTCCATTTTTAAAGTCTTTGGTATGACGCGGTCAGGGTACTCGAACCCACGACCTCCCGAATGCAAGGCAGACACTCTAACCACTACACCACAATGCTCGGTAGTTGATTTCCTACGCTGTATTTGCTAACTTAAATACCCGATTTCGACATGAGCTGGTGAACATGGAGTTACAAATAAGTACACGCCTACAAAGAAGAAATCGATTGATATAGACACTCTGTACCTTTAAGGGGACTGGATAAGATCTGTAAAAGTGATAGGTGCTTTTTGTTTTTTGTTAAACCATAAATGTTATTGCATATGGGGTTTGCTTTGCTAACAACTGTTATATAATTAAAATTAAAACTCACCCGATCTAAAACCATGGCCTATTGTTATGTCCGTTAATATTGACCTACTGTTTCCACTTTGCTAAGGTCATTATGAATGATATTGACCTACTGTTCCCACTTTGCTAAGGTCATTATGAATGACATTGACCTACTGTTCCCACTTTGCTAAGTCATTATGAATGATATTGACCTACTGTTCCCACTTTGCTAAGGTCATTATGAATGACATTGGCCTACGGTTTCCACTTTGCTAAGGTCATTATGAATGATATTGACCTACTGTTTCCACTTTGCTAAGTCATTATGAATGATACTGACCTACTGTTCCCACTTTGCTAAGGTCATTATGAATGATATTGACCTACTGTTTCCACTTTGCTAAGGTCATTATGAATGATATTGACCTACTGTTTCCACTTTGCTAAGGTCATTATGAATGATATTGACCTACTGTTTCCATTTTGCTAATTAACATTAAAGTTTACATTCAAATTTCACATTCACGTTTTAGGTTAAGACCATTTCTTAGACACCAGAAGCCGTAGAGCTTTCAAACTTCACACATGTTACATCTATCTACGTAACAGTGGTATGTTTCAATAAAAGGTAGGTCAATATGAATGCTTTTATGTTGTATTTATTTTATTCGCGTAAATGAGGAAAATGCAGCAATGAAACATATTAAAGTATGAGATTTTCAAGTTTTATTGTTTATTTAAATCTCGTCATTTGTACAACACGTTGAAATACAGAATATAAAACATATTTAAAATGCCATTCAATTATTGAATTATAAGAGACTATGAATATCATGTTGCATATACATATATAAAACACAATCATTTTAAATATAAAAATATTAATTAGCATATTAAAATGTCAACCAATGTTAATTTGTATTATGTACGACTTACGAACGGACATACTACGAAAACAAAGACTGTAAATAAAATAACTAGCACACATTTTTACATATTATTTTGTTTATTCAGATAATTCCAATGGGTCATAAGACCCGTCAGGATACAACAAATACATATAAACTTGATAGCGATAGTGAAATATATATACAACATTATACCAGCAATTAACATAATTAACAGAAAAGTATTCATATGTACCAATTAATACTTTAGCAGTTAATGTTGTTGTTATTTTGCTTTCACCGCAAAATATGCAGAGAAGGTGACTGAACCATCACACTGAATCGCTAATATGTTCATGTACATATTTATATTAATTTATATATAATATTATTCATATATAATATTAGATTTAACTAACGTGATAAATGGAAAGCTTCTAACTCGTAGAAACATGTATATACATAGTTTGTAATAAACAAATATACACTTTATATATTCTATATGCAACTTTAGAATAACATAAAAAAAATAAAAACGGCTATTGTAAATGTATTATTTATATACCATGGATTTTCTAATTTCAAAGGCTTTATATATAAAGACGCTAAGGTTTTGCAGTGTCTTTTTGTTTTCGCATTTGAAAAGTTCTAAAAATTTGATCATGTTAGGTCTTTTCCAAAAAATATTTACTTATGTAATGGTTTCTTATTTCATTAAACATGCTACATTCAATAACAAAGTGATATTCGTCTTCAAGAGTATTGCAGACGACGCATATTCTTTCATGTATTGGTTTACTGACTGGTTTTTGCCATCTGCCAGCTTCTATTTCAAGGGTATGAGAGGACACACGTAACTTTGACATTGCCTGTCTAAACTTTGGTATGTTTACGAGTTTTAGATATGGCTTAAGATCAAAACTATAATCAACAATCAGTTTATAAAAAATTGCCCTACTAGAATTCACTAACCTTGAATGCCAATTTTGAAAGAAATTATCATTTATTCTTCGTTTTATACAGTATAAAAACAATTCCTTATTGCCAACCCCTTGAAATAACCATGCATGATAAAAACCAAGTGATTCTAACAAGTTTTTTAACAATTTTACCCAATTCTTTTTATTTGGATATATCTCAGCATCCACTATCATTATATTGTAAACATGGCGTATATACTTATTTTCATTAACGTTCAATATTTTCAGCCAATACGTAATTATTTTAAAATATGTCTGCGTTACAAGACTCGTTCTTCCTAATTCGCCATAAATAAAATCGTTTTGTGTTGATCGTTTAACCTGTAATACTCGTTTGCAAAATTGTGTATGCACTCGTTCTATATTTAATGCTGTTACAACTCCCCAAACCTCAGAGTCATAATTTAGAATAGGAACAATAAGTTTTTCGAACAAATCAAGTGTGTGCTGTACAGTGATATTTGTAAATTTGTATAGATATCTATTTAGTTTAAATTTTGCTTTTTGAGCCTGACCAGCTAATGTACATTGTGTTTCATGGAAATATCCACCTTGAGTAAAAACAATTCCCAGATATGAAAAAGATTTAACAATTTCTATTAAGTTATCATCATAGGTGAATCGAACATCTCCAGCTAATGGACCAGGCCTAAATTCATCAAACTTTTGAGCACAAGAATCAGACTCAGACTCAAAATCTCATTTTTTTGCAAACCCTATCAACAGAAAAGTATGAGTAAGAATTGTGATTTTTAGACATTTTCTATTAAATTACCTTTAAAATTACTTGTTTCTGTAAGTAAATATAGTAATTTACTTCTAAAATTGTTTTTATTTGGAATTAAAGAATTTGAGATTTTGAGTCGAGTCCGATTCTTGTGCTCAAAAGTTTGATGAATATTAGGCCTGCCTTCCTAAAAATCCTAGCATTTGTTTTCAAAACATTTACACATAATTACCATTGATTCTCATTGTTTCGTGTTGTGGAAAATAATTCCCGGGTGCAGTTTAAGAAAGAGGGTCTATAGGCGTGAGTTTATATCAGATGTGTAAACCCCGAGGGAATTATTTCCCATAATAAAAAAACAGTGTTGATTAAATAAAGCACAGACCTAATATCAAATAGATAGGAAACTGGGAAACGTGTCTAAATTATTTCTGTTGACACAGTGTGGAAATTTCACAAATTAAACATACATATCATGAAAAGTTTTATGCATATACGTTTTATTTATGTCAAAACTCATGAAAAATGTATTTGTCTATCTAAAGATGGTATTTTCCTTACTTTAACATGCTAAGCAGAAAAGGAGTTTGGAGGAAAGTTTCACTACTTCAATTGCTTAGATTTTATAGGAAAAGCAAAAAATGATTATATTTTTAACAGTTTTTTAAACAATTTCTCTTTTTGAAAGTAAAAATAAATCACTCCCATTTTACTATTCAATATGAATCCTTTGATTGTTTTCACATCATAATCAATGAATTGTTGAGAGTAAAAAGGAAAAAGTAAGATGCCACCTGATAGTTTGGCTTCTTCATTGATTCAGATAGGTTTCCAATATGTTTGTTAATAGGTCTGTGAATAACGTTTTAAATTGTAATTGCAACACATGAAAGGTTATATGGCGCCTAACAGGATGAATGAACATGCCAAGCTCATCCTCCATGTACATCGAGATAAAATATGGAGAACGGGCCTAGAACCTTCTCACCCTGAACTGCAGAGTTGCTGCAAATTCTATTTACGGCACTCCATTTACGCTGGAGCCACGCCACTGCTCTAGTGATATGAGCGAGATGGCACCTGAAACAATGCAGGGGTCATGATGAAGACCTTTAATGAGCATGAACAAGTAATGACAAAATGAACATGAATTTTAGTGGAGTTCTACCCCTCTGCCTTCCCCTCTAACGGGATCTGCAGTGGCCCTATTCTTTGCCCCGTAAACAACGGGGCCCCCGGAACCACACGGGGCGAATAACGTTTTAAAAGAAAATAGGCTAAAAGCTATGGTAAGCCATGGACATTGTTATTTGGTTAGTTGAAAAGTATGACCGATAGGAATTATCAATTTGGTTTTCCGTTAATATTTTAAACGGAACTCCTTACGTTCCCATATTATATCTTAAATATGTTTTATTTTGTTTTTCATTTTCTTGAAATGACACTTTTTATGGGTACAGTTCAACCGTATTCCAACATTATACTGAACACAATTTTGTATATTTTAATCTCTATTTGACAAACAACAATAATATACTATTCGTGTCATTATACATCGGATAATAAAATGTAAATTGAGTCATTATCCCTCGGATATATTAAATGTAAACTAACTTCAACTTGTCTAAGTTGAAACTATAACGTTTTCCACCTGCTTAACGGCTCGTATGATTTGAGTTAAATTTGGTTTACGGAGCATCAACACAAACAGGAATGAACTTTCCAGGCTCCGTGGCCGAATGGTTAACGACGCTGTGTTGTAAACTTTCGCCTCTCACCGCTGCGGGTTCGAATCCCACTGGGAGCTCGACTTGTAAGTGAAGAAGTGTCGATTCTTACGGATGGCGGGAGGTGTACAGTACTGGTTCTACCCAGGAAAAGTGGATGGTCTGCCTCCACCACAAAAAAATCGACCGTCATATATAATCTTACATGTGTTGAAAATGACGTAAAACACCATACAAACAAACAAACAAACAAACAATTTAAACAGAGATGCAATGATGTCAATGGACCTAGAACCTTCTCACCTGCAGACATTTAGATTTGCTGCAACATGATTTTGTTATTACTCCATTTATCGCTGGACCCACCCAGCCTTCTCACCTGTAGAACTGCAGAGTTGCTTGCAAGTTCTGTTGTTATTATCGGTGGACCAGTTTAGTTACTGAGTCACGTGTAGTCTTGCTGGAACCAATGAGCTTAGCCACAACAAGCGTATTACATCGATCCTTGAACTCAGCTTATCATGAACATATTATATATTTGTTTACCTTGAAGTGCGTCAAAATTAAAAAAAAAAAAACATAGGCGCGTAAACATTTGTAAAAAATTAAACTGTTAAAATAAAATTACGGGTGTGTGTCCGTACACATATAATCTACTATACAAGCATCTATACGGTGTTAATGTACATATTGAACAATATCTACTCCTCAAATTAATTTAAGGGTCCACCCTTCTTTATTTCAATAAGGTAAACTTTTGAATCATCACATGAGTTAAAATAAACATCGCATAACAAAAAATTAAACTGTTTCGCATTTCTGCATTTTGAGGACCAACAGTAAGCAGTTTGAAATCTGAGATTTTTATATTACAATAAAATGCCGATTTCATCCTAAAATGTGATTTCATACGATAATGATTATAGATATATCTGCCACCATTTCATTAAAAGAACGCTACAAATAAGCTATAAAGTAGGACCAACACTTTTAACTGCGTCTTAAAAATTCATTAGTTTTTTTTTCATAAATGTTCTGTGGATTGTTTTTAACTGTCAACAGTTACCAATTGTGGGATAAATTTAAAATTCGTGCCGGTTGATCGATTGGTTGTGATTAAAACGTATGAATAAATAGTATTAATATATAAAACATTTAGTTTTGTTTGGAAAAAATAGATTTTAGAAATTCACGACATCTCGGACATTTTTAGAATTACAGAACAAAGTCTATCAACATTGCCTTATACGGAGAATCTGGCAATATCAGAGTATTGCTCTGTAACCGTTTGAAACTGTTTGAACTGGCATGTAGCCAATTTCTATGGCAAGCATACGGAGAAATGGTGATTCTTATATACGGAGAAATGGTGGTTCTTAATTTATTTTGAGAAGTATATTACATAAACATGAACACCGAACGTGTTGCTTTTTAACTGTGCCATAAATCTTGAAATATATTGACAACAAATAGGACTAAATTAAAAAGAAAAGTCCGTGGCCCTACTAAAACAAGTTAACGAAGATATGTACCTAAATCACGTAAAACCGACTGAGGTACAAACCCGCAAATGGCGAAGATCCAGAGTAAACTATACCACAACCTGTCAGCGGATCGAACAAATATGGACTGTAATTTAAAAAAGAAATGTGTGGGAGCACTTTCACATACTTTAAACTGGTGTCGCACAGCTGTTGACATTTTGGAAAATCAAAATCGTCGTCTTTTTACATCTAATTCTCGTGATAAAGAATTACCGAATGCTCCCAATAAAAACTGCTTGTTTACACGGGTAGGCGACGACGTCACACCACAGCTAAGCGACGACGTCGTAGACGTCATTCAACGTATGGGGGCACTCCACAGTTTAATGTACATTTCTCAATCATCAAACACATGTCAGACAAGCTCTTAGCCTGAATCCTTGAGCAAAAATAAATCACATCATCATTGTGTCATACATTTCTTAGAAGACAATAAAATTACCCATGTTTCCATACCAAATAAAAGTATCAAAAAGCATTTTCTGTACAACTTTAGTCCCATTTCTTTAAGATTACCCCACCCCTTAAAACATGCTAAAAATGCAATTTTAGCAATATTTCAAATGTCAATAAATAAAAATAAAAAAAATTCCTACACATATCAGGGTCATGTCTGCACTCTTAATGCTCTTGCATATCAGGAAATGCTAAATTTTACATACCTAGTCCGGCATTTTAAAAAGTTATTCCACGCTGATCTCCTCGTCAGTGAAAGTCAGCCATTTTAACTACTTTTAGGAAGTTTTTGATTGGTTCACATTTTTCTATTTATAGCCTCCAAAAAACCCAAAGAATGCATATTCCAATACACCAAAATAAACTTAGAAGTAATCAAAACTGAAAAAAACATCAAACATGTGCTTCATAATTATTATAAAGACCATCCATGGACCTAAAAGATGCTTAGTTGATTTCTTTCTGATTTACACATGGACATTCATGCGAAACTGAGGAGTGCCCCCTATGTAGTATAGTGATACAGAAATAAATTTTAGTAGTATAGTGAATAGATTCAGAATAACCATATATATAGAGAATATTATGTCAGTGCCTTTTACTATCAAGTTTATTAGGCGAGGCTTAGAAAACGAAGAATGGCGAGGCTCTGCCAAGCCATTCTTCGTTTTCGTGCAGACCCTAATAAACTTGATAGTAAAAGGCACTGACATAATATTCTATTTATCATGTAGATTATCCATATTTTCTGTATGAATTACTAGTATTACCAATTTCTCAGAATGGTACGCTTATCGAGGACGTCGCCATGTTGTTGTTTTTTATTTGTTTTATGACGTCAGGCAAAGTTATCTGCAAGACGTCAGATAACGTTACGTACAATAAACGACGAGGGATTCCGCATTGATTTGCTTTATCAAAGCAAAATTTAATAGTTCACCCCTTTATTAGGAAGAAAAGTGCATATCTGTCATGCAGATATGCCCTTTTCTGCCTAATAAAGGGGTCACCTAATACATTTTGCTTTAATATGCACTGGCCAATTAAGCAAATCAATGCGGAATCCTCCGGCTTTTATTGTACGTAACGTTATCTGACGTCATGCACGTAACGTTGCCAGACGTCATAAAACAAACAAAAAACAACAACATGGCGACGTCCTCGATAAGCGTAACATTCTGGGAAAAAGGTAATAATAGTAATTCATACAGAAAATTTGGATAATCTACATGGTAAATAGAATATTATGTCAGTGCCTTTTACTATCATGTTTATTAGGCTCGGCCGAGCCTAATAAACTTGATAGTAAAAGGCCGAGCCTAATAAACATGATAGTAAAAGGCACTGACATAATATTCTCTATACAACCATATAGCTTACCAAAGAAAATCTTATTCTTTCTATGTTCATATTTGGTATAAAACTTAGAAAACACTAGACATAATACATCTCGACAAGGATTAACAGATCTGAATGGGAAAGATACCACAACAAGATGGGTTTGCCCTAGCACCTACTATAAAATAGAGTAGGTAGGACATTAAAAAAAAAAATCCTTTTGCCAAAAAAGGTAGGTTTGCCCTAACTGCTACTATAAAATAGGGTAGGTAAGACCTTTACTACTTTGCTAGCTTCTTTCTATCCGCAGATGCAACAGTTTTACAGATCCGAATATTTTATATTAAATACTTCTTTCAAATGTATCTGGTTTCTTAATAATAAAAATGTGCAGTCGTCCAACTGCTCTTTCATTAAGGAACTTTACTGCCAAATTTTCGCTCAGCGGTAGCCGAAACCTCAACGGTAGACGTAACCTCAACGGTAGTTGAAACCTCGATATCGCCGAAACCGCCGTAGCACTGCCGTGCCTGCATATGTCAAATGAATGTAGAAAATATGAAGTTTTGCACTGTAAAGCCGTTTGAATTTTGACACAAACATTAAAACTCAAAGTAGATGTATAATAATGGGTTAAGCGTCATTTTTTCTATAGAGGTTTAGCATTGGTTATTGTAAACAAAATATTTGAATCAATTGTTGTTTTTGTTTGAGGGTGGTCAGTAAACCTAGACGCATCTGAACAATTTATAAACCCGCTCAAAAAGGGAGAAGAGAACATCTTTGCAACTCTGTCTAAATCGCGAGTCTGAGATTCCGTAAATGAATGGATTTATGGCACAGCTCAAAAAGCAAGACCTCAGGCAGAATTTGTACACGGCTCTCCAGCTGGCCGACAAAGATTCATCGAATCCTTCGACAACACTTCGCGTTAAAAGTAAACACAGCAATGGCAGATAACTCAAAACGAATGCAATGGAGATAAGAAACATGCTGAAAGTGGCCTTTCGGGCCTTGGCCCGCCTGACACGCCTTGATTTCGACTTTGGCAAATTTTTCGCGCGCATAACTGGAACCTCGAAGTCACAAGTATCATCATCGTCTGAAGCCATGTTAGTAGATGTATCATCCATCACTTCTATGTCTGTTGGTGTTTCTTTACAAGGTTCACTAAACTTAACACCTTTGTTTTTACACACTTCTTCATCGTCTGCAAATTTGACTTTCTTTAAGGTTATGTCTAAATCTACCGTTGGGATAACGTTATTGTGTCGTCTGGCCATAGATGCACTCAGACTGATATGTCTCTTTATATTTTCACGATGAATATGTTGTTTAATTTCTGAGCCAATGAAACAATACAATACACAAATAATAATAAGCGATGCGCCGAATACGGCAAATCCAAACAAAAGGTACCATAACGCGAAATTCGAATACTGCATGCTCCCACGGAACGAAATTCGCTGGCACACGACGTGGTTGAATTGAATCTTGTATATTCCATATAACCACAACACAGGTAGAGCGATTACAAATCCTAGTACCACAGCCGCGACGCTTAACAGTCTCGCCTTGTTAAAATTGATCTGCCAGCCTAGTGGCTTGCACACCTTCCTGTACCGATCTATGGACACAATAACCAAAATAAAACCTAACGACAACAAAGACCACAAGCTGAAGAACGTGGACGCTTTACACAGGATATCATTTTTGAAATTGTACTGCATAAACGTGGTCGCGATTTCACAAGGTAAGATAATCACACACATAATCATGTCCACGACAGCGAGAAAAAATATAAACCATCTAGAGCTGGACATGCTGTACATGAACCTATAAATATAGCAAACCAGTCCGTTTCCGGGAATTCCAACTATTGCTATCAGAGCTAGAAACGCTATCATTGGAATCAGTCTGGTCACTTCCTCCGTGTTGAGTGTGTTTAGTTCTTCGGCTAGTTCGTCTGCAGTCAGCGTCTGGTTTTCGATTCTTTTATTAAACTCCCATTGTAGGTGTTCCATTTTTATGATTTAACAAATTCAATCCTTTATTTTTTGCAATTATTTGTTTTCGTTGTTAAATTGTTTTTGATTTCTGTCTTAAATCACGTTGAATTATTTTTGAATTGTGGATATCCTTTAAATGGACAATTCCCTTTTCAAATGACGTTTCTGCACTATTTTTTAACTCATATGCTTGTGAAGAAACAACCAACCACGGACTGTTTGTATTTGTCATAAACCTCCTTCTGCATATACATGTTATCTCCTCATTAGCTTATCCTTATAGTTGGCCAATGATTTTCACGCTGAAGTATCTAGTGTTTTTTTCCGGAAGCACAACTTAGAGCTGTTTGTGTCCGTTAATCAGAGATGAGTATGTTCGTACTTAACCCAGGAGGTGAGCCCTTATACGCATGTAGATTATATTGTCACGCGTCTTTTATTTTTTTGCGAAGAACCTTTTATTAAATACTTTGACTGAGCAGTGTTTATTATTCTAATTATGAAACTCACATTACGTGGTCCGAATATTAACTAGCATACCCTATACAACCCCTTCTCCAAAAAGCGAAAACGGGGTTGGTTGGTGTATCAAATAAAACCTTAAATTCGGATTTTTATTTTTTAATATTGTAAAACTGAAACATTTAATATGTTATGGTTTAACAGGTTGTCGCATTTTTTTAGTAGAACGTGTTTTATTGTCGAAATATCTGTTATAAAATCCTGCTAATATAAGTTTTCCCGTCGCTTAATGGAATTAAGGCGCGACCAGGTATGGATCAAAAGTAGTTATTGTTTGGGCTCATGTTTCAGTCAAGGGGTTTGTAACACATTGCTCAACATTACGTAAAACACTATCACACAAACAATGTAACACTTCCGCTAAAGGTAACAACTTCCATTAAAGGTAACAAGTTCAACATTAAAGGGTAACAATTAAGGTTAGATCGTCAACTTTAAAGGTAACAATCACCCCTTTCGTTAAAAATAACAACACTGCGTTATACGTAACACCATGTTATTGTTACTTTAACGGTAAACATTAAATGTTAGAAATGTTTAAGCTAATGGTAGTTTTTTAATTTCTACATTTCAATGAAAACCGTGTTTAATTGATTCTGGTAAACGGTATTTTCTTTCATACCGGATTATAAGAATAGTATAATCTTACCGAGCACTTCCCGTCATATCCGGTGTAAATAGAGAATTCCAACCCGAAGTATAAGCGTTTTGTCGGAACTCATGGGGTTGGAATTCCCTATCTGAACCGAATACCCATGATAGATTCTTTTTCTTGCATATCAGGGACATGTTATGCGTTGACGCCGCCAGCTACTAATGTTTTTGCATGTTTTCCTGCATACCGGATGTTGGTGCTCGAGCGACTTTTATCTTTACCCATAAAGATTATAAGAATCTTTCATGGGTATCAGGTGAAGATAGGAAATTCCAACCCGAGGTATAAGTGTTTTTATCGGAACCGAGGCTCTGCCGAGGTTCCGATAAAAACACTTATACCTCGGGTTGGAATTCCCTATCTTCATCTTGGATACCCATGGAAGATTCTTATCATCCTTAACGTTAGGGTTTACAATTGTAACGAAACATGTTGATTGTTACCTTTAGGAGAGTTCGCTTTCATGGCTTCATGAATATGGAAAATATCAAATATTCGGTCAATAAAGATAAATACAGCCTGTTAAGATTTTTGTCTTGTATTGTACCTACGTGTTTATATAGATAATAAAAACAGTGTGTACAAAACACCAGAAAAATAGACGAAATTATCTTCTGTCTGGGAACAATGTTCACTTTGATCAAGAAATGCTTTCTATGTCTCAGAATTTTTTCCGGTTACTTTTTGATCCTCCCTCGTATATCGGAAAATTAACTGAAGAAAAATGCTTTAGGTTTTAAATAAGTTAAAACGTTGTTTTGCATATATAAATCATTCACGTGATTTTAATGTTTCGTCAGTTCACAGCAAGTTTTTGTCGGTTAGATTTGTTTTGCGCGTGCGAAACTGTTCCAAATCCTGACAGTTCTTAGGATACATATGTTTAATTATATATAAAATACTAAATGCAACAGAATACCAGGTTAGTCCATTGTTAAAGTGTTTTTGTTAATAATTCAGTGCCTGGAAAGTTATTAAGTAAGCTCTAACTTTTTTTAATCTGTCTCTCACGTCTTCAAAGTATCGAAAGTACATTTAAATAATACAATTTTAGAATAAGTAGACGCATTATATGTATAATATATAGAAGATCTTACATGAGTGCCTGTTTATTGAATTTATTAAACGAGTTAGATAAAATTATATGATGCGAGGCTGTGAGCATCCATATCAATTTTATCGAGGGAGTAAATTCGATAATAAATAGGCACGAATGTGAGATTCTATTTATTACAAAACTCCAAAAAAGCCTCATAAGCAACATGTATTAGTGTAACTGTCGGTCTTCTCCGTACGACACCGAACAAGGCAATGATTTCATCTCGTCAATTTCCGTAATCCGTTTATTCATTGATAACGGAAGTCGTCGAGACAATTCCGATTTACTTCTAGCTGAATAAAAAAGACCGAATAATGATTCGGCATCATTTGCATATTTATTTCACTAGTGTAATATGATAAATATCATGGCTTTATTACACTCCCACACCGCAAGTTATGTGATAAAATGAAATACAAAATAAGAAACTAAATAAACAATAATAAAGGAAGCATATGCTTATTTTATTCGGGTTAATTAACAGTATATTGAAATATAATACACCAATAATTAAATTTACTATACGTTTCATAATCCACATATAATACATGTCCATAATTTAAAGAGAATGTAGACATACATCCAAACAATCGTTATGATTGAGAGTTCTGAAAAACTGAGTAAAATATGAAATGAAATGATTTAATTCTAAATTACCATATATGGCATATTGATACACATGGGGAAGATAAAAGTCGCACGATGATATCAACAATGACAGTTGCATAACGTCATTGTGTAATAATATACTTGCAAAACATTAGTTGTTGAAAAGAATTAATCAATTCATGGGTATCCGGTTCAGATATGGAAATTCCAACCCTCGGTATTACTGTTTTACTGGGAACCTTTGTTACGATAAAAACAATTACAACTCGTGCTGGAATTTTCGATCTTCACCGAATTGCCATGAAAGATTCTTATAATATAATTATTTGAAACCGTTCTTTATGAACGAACATAATCGCTGGTTATATAATGCACTGAGTGATCATTTTATTTCGTTGTTTGTCCAATCCAACATAATGCATAATGCACCGAGTGACCCTTTTATATCGCTCGCCTGTCAAATTTATGACAAACGTATTGAAATCTTATATAGTTTATTCCACAAATACAGTAGACCATTTGGTCCATGAGTATACAAATACACAAATAATGTTCAATTGCAGAGGTCGATGGCAGTAACAAACATTACATCATATAACATTGTGTACAATATACTAACATTCTAAATCAGTTTTAATTATGATATTTCTAACATTGTATAAGTTGTACTATAAGCAATTGTTTAAAAGAGAAACCTTCTTCAAATACACGTGTCACAGACAGTAATATTGTTGTTAGATTACCTCTTGAGAGAGTACTATTATTTATTGATTGTAATATATGTCATTTCGAATTTTAAAACCATCAAATACATAAGTAGCCAAATTCTTTACAGTAGTAAGCTTTTCTGATGTCAACAGTTCTATAAATTAGGAATATTTGGTCTTTGCCAATAGAATCGATTGACAAGTTTTGTTCTTAGTTCTTTATATAAAGTACATTCCAATATAAAATGGTATTCGTCTTCTAGAACGTCACATATACAACATGTTCGCTCATTAATAGGAATACTGTGTGGTTTATGCCAACGACCCGCTTCTATTTGTAACGTATAGGAGGACATTCTCAATCTAGACAGTGTTACTCTAAATTTTCTTATTTGAATTCCAGTTTTGGATAAAAGTGTCTGATAATCTTTGTTTAAAATTTGATATGAACATACTAATATTTCCACCCCACTGAAATAACCACACATAATTAGAAACCATGCTCCCTAACAAGTAGTTTACTGCTGATGCCCAGTTTTTCTTATAAGGCCTCATCTCAGTGTCACAAAGCATCATATTATAAACAGCTTTTATATATTTATTGCTTTCACGATTTAACTAGACGTGTTTATATTGAAGTACATTGTTGCAACAAAGACATGAAGTGAAATATAATGGACAAAACTGCTTAAGGAAAACAAAAGGACGGCTCTACGTTCATATGGAGAGTTGAACTGGGTTTTTACGGGGCACCAATACAAAAAGGTTACATGGCGCCAACAAAAATGAACGGTCCATGCCCACACTCCATTTACATCTAGATAAAAATATGCATAATGGGCCTAGAACCTTCTCACCTGCAGAACTGCAGAGTTCCGACAAATTCTCTATAAACACTCCATTTTTCGCTGGAGCCACGATCATTGTTTTCTGCAACCACTCAAGAAGCAACTGAAAGAATACAGGGATTATGATGAAGACCTGTATTGGCCATGACAAAAATGACAAAATGAATATCAATCCGGGGTATTTTACTCCTCTTTCTGGACATACAGTGTCCTTAATCATGCATGCAGGAGAACCACCCGGGAGACCATAACACTACATACGCATCAACGATAAATTTACAAATAAACAATTGAATGTTGTTTAACGGCTCATCAACACAGTATAGGTTATTTAGAGCCTCCCCAGAGAGAGGGGAAGGATACATAAGAATCCGGGAAACTGCCCTACTCTTATTATCGAATAGATTCCTATGGTTCTTTAACGTGCTCGGATGATAGACCGATACACGGGACCGCCCAGTTTACGTCCTCATCCGACGGACGAGGCTAAGGTAAAGTGTCTTGCCCAAGAACACACCGACGGAACTCAGTGGCACCACGAAGGATTAAACCACGGGCCTCCGGTTACAAATCCGCCGCGCTACCGACTGCGCCACGCCAGCCCTCCTACTAATAAACAATACATTATATAAAAGTTTTGCTTTTTTAACTGTGCCCTAAATCCTTAGATATTATAGACTGCCCTAACTACTTAGATAGTTTAGACATCAAATAATAATAGATGGTAAAATAAAAAGGTCAGTGACCCTAATAAAACTAGTTAATGAAGAGGGGACGTGAGTTCTAGATATAAAAAAAAAGATGGCTATATCAAACGCCATCGAGATAAGCGATATAAAGTAGAATTAAGACAATTATTTTGCTTTTCAAAAGTGCTTTCCCTTCCTCAAAGAATCGATATATTACGAGATAGACAGGATATTCCACGTATACCAGCGCGATAAATATACTTACTATACATAAAACAAAAGGATGTTTTAGTTGTATTTGCAGTGTCACGGAAATATTTTTCTTTTGGGATAAATGTATTGACATTAGTTTTGGTTAATATGGAAATATGTATTTAAGAACTGATTCACATTTCGTCGGCGTTTCTGCGGTTTTAAACGCCGGTGGTAAATGGCAAATCCCATATGGTAAATTTGCCATTCACTAACGGCGTTTAAAACCACATAAACGTGGGGTGGGGGTGGTGGGGGTGGAGGGGGGGTGGGGGGGGGGGCAATTCTTGCATTTACATTACCGTCTTAAAAACGAAGGTATATATATATATAATAGCCATTTTCTATAGAGACACACCGGATGTGTGTGCAGTGCGTGCGTGTATTGCGTGGAGTGCGTGCGTGCATTGCGTGAAGTGTGTAAACCGTCTTGAAAACGAAGGGGAATAGCCATTTTCTATAGAGACACACCGGATGTGTGCGCTGTGCGTGCGTGTATTGCGTGCAGTGCATGAAGTGTGTAAACCGTCTTGAAAACGAAGGGAATAGCCGTTTTCTATAGAGACACACCGGATGTGTGCGCTGTGCGTGCGTGTATTGCGTGCAGTGCATGAAGTGTGTAAACCGTCTTGAAAACGAAGGGAATAGCCGTTTTCTATAGAGACACACCGGATGTGTGCGCTGTGCGTGCGTGTATTGCGTGCAGTGCATGAAGTGTGTAAACCGTCTTGAAAACGAAGGGAATAGCCGTTTTCTATAGAGACACACCGGATGTGTGCGCAGTGCGTGCGTGTATTGAGTGCAGTGCGTGCATGAAGTGTGTAAACCGTCTTGAAAACGAAGGGGAATAGCCATATTCTATAGAGACACATTGGATGCGTGCGCAGTCGAGCGCAGTACTCTCGTCCACTTGACAAGTGAATAGTATTTCAAATTAAACGCTGTGTTTTCAGCGGAAAGTGTCAAGTGAATGTAAATATTCAATTTTATAATAGCATTCGGAAGTCCAAAATTGTGATATCCATACAGTCTACCAAAGATGGATTTTATTTTTTATTTTGATGTTTGTTAAACACTGGCCATAAAACATCTCCAGTAATCAAAATGGTATTAAAGGAAAGGAAACCACAACAAACATACACTAGTGTGATACAAAAACAGAAAACGATTGTGTTTATTTACGCGCGATTTGAAAGAAAAAAAGATTGCATTTTGGCCAAAAGTGTTGGCTTTGTCCTAGCAGCACTTATAAAATATATATTGTTTATTAGCTCCTTCTATCAAAATGGTATTGATCTATTTTGTATTTGTTTATTTTCAAATAGGTTCGGCGCAGTAAAATAAGATCCGTCGGGCTAGCGGATACATGGGTTATTTTAGACTGGTTCGGAGCAATAAAATAAGATCCGTCGGGCTAGCGGATACATGGGGTTATTTTGACTTAATGCGTGCATCTTTGTGACATTCCACAAGTGATTAGTATATACGGTAGTAATTGAACTAATAATAAAAAAGAAAGTCCAGACTATTGTGCCCATCGCGTCAGGTATACCTTGACGTGTTCGTTGGCGGACGGACTATAAACCTTAGAACTACACACACAATAATAAAAAAGTACCCCCACTCTGGAAGATGATGTAAATCAATAAATAGTTGCTGATATGTGGTTGCATACTCAGTCTTATACATAAAATAAAATGCTGAAATGATCCGAACATTGTAATATAATAAATACCTCTGAAATGTATTTGATTTCTTAATGTTGTCATAATGTAATAAAAGTGTGCAGCCATGTATTGAGCATTTCATCGTCAATATCGTACATCTTAAAGCTACACATGCTATACTTAAACTGGTATTAACTCGCGAATATGAACGAGTCACGGGTGAAGTAGTTTCAATTCGACGAGCAGCTAAAATGTCGATATATAATATATAATCGATGCGTAAAATATTACATTTTATCTAGTTTTTGTACAGGTAACATCGATCTCGTGAATATCAACGAGTCACGGGTGAAATAGTTTCAATTCGACGAGCAGCTAAAATGTCGGTATATAATATATAATCGATGCGTAAAATATTACATTTTATCTAGCTTTTGTACAGGCAACATCGATCACGGCAATGTATGGTTCCGATTATATTTCATAAAAAAAAATAGCTGCCCGGAACGATATCTGAACCAACGCAATTTGAACCGGTAACGTTTAGCATTTATTTGTGCTTGTTCGTGTAGATATAACCTCTCGGCCATGGTTACTTGTTGGTTCGTTGTAGCACTTTTAACACTAAATAGGTAATACACAATAGCTAGCGCAAACACGCGCACAAACTTATCAACCGCAAATTTAAAGATCGAGATAACGTTGTTTTGAAACGGAATCCTATTTTTAATTTGACACAATTATTAATGCTCGGCTAGATGTTTAAAGATCGATGAAAAGTCATGGTTCTATAAAGTTTAATTAGAAATGATCCTATTAACACAGAGAGGTTTGATATTTTGTTTTTGTTGTTAAACCTAAACGCATCTGAACAATTTATTAGCACGATCGTAAATGGAAAAGAGAACATCTTTGCAACTCTGTCGAAACCGCGAGTCAGAGATTCCGTATATGAATGGATTTATGGCACAGTTCAAAAAGTAAGACCTGAGAAAGAATTTGAACACGGCTCTACAGCCGTCCGACAAAGAATCGTCGAATCCCTTGACAACACTTCGCGGTAAAAGTAAACACAGAAACGGGAGATAACTCAAAACGAAAGCAATGGAGATAAGAAACATGCTGAAAGTGGCCTTTCTGGCTTTGGCGCGCCTAACACGCCTTGATTTCGACTTTGGCAGATTCTTCGCGCGCATAACTGGAACCTCGAAGTCACAAGTATCATCATCGTCTGAAACCATGTTAGTAGATGTATCATCCATCACTTCTATGTCTGTTGGTGTTTCTTTACAAGGTTCACTAAAGTTAATAACTTTCTTTTTACACACTTCTCCTTCTGCAAATTTGACTTTCTTTAAGGTTATGTCTAAATCTATCGTTGGAATAATATTGTTGTGTCGTCTGACCATGGATGCACTCAGGCTGATATGTCTCTTTATATTTTCACGGCGAATATGTTGTTTAATTTCGGAGCCAATGAAACAATACAAAACACAAATAACAATAAGCGATGCGACGAATAAGGTAAATCCAAACAAAATGTACCATAGCGCGAAATTATACTGCGTGCTTTCTCGGAACGAACATTCACTGGCAACAACGTTGTATCCTTCGAACTGAATCTCGTATATTCCATATACCGACCACACAGGTAGAGCAATTATAAATGCTAGCACCACAGCCGCGGCGCTTAACATTCTGGCCTTGTCAAAATTTATCTGCCAGCCGAGAGGCTTGCACACCTTCCTGTACCGATCTATGGACACAATAACCAAAGTAAGGCCCAACGATAGCAAAGACCACAAGTTGACGAACACGGTCGCTTTACACAGGATTTCATTTGTGAAATTGTACTGCATAAACGTGGTCGCGATTTCACAAGGTATAATGATCACACACAGAATCATGTCCACGGCAGCGAGGAAAAATATAAACCATCTAGAGCTTGACATGCTGTACATGGACCTGTAAATATAGCAAACCAGTCCGTTTCCGGGAATTCCAGCTACGGATATCAGAGCTAGAAACGCTATCGTTGGAATCAGTCTGGTCACTTCCTCCGAGTTGAGTGTGTTCAGTTCTTCGGCTAATTCGACTGCAGTCAGCGTCTGGTTCTCGATTCTTTTATTATACTCCCATTGTAGCTGTTCCATGTTTATGATTTTAAAAAATGCAATTCGCTATTTTCTGCAATTATTCGTTTTCGTTGTTAAAATATATTTGTATATTTTCTTAAGTCACGTTGAATTATTTATGAAATGTTTAGGATATCCTTTAACCACGTGACTCCCTTTTCTTCAAATGACGGTTCAGGCTTCAGGTTTAACTCCTATACTCATATACTTGTGAAACAACCAAGGTACTTATTGTATTTGTCATAAACCTCCTTCTGTATGTTAGTTTATCATTATTTTATCCAATGATTTTCACGATGAAGTATCTCTTTTTCCTCCGGAAGCACAACTCTGAGCGGTTTGTGTCCGAAATGTATTAGATGAGTATGTTCATACTTAACCCAGGAGGTGAACCCTTGTACGCATGTAGATTAAATTGTCACACATCTTTCTTCTGTTTAGGACCTTTTATTAACTACGTTGATGGAGCAATGTTTATTACTCTAATCATCATGATACATCATGAAAATCAGTTATTGTTTGGGGCGCATGTTTCAGTCAACGGGTTTGTAACACATTAAATATGCTAGCAAGTACGTAAAACACAATTCAAACAAACAATGTAACACTTCCTCTAAAAGTAACAACCTCCATTAAAGATAGAAATGTCAACGTTAAAGGGTAACAATAAAGGTGAACCTTTCAAAGTTAAAAGTAACACTCACCTCTTTCGTTAAAAGTACAACACTTACGTTAATGGTAACACCTTTTTATTATTACTTTAAATGTTAACATTAAATGTTAGAAATGTCTAGGCTAATGGTAGTTTTTAGACATCTACACTTTTAATGAAAACCGTGTTTAATTGATTCTGGTAAACGTTCTTACTTACTTTAGGGGTTTTAATTATAATAACGAAAAAGGTGATTGTTACCTTTAGGGGAGGACGCTTTCATAGCTTCATGAAAATTGAAAAGATCAAATATTCGGTCAATAAGATAAGTATAGCCTGTTATGTCCTTTGTCATGAATTATTACAACACGTTTAGATAATATCAACAGATGTACAAAACGCCAGAAAGAGCGACGAAATGATCTTCTGTCCGGATTCATCCAACGACTTGACCTGGATCTGAAGATACACAAAAAGATTTTAAAACAAAAGAAATGAAATGATATACTTGTATGTAATTCGATATTTATTGTTAATATTTATTTTAAGTTTCTTATTTTGTTTACATAGCTACCACTAAGAAAACCAAATAATTAAATATACTCTGTAAAAGAAGTTTTGGACCATGGCAGTGTTCGAACCCGTACAATGATCGCTGAACCATGACATTCGACCATAACCCTTATTATCTCAGTTGATAATTCACAATAGATCAACAATCAACAATAATTATCGTTTACACTGAAAGTTTGCGAAAAATTAATAATATTTTTATTGGTTACTCGAATGTGTCCGTAACTGTTACTTTGTATGGACTTTGCAACATTTTTTACAGACCCTTTGTGTGTTCGCGGTATTTTTTTAAAATCAAATATTGTTTGGAATTTAATGTTTCTGGTACCAAATTAACCGGTTAGGGTAGACCTTGGTTACTAAGAAAGGATACTTAAATTTTGTCCACCAGTTTTATTTTTTATATGACTTTATAAACCCTGGTCTAAAACTTTTTTTACCGAGTATAGTTACTTATACAATGTCGATCAAGTAAAGAATTATGTAGTAAAATCAAATCTTACTATGGGAGCCGCCATCATGCACGGGCCAGTCAGCGTTACCACCGCTAGAATAAATACCACGAAAGAAGTGTATGCACGGGTTGGCGTAGTCTATACCATTTGCAGAGAAGGCGTCGAACTTTTCAAACATGCTGGATTCTGTGTGACCATGCACGTGACAGGCGTTGTCCGGAAAGAAAGTGATTTGACAAGGGGAGTCCTGACGTATGTGGAGAAAAAGGAGGAAAATCAACATGAGAAAACACATCCAGGATAACCGACGATGTTTTTAAAACGCTTTAGTGTTTATCCTACTTTTTCAACCAATCAGTTGCCTCAGATTTTCAAATACTTGCAACGTTTATTCATGAAGATTATACTACAAGCGGTCTTTGCGATTAAGAGTGTGACCTACAGAGAGTATCGATCAAACCTATGGTAAACACTAAGTTGGATAGTCTGTGAAGAGACATTTTCACCATGAAGAAACCGTGGTCGGTCGCTCCCTTCCGGTTTCTAAATGGTAAAGATTTCTCTTCATAGCCACTATCCTGTACTAAGAACATGTTTGCTCAATATGTTTTGCTAATGTTGCTGCTGCTGCTGCTGCTGTTGATATTGTTGTTGCGGATATTGCTCTGATGCTGATGCTGTTGCTGGTGGATGTGGTAGTGGTGGTGGTGGTGGTGGGAATTTTTCCATTTACTGTGATGTGTTAAACTATGTTTCTAACCTAATGAATAGCTATTTCAATTTGTAAGAAATTTGCGAATAATTTACTAAAAGACAACCATTAAAAATGGGTAAAAAATAATATGTTTGTATCCATTTAAAAGTAATGTTTGTTTTACCTTGTTTGTGTAGACTGTCACGAACATGTCCTTTCCTTGAGATCGTGCGTAATCGTAACCAGCGATCTTCACTCGATCAGAAATTGCGGGATATATTATGTACCCAACCTGTAAAATATAAACGGTGTAGACTTAGATCCGAAATATATCTTCCTTGGGGTAGGACAAGACATAAAAAAACAAAGACGAAAACGAAATTTGGTCTGTATTTTGTTAATATGGATATTGTGACATACTAAATATGCAGTCATATTTATTTTAACTTATAACAAAAAAGAATGGCAATCGACTATATAAATGAACGCATATTGAAATGAAGGCAACTGGCATTATATTGAGAAAACACAACTCAACAAAATAACCACAACTCACGCAATTCTTCAGTTATCCGTCGGATAAATCAGGTCAAGTGTTAAAATACAGACACCTCAGCAAATGCACAGACCATAGGTAGTGTTGGACTGGTAAACCGGGTACCGTGAAGAAAGATACAAATATCGGACAGGGAAAGCAGCATTCAAGGACGACAGTCAACCACAAAACACAAAAACAAACACGCAAACAGGCAAACGAGAAGGAAAAGTAATAAAAATTGCAAACGACATCACAAACACAAAAGGGTTGACAATAGGGCTACCGCCTTGGAACGGTCAGTGGCAAAAAGGCCACTGGGGTGGGGGAGGGGTGGGGTTAAACCGGTTCTATGGTGCACTAAACCTCACACTTACCCTACTTCATCCCATTAAAACAGGACAATGTAAATAAAGAAATCCCCGCCATGATCTAATCTCTAACCAACAAGGCAGCATCAATAGGCAATATAAGTAAAACACAAATATGCTCGTGTAAATATGATATAAAAAAAATAGCATAGAAAGCCACAATGAAGGTACTCAATGACTTGGCAGAAGCCTGAGCAACAAGAGAATAAACCATTAAGGGCACGACAAGAAAGATCATAGACACCAAACGCCACCGTCCCATTGGGCTTTAGGTAGGCGTCATCATAGGGTCCACAGCCTGTCCGGTCGAGGAAAGCATAGTGGCGAACTGTAAAAGGGTCCGCCACCAATTAAATGAATACGAGGCAAAATAGCTTTATCCATGTGCGCTTTTACTTGAGACATTTCAACTATTCCACCATGAAAGTAATATCAGCCTAAAATCGTCTGTATTTATCCGGGTAACTAAACGTTTAGAAATACAAATGTCGGACATACCTATATGGCACTCACACACAATACGAACAAAACGCTAAATATGCGATTTACCTTTTCATATACGCTGCCCATCACGCGTTTTATATATATATCGATATTGCTGCATACTCTTGCGAGTGTTTTGAAAATTCTTCGTTTCTGGGTGTGAATTTATTCGTAAATTCAAGGATGGTATTTTGTCAACTCTTTTCCGATGTGTACAATAAAATTGTTTACGGGAATGGGGTACGTCTCTAGTATTGCTCCTGGGAACGACTACTGCATCTCCCCTAACCTGTGTTTTACCTTTACTGTAGGCTTACCTGCTTATGTTACGCGATACTGAGAGACTATCCAGCACACTTATTTTTGTCTCTTTAAATGGTCATAACATTGAACAGCTATGGGAAACATTTAAATCTGACATCATGAACAAGCACATTGCATCAAAAGTATGAAAAGCAGAAAATATGTACATTGGTTCGACCACAAATTTAATATTTGGCCAAGAGAAACGCTAGATTATATAAGCAAATTTCAAAAGAGCATATATTGGGCACAGAAATAAGAGACTCCAACAAGGCCTGGAGGAAAACACCACAATATTGGTATATCTTCATTGAAGAAAATTGGTGACTAATTAGTGATGGAAAAGGTAAAGTACGAATCATTGTAGAACAATTCAAGTCAGTATTTACACAGACCCTACCACAGATCTCTTTGCAATGGACAAGACGTTTAACTACAATCTAACTGCTCTCCAGATTACCAGTAGAGGAGTGGAAAACTTTCTCGGCAACATTAATTCAGCGAAAGCGGCAGGACCAGACAACACTGGAAACCAAGAACTGTGCTCGGAGAGTGCGCCACGTTCCAAAGATCAGGAGACTCTGGCACTCTTAATACCCGGCTGGTTAAATGATAATGTAGCACATGTCTTCAAGAAATGCAAAGTACATTTACTTTACCGTCCTGGCTCCTTAACCTCAACATTTAGAACACATCATATGCAAGCACATACTGATACAGCTTTCTATTAACTTACCAAAGATGGAATATCTGAACCCATTAACGACTGGCTTAACCTATTTTTAACTCAATGCCACATGTAAGTTGTCTTCGAATGCGAATCAGTTACAACTGACTCGGGTGTTCCCCAAGGTAGAGGCACTTACAATTCCTACGCAAAATAAACGACCTTCTAGTTACGGTCGTCAAATCTCAAATGCGTCTCTTCACAGATGACTCTTATATCGAACCATCCATACCATCGAATACCACTTGATATTGCAAAAATCCTCACTGGATAAATGGACCAAGAGGTGGGGTATGTGGTTCAATGCAAATAATTGGTTCATTATAAGTGTCAACAACACATCTTTAATAGTTTACGAGTTGGACTGCCATAGCAACCCAAAAAGTACAAGACACTCCCTACCTAGGGGTTACATTCTCTGAAACCTCTACTGGGGTTGCATATTACCAAGCCCACAAAGAAAACAAACTCTGCAATGACATTTCTCAAAAGCAACCTCCGACACTGCCCGTAAGGATGTCGCCAGTCAAAATGTTATCCCTAGTACGTTCCATAGTCGAGTATGGATCTATAGAATTGGATCCGCACTATGTAAAGGCAGTGACTTAAAAATATATGTATTGTTAATGCTCTGGCAAAGGACAGCAAGCGACTAAAGAATGTGCAGACCCAAGCCGTCCGATTTATCACTGGATGCTAGAAGACCTGAAACAACCATCCTTACATGACCGACGAAGAAAGAACATATTTACTCCTTACTACAAATGGTCGAGGCGAAGGTACCGGCCTTACCTTGCGAGAGATGTCTAACTACTATTAGACATACACGCCAAATTCGAGCCAAATCATTTTCGGACTATAAAGGGACTATAAAGTACCAAAACATTGTAGAAAAATCAATGGCAAGCAATAGAAATGTTTTATTTCAAAGCAACGCAAAAGTGAACAATATAAAACTCTTTCTTTCCTAAAACGACAATCGAGTGGACCACCTTAACGAGAGTATAAACCGCGACAAATCAGCTGCGGGCTTCATGGCAGCTCTCCTTAAGTACTTATAGACACTCACTACCATATCCGATTATGCCGTAATTGTCCCTGCATCGTTAACATCCAGACCCCACCAAGAGTCGAACCCTGAACGTCTGGATCGAGAAGCAATACATAATCACGTACTGACCTGAACGTCTATGCTATCAAATATGTCGATCATATGATGAACTGCGTCTGCAGTTTTGCCCTTCCACGTCATAAGACTCGCGTTGTCTCCGCAGCGTCCCCAGTGCCAGCTGACTGAATAATGAGTCAGCAATTTTCCTCGTGTCTGTTTTCCGGCTTCATCTGCGATCAGTTTCAGGTTGTCGAGGTATTCGAGTCGTTTTGCCATATCACCACACTTAATTGGTGCGTATGCTTCATTGTTTACAGCAACTCCGTCAAACCGCTCTGCCTGGGATGCTTAAAAGTAATGTCAAACATGTTTAATTGGATTATTTTTATAATTGTATTTCAATTTAGTGCAAACAGTTTAGGAGGACATTCTTGAAAGCATTGGTTTCTAGTATGCAGGAGCCAATTAAATAGCCAGTTGTGATTTCACCCAGTGGTATTAAACACCATTAATTACTTCATTCACAGAACTACTTAAAATGTGTTTAAATAATTATCAAAACCTCTATAAAGCATGTAAAACTTATATTATAGAGAAGAGTCGGGTACCGGACTAGAGCGGATGTCTTCCACTCATAGAGAATAATCGGGGTACCAGACAGATCAGTTGTCTTGCTCTCATAGAGAAGAATCAGGTACCGGACAGGGGAGATGTCTTGCTCCCATAACGAAGAGTCGGGTACCGGACAGGGGACGTAGAGAATAGTCGGGTACCGGACTAGAGAAGATGACTTGCTATCACAGCGAAGAGCAGGGTACCGGACTAGGGGAGACTTTTTGCTCTCAGAGAAGTGTCGGGTACCGGACTAGGGCAGACGTGTCTCGGACACTGCATAATACTAATAAAGTATATATGTTATCACAAGCGGACACCGGTCGGCGACGCAACCTTACCTGCACAGACATCGTTGTAATGGACAATATATTTGACGAGGTTCTTCTCCGAGACTTCCAGATCACTAACAGCGTAAAGGCCATAAATCTTCAAATTGGGCACCTGGGTGAAAGATAAATCGATGTTATGAAAAAACCTGAATGGGTCTGAATTTTAGATGCTGCCGAATATATGTATTTTAACAATGAGGCCTAGTTGTTGTGGGTTAACTGATTGATGCACCGTGTACGGATGAACATAACGTTCGTAAAAGATACATTTCTCCTCTACTATACCCTTATGATACCAGATATTGCCGATTTCTGAAATACTCTACACAGAAAAGCAGTATCTTCTCAATAGTAGGTCTGGCAGACACCTATGCAACATGCACATGATGTGGGTAGTATACATCGTTCAAGGACGTCAAGATAAAGCAAATGTAAATGTAATGCCATTTTGAATTCTACGATTTTCAGTAAATTGACATTTGTTACAAATATAGATATAAAACTCGAACAGGAAAAGCAGCATTCAAGGACGACAGTCAACCACAAACACGCACAGAAACAAAGAACAAATTAAGAGATGAATAAAAGGCCAAATAAGACATCACAAACACAAAAGGGTTGACAATAGGGCTACCGCATTGGAACGTTCAGTGGCAAAAAAAGGCCGCTGGGTTTTAAACCGGTTCTAGGGTGCACCAAACCTCACACTTACCCTACAGTCATCCCAAAGAAAACCCCGCCGTGAACTATTCTCTAACCAACAAGGCAGCATTAATAGGCAATATAAGTTTGTGTTTCAAAGAAATGTATGTGAATCAACTTTTAACACGTATTTACAATTCAGCTTGTTTGCATGGACTCTAAATAGATGTAGCATAACATATATATTCTATAGAAGAAATGATGCATGTATAACGCAATAAGCCATATCAAATAATTCCAAGATGTGTAGAAAGAAATCATGAGAAAATAGCAAATCAAATCAATGAAAATAATGATATATCTCTCCGTTATATCAGTTTCTTCATTGAAGCTGCTAATGAAATAATCTGGTGCTATTTTACACGTGAGCAAATAATTTTCAGTAATTGAACGGTAGCTGTATATCACAAAGAAGACGGAAGCGTACTTTTCTGGTGTTTAAGTCTTACAAGGATACCTGTTAACGGAAAAAGGGATAAAACGATGTTGCAAACCTGTGAATGGCCTTCTGTCAGCGTTTTTCGCACCATTGCAATGTCTGATGTTGAACAATCCCCCGTATCGTACGCATGTTTCAGATTGTGGTGAACATCACTAATAAAAATTGTGGAAATCTCTCTTCCGGGAATGTTGCACGTGTTCCAAAGCCACTTCCGCTTGGCTTCAGTGTTCCAAACGTGGGTAAAACAATGACTATGGCTGTTCCATTGGAGGAACGTGCTTTCGTCACATCCGGAAACTGTGTGGTCGTAGCCCGTGGTCCATACATACATTGCATACTGCTTCCTTTGCTGCGCATCACTTCCTGTCGCCATTATCGTTAAATATGACGCAATGAGGACGTACCATTGTGGTGAACACACATGGATTCTGAAAACAGAGGAAATGAGCATAGATTCTGAAAACAAGTAAAGTAAATGAGAGCTGAATGTGCAAATGATCAACTGTTATTGGTTCAGTTTAATGTTTACCAAATTTTATATCAGATATGGTTTGGTCATAAAGATATACAATGCATAGTTTTCCAAATAAAAGAACCACCCATATATGCATATGACAGACATTAACAGAAGACAAGACAAAACTTTACAACAACAAAAATCAGCCATGAAACATCTTACTGATTTCGAACGACTTCCTGATTTGAATTGTTTCAATGCGTTAAAATCCGCGTGCGTACGTGCATGCGTGCGTGCGGGTGTGTGTGAGGCGCAAAGGAATAGTGTTTTAAAACTAATAATTAGCACCTTTCATGTAAATAACACTTTGTAAAACGTCCTGTTAGTTTCCTAGTTTAAAATGTAGAGTGCCATGTACTCGTCTAACAATAAAAGATAGCTGCTCACGGGAACTTGTAATTATTATTAAGTGCCCAGCCTAGTAAAATGGTAATGAGTTAATACAGTTGTATACGGACAACGGTAAATAAGGCCACCTTTAACAATATTTATGTTTGCCCTTTCCCGACTCTAAATGTTTGGTCGGTAGGCAGACACACTTTTTTTCACATACACATCCACTTACGACAAATGACCCTGGTAGAGTCAGGCCTGGAATTCACCGACCATTCTTCAAACTATTCTTAGACTTGAGCTCAAGTACTCAAATTTCATTAACCAATATTTCCAAGATCCTTGAAAGACAAACAATCTTATGAAGTTGCAGTTGATTAGTTTATATCATATTTATAAATAGCAGCTTGTTATGAACGTTTATCTTTGAAACTTTCAGAAATATTTGCGATTGAAATTGTCTCACTTGGGTTTAAGACTAAGAATATTCTCACGAATGGTTGTCATAGAGTGACTGTAATTATCGACCTTCAAGCGCTTACTTGAACACGATTTAAAAAGGTGCTGAAGAATTAACGAACATAATTATGTTATCAATGTTATTAGCCGCACCTCGATGTGACCGGCAATTAAAAACAATAGTTCTAAAATGAGGAAAAAATATATTTGGGTTGAGCCCTCTTTTCGTCTAGGTCGAGAAAGCGCAAACATTAAAAATTTAAGTGTGGCCTAACATACAATGTTGTTGTTTTATGTAATACAAATTTAAAAACAAAAGTAAATAAACCGCATATTTATCAAAGAAAATGGATAACACAAATGTATTAATAAGTGATTTTTCTTATGATATTGACCTACAACTAAGCTGTGAAAAGCTTATACTGTCAGTGTCGTGTATATCAGTTTTTGAACTCAGATCGTGATCATGTTGGTACGTGTTCATAGATCTTATTGTGTAAAAAGGAAATGCATACACACGAAGGAACAAACAACATGTGGTTAATGTTACACACTTAATGATGAAGACCATATTTGCCTTCTTTGTTAGAAAAACTCTGACAAACTATCTATTTTAGTGTTATATTTCAAAGTGCCACAGTTTCTTCGTGAAAATTATTGAAAGATAACATCTAAAACCATGGACGTGTTACTTTCGCTGGAGTCTTTATTAAACACTCTCTTGGTGAGATGAAATCGGATTTATAGCCATGTTCGTGTGTATTCTTGTTATTCGTTATGTATGTTTCTATCAATAATACCTAAACCCTATACGGTATAATAAAATATGCTAATAACGAATATTAATATTATTGTTGTTAATAAAAAAGCTTACCGGTTTAGTAATGCATTCATGATTTGAATATATTTCCAAGAAAATATGATAACACAAATGTCTAAAATATTAAATGAGTGACTTGTCTCAAGAAAGTGTGCTAGTTTGCAATATGTGTCGAAACAGGATGTATACTATATAAGATAATATTAATACTGACAATGACCTACAAGCGGATATCACAGATAAGGACTGAATAGCTTGTAATGTGAGTGTCAAGGTGTATATCAGGTGTTCCCAGCGGCCAGTTTGGCCACCGACCGTTCCAATGTAGTAGCCCTATTGTCAACCCTGTTTGTGTTTGTGACGGTCATATGCCTTTTATTCCTTAATAAAATTGCCGTTCATTAGTGTGTCGTTTTGCGTTTTTGGGTTTACTGTATTCTATGAAAGCTGCATTTCCTGTTTCCTGTTCGACGTTTATGCTTATTTTCATACATTTATAGAGTTTTTCGCCAAACACTCTAGTTATGGTGGGGGCTTCAGTGATGATCAAAACGCTGTATGTTGGTAGCTCGCAGCACC